>CM062808.1:804196500-804796500 GCA_031772625.1 Pinus tabuliformis | reverse complement strand
CAAGGGAATTCTGTTCCAACCTCTTCCCAATTGATACCTCTTCCTTATTATGTTGGGATCTACTTGTGTTATCTTGCAGCATTCTGTTGCACGTTCTTTTCTTTCTGATTGGAGCTTGTACTTCCTTAAATGTTATCACAAACATGCAGTTTTTAGTCACATGATACATTGCCTTGGCCTGTCAACATGATACATGTTGATATGAAGTTGTTCACTAACTCAAAGTCCATGTTAGTCACATATAAAAAAATATATGTAAGGATTTTAACAAAGTTAGCAACCACATCAATTATAAATCTAAATAAAGCTAGCATTTGCAAAAATTAAAACATTATATTGAATTATATCCACAAGCCTTTTCAATTTTATTGTTGAACCTAAGATCTGATACCCCTATGTAACAATCCCTCTCGCCCCCTTAAACTATCTCGGGCTATGGAAGGTGTTACTTATAACTTAACCCAATATCCATGGTCTATTATGAAGACAAGGTCACAAAATCCCTCTTTTTAAAAGGCCGTGGAAATAAAAGCCAATATAACCATCATATCCCGCTCATCGAGAGCTTTCTAGCAATATAAATTTCATCTCAATTTGGCTCCTAAAATGAGAATTATGCCCCAATGAATTCAAGAAATCACATAGTGCCACTCAAAGCCCACGTGGCACTACAACGTCCCTGTGGGTAGACCCACATCACCTTCATTTCCCTAGGTGGGGTCCATACCCATGGAAGTTTTCCCCACACCAGATTTCATGGGGTTACCACCACCCAAATTTGGGTGGTTTCCTTATTGGGTGGTATTTTGTTTTGGAACCCCACTCATTGTTAAACATAGCGGCACCATTTTGATGGTAGTGCTTATTAGCAAGGGTCCCATAGTGGGACTTTCGATACTATACCCACCCAGCTAACCCATGGTGGACCAAGAGGGGGCTCAAGGTGATCATGTCCATTGATCTAGGCCCCCTCTTGATCATGCTACTCAAACACTCATTCAATTATGAGACCCATTAACATTAATAGGTTCCTACATGATGCCCTTCCACATGGTCCTTATCAGACCCATGTGGCATTGCCACATCAAATTAGACATGCAAGTCCCACTAGGCTGACCTTTTTATGTTATGCAACCATTCTTCATTATATTTGGTTCTAAAGAAATCTGTTGGTTCATGCCATTGTCCACTATGGATGTTCCCCAAACTCTTGAATCTCCAGATTGCTTGACTTTAATGAATAAATATGGCTCAATAGTCATCCATGTTCCACCAAGGTGTACATTATGCATCAACCTCGGGTCCCATATACACTTCAACTTCTCAAGGAAAAATAACTCTAAGACCTATGCATATGAGCCACCAATGGGAGCCCTACCCCAAATAGCTAACAATTAGATACAAATCCAACTCAATTTTTCTCTATCCTATTTTCGAATGTGGATACGCCTTGTTCATCAAGATGTCAAAATTTTCAAATGCATCCAAATAAGGAATTTAAAATCCTCCCCTCCTCAATTATTTGAATATAAACTACATTTAATGGGACCATATGGTCTGTATGACTTCGAGTACATCAACACTTGGGAAATGAGCCAATATTTAGCCTAGATGGAAAATCCATCAAAATAATTATTCAACCTCAGATAACTATCAATTTTTGCTGAAACTTGCAGAGAAAGAAACGTGAGGGAATTTTACTCAGACTTCTTGAAGCACCAATTATTCTTATAAAACACTAAGTTTCTAAGGCAATGGCCAAGTCCGGAGTGTAAACCATCAGAGATATTATGTTATGCCCAAATGGGTCTCAGGGCATTAACAGGGATTAACCCACCATAGATTCTAAGAAAAGGAGAGAATTGGATCCAAAGGCAAAAACTACACTAGTTCAAGCATCCAACCTGATTGTCTATTGTAAATGAGATCATTTCTTCAAAGGGATAAACATTCCCAATTCCTATCAATAAGACATGCCACTTGCATCCTTATACAAAAATATTACAAACCCAATTGGAATAACAGGAATATGTATTAGTATGCATAAATTTTCAAAACCATCTTATCAATTCATAGATTAAGCATTCTCATCATTAACCGAAAATTCAAATAATTCTCAACATAGGCAATATTCTATAATTTATAAGCTCTACAACATAATTAGCAATACTAAATGTTAGTGCAACCATAAACTCACATAACAGGTTCAATCCTTGGATATACAATTCTCTCGTGCACTCACTCACAATTAATATAAAAGCACATATCAACTTATTATCACATTAGACATAAATAATCATTCATAAAGAAAATATACATAAACCATGATACTTTTATGAGAAATTTAAATCAACTGGTAACTAGAGAAGGGACTTCCACTCTCCACCCAACCATAGGCTAGTGACATTGTAACATTTCTTGCTGCTAACCACCCCTGAGCTAGATCTAGAGTTTGAGGGAATGCTTGCACAGGGGTAAGTTCACACTAATGGATGGGTCAAACACTCAAGAGATGGAGTCCATTATCTGAGTGGTTCATAAACGACTCTTTAGTAGTAAGCACTCTAGTGACTCACTTATCCTTTGAGATTCAAACACAGGGTAACACCCAAATTCAAGGAATAGGTGTGTTGCTTAGTTTCTGAGGATTTAATCCATTATGTGAGAGGTTCATCAACCAATTACCAGGAACTTAGCAACACTAAGAGGTTTTCCAGTCAAACTACAAGCACCCAATGGTATAATTAATTGTTAGGCAAGCTCTTAGTGGTTCGTCAGCTAAAGGAAACTACTAAGTGGTTGGACAATACATTACAAGAACTAAGTGGTTCGTTCACTAGAGGCAAGACCTTAGTCGTTGAATTTCAATCCTTCAAACAACACACTTGAAACACAGTCTAACACATGGGTTTCAATGGCCTTAAACACAATCACAATAGTTGACGCATACAATGAATCACACCCCAAATTCACTTCAACTTTATATATACATATATATAATTTCACCTTCATCTCTTGGCCAACATCTGAGAGAGCATTTCATTTGTCCTTCAATATTGTCCTCTTCTAGGGTTGTCTCCTCGATATGTGATAAAGGAGAATGAGGATGGCAATCCCTATTCTGATTTCTTCTCTTCATAAATGGAAATTCATAACTCTTCCAACTCTAATTCAATGCTAATCATGTCACATTAAAAAATTGTCAGGAAATGACTTCTCTCAATTGCAATTGGTTCCAACATTTAATTCAATAGGGTATGGATATTCAAGGTATGTAATAAAAACAAGCAATGTCCCTTAGCAGTTTGAATCATTGTTTGTCCCTTTTGCCAGTGAGTTTAATTACACATAATTAATAATTAACAACTATTAAAACACAATTCAGTTGGTCATAGCTTTCCCCATGTTGGAGTCACAATCACATTTGATGTTACAAAAGCAGGGATCGATACAGGGGGATGTTATAGCTAGCTAGTTTAGTTGACTGTTTAGGTGAAATCATTGTGATCCTCTTCATCTAAGTTCAAGTCTTTCAAGTTGATATGTTTTAAGTTTTTGGAGTAACTATGTTTTGTTCTTAAGTAACACTATGGGCTAGCTAGGTATTAGCAATTTCTTTCATTCCTTCAAAGTGGCATGGAGGTTGATTTTTTCCCCAAACTCTACTTGAGAAAAGGTTGGAGCATATACCGCCAAACATAAAATAATTTAAATTTTTTATTAACTAAATAGTGTATATTTTTACTAATAATATTTAAATGAAGATGTTTCTCTTTGATTAAGAGTGTAGTTTTCTTAAATATAAAGAAACATATTAATAACTTGAAAAGCATTTCGTAGGAGTGAAAGTTACTTCTTTATGGGTTATCAACTAGTTATTTCAAGTGATGTGACTTTTCCTAATCACTATAATGAGTCATCTCATATTTGTGAACAATAGTTACTACTAACTATCCCACTACTCATAAATAAATTTTATTCCTATATGAGTCATTAAAAAATTATTTTTAATTTTTTATATAATGAGTTGCCTCATATTTATAAACAATGTCTAATAATAACTATTCCATTTAAAAATAAATAAATAAAATTATACTATTAAGACAAATACATATAAACTATAATTCAAAAAAGAAAAAACTTAAGACAGATTTACTAACACAATTGCAATAATTTTTTTGAACAAATTTTTTATCTCAAATTTGTTTATTCGGTAAATTTAACCATGTAATTAAAAAATGGCAATGTTTTTAAGTGTGTCCCTAAGAACATTGAGTCAAGTAATGAAAACCCATATTTTTAAAAAACCTAGAAGGTTCATTTCCAAAACTAAAACATAAAAGCTAACTCACAACTACCACATGATTGAAATGGCACTCAACAACTTTTTTTTTTTGACAAATTCGGTTGCTATATTAAAGGCTAAAAAAAGAGGAGTCAGTTCTCCTGGAGTACAATATGTTCTTGGTGATTTGGATCAAAAGAATTACAAAATGGGATCTTTCCTTGATCCTTGTTCTATTGGTTTTACCTCTAAAGCTTCCTGAGCTGCTATAGATTCTTACATATTGAAATGACCAAAATTTACAATTGCATAACATCTTTAATCTATTTCTATGTGGCTTATCTGCCTTGCTGTGGACTCTTCCGGATTTGGGTCCGGTTCTATCTGCTTAGCACTGGAGGAACTAGTTGCTGCCTTGTTCTTTTTGTCCATCATATACTGTAGTATTGCTATGGATTCCTCAGCATGGCTACAACGGTTCGACAGATTTCTGAATTGCTCATGGAGAGAGGCTACCCTATGCAGAAAGAGATCTATCTCTGCTCTGTATTTATCATTGATGGTGCGATATTGATCCTCCATTCTGGTCTCCAAGTTCCTGACCTGATTCTCCAAGGTGCGTTGTTGCGCCCTTACTTCCTCCAGTTCCGCTTGCAGGTCCGCACAATGGAAGCAATCCTCGGAGCGAGCCATGCTTGCTTCAGGGTTGTTGCTATCCAGAATCCCTGCAGCAAATAAAGAAACAAAAAACAGGGGAGCACGAGCTTGCTTGAAGGTGTTGATGGTCAAACAGGAGCAGGGAGGGGTTGTCTAGAGGTTCTGATAGGCGCGGAGGGAGTAGGGATAGCTTCTGAGGGAAACGCAACAAATCGTTGAAGAAGACGAGACAGAGGGGACTTTACAGAACTGTTGCTCGCAGAGGTAACAAAGCACAGAGTGATGAAAAGAGCGATTTGAGGAGAAATAAATAGGAGGAGAGTGCGTAGATTTAAGGTGGGAAGCGGTCATGCTTATCGCGTTGGAGATATGGTGTATCTGCAGTAAGGACTGGAGCATATCCTGCAAGGCTCGAGGATCGGGTCCGAGAAGACATTTACCGGCTGGGATATTGAGACTTTCAATGCTCTTGAGTGTTTCACGAATTTCATATCTATTCAAAATCTTCATACCATAAGCTGTTCTCTTGTCGGCCCAGATCGCATGATTCATCGCAGTGATTCTGTCAGTGATACAATGCTTGCTGCTGAGGAGTTGTGACTGAGTCATGGCAAGGGTTGGAAGGACTCGCTGGAGTTACAGCTCAGAATGCCGATGGGTCTTTCGCATGCTTTGTTGGCACGCTCATCCGCTTTTTTATTCAATTTACAGAGAATATGGTAGTATTTTATATCTTCCATTGCCTGATGGAGGATCTGGTTGCGTCTATTAATTTGCTGAAGGAGAGTATTTGGTGTATTCTGCTGATGCACCATGAGACGAATAACGATTGAGGAGTCCCAAAAAACCTTCGCCTTTTTTATTCCTAGCTTACTTAACTGGGTGAGGCCCTGGAACAGAGCTAATGCTTTAGCTCTGTTGTTAGAGTTCTTCCCGAGACCCCATTCGTAATGGAGAATACATTCTCCATTGGCATTACAAATCAGCCCTCCTGCTCCGGCTAGACCCAGATTTGACTTGGATGCCCCATCGAAAAATAAGTGGAAGATGTTACAGTTGCATATCCAGTTAGCAAATTCCTCTTCTTTTAGTCTCAGTTTCCATGTACTGACTTCTCCTTTTTCCTGAGTCTCCCTCTTGCGGGCTTCCTGAGCATTGGGATTGTTCTCCAGGATGTAACTAATTAAGTTTCGCTCCTCTATGCTATAGTTTGTTGCATCAATCTTGTCGATGGTGTTACTTGAGATTGTTTCCAGAGCGAGTGTTTTAGCTTTGTAGAAAATTTTACGTATGCTTGAGCCTTTATCCTGGAAGACTTTATGGTTTCGAGCTAGCCAGATGCGCCAGAGTAGAGTGAGTGGGAGGGTGTTCCATACTCTCTTCACCAGACTACTTCTTTTTTCTTTCCAGGGGCAATCTTTCCTCCATTTATATATTGTCTCTGCTATAGTGGGCTGGGGCTCCCAATTTATATTTCCAATTAAGGCCATTTTCCCCCAACAACCAACAACAACTGGACACTCTATGAATAAGTGGTGCATCGTTTCCTCTGATTTGCAACAATTCGGACATCTAGATGGACCAATAATGCCTCTTCTTCTTAGATTTTCAGCTATTAGAATTTTACCTTTCAGTAGGAGCCAGATGAAGAATTTTATTTTTGGAGGAGCCTCTGCTCGCCATACTATTTTCCAATGATTCCAAAGGCTTATTTGATAGATGCTATTACAGAGGTATTGATGACCGGCTTTAACTGTATAATGTGTTCCAGATGCATCCCATCAAAACCCATCCATTTCACCTTCTTGAATGGGAGCCTTGCTGTGAAGGAGCATCTTCAGAGAGTTGAAACTAGATTCTAATGCATTGGGAAGCTCAGGAAAATTCCAGCCAATCCAAACATGGGAGAGGGAGTCCCAACTTGAGATTTGAGACAAATGGTAGAATCCTTTATTGTTAAGCCAGTTTATAACAGGAGTTGCCTCTGCGTTCATGCCCAGAGGTTGCTGCCCCAGAATTTTGTCTATTCCAAATTTAATGCTGGTTCCCTCGCCAGGGAATTTCAAGATATTTTGATGCATAAGTGGAAGAGCCTTCTTGCAAAGTTTCCAGATTTTTGTGGATTCTTTGTTAGGAATGTTGGTGTCTAAAAGTTGTTGTCTTGGACAACTCAATTATTTTACCTCCAGTACTTTTTTCCACCACACTGTAGGTCCTGTGATCAGTCTCCATATAATTTTTGTGCCAAAGGCCAGATTTAGGAGCTTTGGTGATCTGATGCCAAGCCCACCTCTGTCTTGGGTTTGGATTACATTTTTCCAGCTAACTAAGTTGAACTTATTCTTATCAGTTTCCCCCCTTGCCAGAGGAAATGTCTAAGAGCAACTTCCATTTTATGATGAAAAATAGTTGGAGCTTGATATAAAGAAAAGCGATAGATAGGAAGTGAAGCAATACCTGATTTAAGGAGAATAAGCCTGCCTGCTGGATTAAGCCACATTGTACCCCATTGCTGCACTTTCCTCTTAATCTTGTCAAGGATTCCATTCCAGGTTTCGGCCTTCAAGGGCCCCATGCTTACAGGCATACCTAAATAGGAAAAGTGGGTCCATTCCAGGTTGCATGTGACTCCAAATATGCTTGCAATGCTATGTATAACATGATTTGCAGTGTTCCATCCATAGATGCAGCTTTTGAGCTGATTGACTTTGCCTCCGGAATACTCCATGAATTGGTCCAGGAGTTTCTTGAATCGCCTTGCTATTGTGGTAGATGCTCCCCCAATTAGCAAGGTGTCATCAACAAACTGAGAATGGTTAATATTCTTTGCTCCATTCCCAAATTTGATGCCAGTAATGAGCCCTACTCTGCGATTGTAATCTAAGGCTTGGCTAAAGGATTCAGCCATGAGGATGAATAGGTAAGGAGATAGGGGGCAGCCCTATCTTAGCCCCCGAGTGGATTGGAAAGCTTCACAAGGCTTCCCGTTGATCAGGGGGGATATCCAGGGCCCATAAATGCAGGCTGCAATCATGGTGATGAAGGATGGCTCGAATCCCATTTTGTATAAGACAGAAAAAAGGAAGGAGTGTCTCACTCTATCGAAGGCATTTGCAAGATCCAGTTTTAAGACAAACCCTTTTTCTCTCCTAGTTAAGCTTGAGTGGATGGCTTCTTGGACAAGAAGAATGGAGTCGGTGATATGCCTGTTGGGGAGGAAGCATCCTTGATTTTCAGAAATCAAGGAGGGAAGAAGAGGTTTGAGCCTGGTTGCTAAGATTTTGGAAATAATTTTATAAGACGAGTTACATAAAGAAATGGGTTGGAATCTAGAAAAGGAGGAGGGGCGGTTTTCTTTAGGTATGAGAGCAAGATAAGTGGAGTTAGTGAATCCTCCTCTTTCCTTTTTTCATCACCCAACGGATCATCTTTATCAGGTCTTTTTTTATCATTTTCCAATACTCCCTAAAGAAGCAGATGGGGAATCCATCCGGACCTGGAGCCTTGTCAGGATGCAAGCTCCAAATAGCTGCCTTGACCTCCTCTTCCTCTATATCTTTGCTGAGCTTGTTGTTCATTTCTTGAGTAACCCCTTTGGGCAGATGCTAGAGCAAATCTGAATAGTCTTCCTCCTCTTTACTTTCAGTTAGTAGATCCCTGTAATGCTTGGTGGAAGCTTTCTTTATAGTTTCCTGAGTGCTGCATCGATTTCCTTCATTATCTGTGATTATGCTTACTGTATTCCTGAGCTTTCTAACAGTAGCTTGTTTGTGGAAGTATGTTGTATTTTTATCTCCTGCTTGAAGCCAAAGTTGCCTAGATTTTAGGCACCATTTTATCTCTTCCTCCCTGTTAATTTGGCTTAGCTATGCATATAAGTTGCCTTCTTGATCTTTGTTTTGCTGAGATAGTCCTTGTGCTTCTATTTTTTGCTGAACATCTTCTAGCTCTCGTTTGACTTTCTTTTTGTTCTCTTCTGGTTCCTGATAGCTGTCCCTAGCCCAATCTTTTAGTGCCTGCTTGACTCTTTTAAGCTTTGATTCCCAAATAAAGCTTGGTGAGCCTTCGACATGTTGGATCCATGTCGTTTGGACCACTTCTCTAGCTGCTGGCATCCGGTTCCAAAGAGGGCTGTATTTAAAGGGGATGGGACCAAGAGGGCAGTGATTTTGCAGAGTCAACGTAATAGGGTAATGATCAGAGGCAGATGTGTTGAGAATATTAGCGTATCCCGCTGAGAAAGAGGAGAGGAAAGCTATATTGATAAGAAATCTATCTAATCATTCTATTATGTTACCAACACCGATCCTTCGATTTCTCCAGGTGTATCTGTGATTTTTGGGGATAACATCAACTAAATCGTGCTCCTGGATGATGGTTTCTAGCCGACCTCTGGAAGGATCTAGAGTGAAGGTGCCTCCTCTTTTTTCATTGGCGTGAAGGATCAGATTGAAATCTCCTGCAACTATGAGATTGTTGTTTTGTTCCCCTTCTATGCTTGCCTTCAGATCGTCCCAATAGATTTCTTTTTCTCTGTAATGGTTGGGAGCATAAACATTGTAAATGGTTACTATTTGACTGCCTGTTCTGCTGTCGAGGGTGGTTTTGATCCAGTTCTGATGAATGTTTGTAGAGCTGCAAACCCATTTGTTGTTGTCCCATATGGTTACAATGCCTCCGGAAGCTCCTCTTGCTTCACTGATGCTTCCAAAAAACTGTCTCTGCTGGCTTATTATTTTTTTCATCTCGTGCTGATCTTGTTTTGTTTCCTGTATTAGCATGATTTCTGGTTTTTCATTGTGAATTAGTTCTCTGAGGGCAGCTAGCTTGGAGGGGTGCCCTAAACCCCTGCTGTTCCAAGAAAGAATTTTCATCATGAGACATTGGGCGTGTGGAGAGGTGCTCGCCTCTCTTGGCCTTTACTGCTTGTTTCTTTTTCCTGATGCCCAAGAATGAAGGATTCTATTGGGGTTTGCGTGCCCATAGCTATATCTTTTTGGGCGCTCTCATCCCTCTGTTGCCTGGCTGATTTTCTGCCCGGTCCCTGTTTTTTTGAAACATCACTAGCTGCTCCATGTTCCTTAGAAGAACTTCTGGTGATTCTGGATGAAAGAGGATCAGGAGGGGGCTGAGAGGAGAAGGAAGGAGGTTGTTGGGAGATTGGGGGTTCAGAGGAGGGGTTGTCTGGGGTAGATTCTACCTCGGCGAGGATAGCGAAGGGATTGGTAGAGGGAGGAAGGGGCGGTTCTAGGGGTTGAAGATCTGAGGGTAAAGGGGAAGAGGAGGAAGGGCGCGGATTGGATGGTCCAGGGATTTCAGGATCCAAAGAAGGCTTGGAGGGGGGGGGATGGTTTCTTCTTTTTGACAGTTTCCCAGTGGCCATCCTACTCTTCATTGTCTACATTAACAACTTTTGTGCATCTATTAGCGAAATGTCCGTATTCGTGACATACCTTGCATTTAAAAGGAATCTATTCGTAGTCCAGCTGCTGGATATGGCTCCAATCGTCCACTTTCAGCTTTATTGCTTCCGACAATCCTCGACCTAGATCCACTTCAACACAAATCCTTGCGCATGCTTGCATGTTGTCCTTGGGCTCACTGCGATTGATGTACTTGCCAACAGCATTCCCTATTGCCTTGACTAAATCATCCCCCCAACAGTGCAGAGGAAGGTGAGGTAGGCGAACCCAGACTGGAACAGCACTTGGGATATCCAGTTCTGGGTCGAAATCAGGGGTCCATTTGTTGAGATAGAGTCCCCTTGAGTCCATGAAGTATGGCCCGTTCCTGAATATCAGATCTTTGTCCTCCTTTGATTCAAAATGAAATGTGTAATACCCTTTGCCACAAAATCTGATGGATATTTTCCCTTGGATCTTGTCTGACCAATTTCGCTCGACCCATCTTTGAACTGTTCTGGGCGATGGCCAAAGCCCTGTAAACTGCCCGATTAATCCTTTCTCGGCAAGGGAAAGTGCTGCCATACGGGGAATAGTTGGCGGCAGTTGAACTTCCTGCAGCACATCGAGTTTCTTGACAAATTTCGTGGTAACAGGTCTGGTTCGTTGCGGGGGGAGGGACTTCACTAGTTCAGAGAACGCTCTTTGCGGATCAGGATCCTCATGGGATGGATCCAAAGGGCCCATGACTGGGCCAAGGCCCAGGCTGAAGTAGATCTGTGATTAGAGGCACACGGTTCAGGCAAACGCGCGTAGCGCAACAACAGTTTTTGCGATAATAGATTTTTTTACCAAGGTTTCTAGGCACTCAACAACTTATGTGAAGGTCTGTGTATGTATTTCCAACCTTTACGCTTCATTTCTTGTTGTCAATTTACTCGCTATTGTGTATCGTTTTTCCATGGCAATCTATTTGGTTCTTGCAGGTGCCCATGTTCTTTGTTATGTTTCTCCATAACAAAATGATGAGCCCCTCCTTTGAGATGGTCATTGTGCTACCCACTACGTCCAACCAAATTGCTGACTTTGTGGGTATCATTTAGTTACCCTGTCTTGGTATGTGGTGTATGGTATTTGGGTACATTTTCAATTTGGTTTTGAGTGTATTACAGGTTGAGTCTCCGCTAATTTGTGTTTCCTAGTTCCAATCTGTCATTCTCTTCTTCAAATTCAGGTTGAAAAGGTAGCCTACCTAGTAAGTCACCTTGGATCATTCTTCCTATCTATGGTTGATGATACCCTCATTTCCTTGGATCATTCTTCCTATCTATGGTAATACTATTAGTCCATCATCATTGTCTTTTGGGCAACCAAACTACACCTTTGTACACACTTTCTCCCTACTATCTCATGGCCCCGAGACAACATTTACCCAGTCATCGGGGTGGAGCAGTAGGTGCATCCTCTGCTTAGACTCGTTGCCTCTTTGGCTGGCACTCCATGGAATATCATTTTTATTTCGTCCCACCTAAAGTGAGGAATGAGATTCCTCACTTTGAAGCTAAAGAATTTGGGGATCGAGCATACTTTTCTGATTCTAAAAGAAGTGGAAGCACCTTCAAGTGGACTCCAGATCCCAACAAATTTTACAAAAGGAGGCTTCATTTTCTTCACTCAGTGGTTGTGCACTGTCAACTAGAAACCTTTCTTCACATGGTCATTCGTGACAAACAAGTCGACAACTATCAATTATTTACAGGACAAGAGGATATTAAACAGATACTCTGAGACATTAGATACAATCTAGATGGTATCATGGCCAGATTAACATGGGTGGAGCACCGTGTGGCATCTGATTTTGACTCCGAATCAGATTCACAACCTCAAAATCTAGCTTTTATCAATGCTCTGACAGAGGATCCACCTCAAGGAAACTTCAATTCCCTCTCGCCAGTTATCATATTAGATTAACAGTCTTGCATGGTGTCAACTCTTCATTTTTAAATAGGCTACGCCTATCTTTCTTATGCTTGTATCACTGTCAAGATGTCTTAGCATTTTATATGGGAACACTGGTTTTGTTTTTTCTGCCCTGAACACACTCTTTCATGTAATTACGTATGGGTGATGCCTTGTCTAACAAGGTTGATATTTAGTAAGTTTTGTGAGATTTTTTTATTAATCTGGGACTATGGGAATATGTTATGCCCACACTACTCGAATATGAGATCCCATAGAGTTTTTGGGTGATGGAAGTTATCAATGTAATATCACTTTTTTAGTAATATAAAAATATTTATGCAACTTACAAAAAAAATAAATGGGGAATCATTAAGGAAATTGGGAATTTTAGGTCATTAAGTGTCATCTTCAAAGCTCGAGACATACTTCGTGGCATTACTCATGCAAACCATTGATTCCATTAGTGACCTTATTTCCATTGCATCAATTGAACTATATAACATTAGTGTGTACTTGAAGCATATTGAACACTAATATGCTCATGGTCTAATATATGAAGAGGTCCATAATTGAAAATTACAAAGTATATGTTTGAGGTGTTTATAAATTGGTAATATTGAGTTTTATCTTTTATTAATAGATAATGTATTTTCATTCAATGCTACACAAGTTTATTTTTAGTTAGAGAGTCTCTGTATAATTTGGGCCTTGGGTCCTACCTGAAATGGGGAGATAAGTATGTGAGAAATCTAGGATAGTGGGTGAGGTTTCTCATGACAAGTTTGTATTCATGGGTCAATGTTCTGTCGCCCATCATAGGTCTGGTATCTTGGTAGGTTTTTGGTTATGTGTTTTGTTAAATTATCAAGTGTTGTGGGCTCTATAATGAGTAGAGATAGTTTCGAGGAGTCTAAGTGCAGGGTTCCCTTAATTGATTTACTCTGGTTTATGATTTATTGTGACATCTTTGGTCTCTCGTTTGACTTGTTCTTTGGTAGTACCTTATCCGGGTTTTCCTCCTATCATTTTCCAAGTTGTGGTTGTTTCAATTATTGTCAAAGGTGTGATCCCCTCATGTTTGTTATGCCTCCCTGATAATGCATGCAATGTAGTGGGGGAGGGGGGGGGCGTTGGTGGAAGCACCTAACAAGGATTAGAGAGGGCTCATCCCTTTTCCCAGGATTTTTGCAACAATCTATTTTATGTAATATCCCTTGAGATATGATGATAAATCAAGAAATTAGAGACTTGGGTGGGAGTGAAAAGACAGTCCTACTCGGACTTTAATATTATAGCTAAGATTTCTTGTTTTGTTTTAGATCCCAGTCACACCAAGGGACAATAAAATAAATATCTTAACTTTGTTGCTATTCACTGACAAATGAAGACTCTGCTTGGTCTGGTCTTGAAAGATAAATAAGTGGAAAGGTGTAATGTGTTTGCTACTTTGAAGGACATTAAAAGGATGCTAAGGAATTCTTCACCTTGGACGGGCTTGACTCAAGGCTGACCCATGTGGAAGGGCACCTCAAATGTGATTCAAACATTGTTGCACCTCTTGGATCGATTGCTAGAGACTTTGTTCCCATCTCTTCCTTTGAATTTAAATGATGTTCATGTTTATTAGTCTATTTATAATTTTGCAATGTTTTATAATGTTTATCCTATATGATAGTCCTGTTCCTAACCTAGGACTAGGTGGCTAGCCTTTTTTGTACTCTCGCATAAATAGAGAAGTTCGGATTTTGGATATACTTGTATCTTCAAGAGATAACAAAAACCTTTTAAGTTGACTAGATATATCAATTATGTATCTTTGAGATATTTTGGAAATATAAAGTTCTTTAATTTACAAAACAAAAAATAAAATGTTGCACATATGATGTTGTTATAGATAATAGAAAGATCGATGGTAAATAATCTTTTATGATTGATTTCTATTTCATTAGTTGTAACTTTGTATTAATTAAGTAAATTTTAGATTATAAATTTTAATTTTCAAAGTGGCGAATTTTTTTCTTCTAAAATGTAAAATTAGATTTTAAAAACTACAATATTAAATTTGAAAAGAAAATTTAAATTTAAAAAATCTCATATAATTTCTAATTCCAAAATGCTATTTTCAAATGAAAAAATGTATTTTTCAAAAATATGAAATTGTTGATTTTGATTTCAAATATGTAAATTTCTATTCGAAAAATGTCAATATCTAGTTATTACAATGTGTATTGAAATTTCAATATTTTTTATTTATTTATTATAGGTATATAATATCTAAATCCATAATTAATGTGTAGTTGTCACCATTTTAATTTTTTTATAAGGATGTGTAATATCGTCATAATACCATTGCTAATTATATTAAGGTTGAAGATATGAAATATTTTTTTTTATAAGGATGTGTAATATCGTTATAATATCATTGCTAATTATATTAAGGTTGAAGATATGTAATAAATTAAAAATAAGTGAGAGAACTATTTTTCTACATTTTAATAAATACTTAAGCCAACCTAAGTCAAATAAAGTCTTATTCATAAGCATTAATCTTCCATCTACTATGGTTGTGAAACCCTTTTCACTTATTTTTAATTTTTCTTTTGTTCATATTATCTTTAGTGACTGTCTATATCATTCTCTTAACGTCAATGAATACAATTTCTTTTAAACCACAAAATTATTGTTGTTTTTTATTTAAACAATGTCTTACCCTAACCTTCTTACTTAGCATACTTTATTAATGTATGAAATCACTTTTTTTTAATAAAACCCATTAAATAGTTAATTAATAGTCACCCATTTTCAAAATGGTCATTTTTATTCACATAAAGAGATAAAAAATCTAGTAATATTGACAAACCATTCAATAATAGAAATGACCTAGAAAGAAGAATATCATCCACAAATATTAGATGGGAGATAGAAATGTTTTTTGTAATCCTCACACTTGAGAAAAACCCAATAGATTTTGAATAAAAAAATATTGGTTTTTTCCTTGATGAAAAAAATGGTCATCTTTATTAATAAGACCCAAATTAGTTACTAGGCCCTTATTATAATTGGGCCCATAGGTAGTTAAAATTCTTTATGAATAGTATAATAGACTAGAAAATATATAATGTTTTGTCAAGAAGTGATATTGTATTTATAGTGTCACAGTTTTGTTCTTAGAGGTTGCTTCATAAACGAAGAAAATAAACATAACTCTCTTGTATTTTTGGGTTTTGCAATATATTTTATGGGGTTGTTTTGAAGTTTTTAGGGTTCAACACACTATATAAATGGTATGGTTGCTCTAATTTTTTTTGTATTAAACACACTACGAATGGTATCATAACTTTATCTTAAACATAATTGGGATTAAAAAAAAAAAAATTATGAATTTTTTTTCCATTATATTGAAAAAATAATTCCCAATACATTTGAACCTTTTATTAATTAAATAGTATATATTTTAATGACAACATTTAAAAGAAGATTTTTTTAGTTAAGAGTGTTTTTTTTTTTTTTAATAAATATAAAAAGAACACACTCCTCGAACGGCCAAACTGTTGGCTTTCTCTCTGCACAAATGCCAAAAGAAGGGATTAAATTTTAATATTTTTATCGAAAACCTGATTTGATTGAAACATATATTTTATGATAATAACCATTGATTTGGGGCATCTGAGAGGCCAATGACCTTTGTTTTTATTGAGCACAGTTTTGGATAAGTAACGTCGCGTAAACATCATCATCGCACTGGTCGTGTGGGTGCGTTAAATAACGCGTAGGTGGAGGACACTCGAACGAATGGTTACTCACAAATTTTTACGAGTAACTTGTTTGTCACGAATTTGATGAGTAAATCGGTATTTTTTTTATTTAATTTATTATTTTTTTTGGTTAAGTTTGGTAGGTCTATTTATTTTCTATTATATATTAAGCAACTTTACACCACATATATTATATATTAAGCAACTTTACACCACATAGGTTGACCGGGTGGCTTCAACTTGCCTTGGAGGGAAACTAAGTCTATTGGCCTCTCGTCAACATTATAAGCCATCCAAAAACATAATTGTTTCAGTCCTTCTAGCAAAGCTAGACAAGTCTCGATCTCATGTCCAAATACTACACAACTGTAAAAACTAGCATATGCAACAGGGAAATGAAAAGCTCACTGCATAAACAAAAACTATGCATGGGGAGTCTAGTCTTTCTGCTCTTTCTGCTCATCTGAGACAGAAGCAACAAGAGCAAGATCTTCAGCAGTCGCCCCTGGCATTCCATACAACTCCATAATGCAAGGGATGTGGCAGTCAATTCGATCCATCCTGATGTCCTGTTTGTGCAATTGGAAGAGGATTTTCTCCATATCTTTTTTATAGTTTGGCAGGCCCTGCACTGTAACCGCCATCCCCACAGAGATTTGTTCCATCGCTTTTCCAAGAAGACTTTTCATTAGGAAATACAGATAAAGGGTGTGTTTAAACTGAGTAATTCTCCCACGGGTATTCCCTGGATCTCGGACCAGTGACCTCCAATTGTCGATCTCTTCCTCTGATTCACTTTCCTGCTTAATCTCGACTTCCCAGTCTTCGATCAGCTTCCAAATTCCCACATTCGTCCCGTCTCAGTATGCCGTTGTTGCCTCTGCTATGAGGTGCTCAACAGGCTTACAACCCCTGCGAGTTTCTGACGTGCTCGATCCCTTGTCTATCCGGGGGGTTGGGCCTCTCCTGCCACGCCCATGTCCTCTCACTGCTCGAGCCATAACCTGTGCAGTGGAGCCCTGTTAACATCCAAACGAAGTTAGGTTCGTCAAACCTTGCTCAACATCCCATCTTTGCCATTCATACAGTGCCCCTCTTCCATACTTCTCCGCCTGAGAGTTAAGGTAGCCCAGAGCCTGCAGGTGGCCAAGGGAAGTGGGTTTCAGACTCTTCTCCTGGAGCTCCTCATAGTACCCCTCCCCCTTGCTATGGTTCAAATGTCGGTCGTCCCGCTGCATCTGGAACCAAGCCCACAAGCCCGTCCAAAGCCTAGCACAACACCTACAGTTATATGCGTTTTTTGCACCCTCAACCAACAGATGCAAGCCATGGCTTTGCTTGCCCAAATTGCCACCTCGGATCCCTAGCTTTGCCCTTAGTGCCATGCAGGTGCCTGGTTTCCCAAGGGTTTCTCTGCATCCTATTGCCATGGCTGAATTCCCATCCCCCTGCCCTCAGCTCTTTCGTGCCTCTCTCTTCATCACCCAGCCCCCCAGGAATGGCGAGCCCACTATCCCTTATTCCCCTGGCTTGAGAAACTAAAGATAGGCCCGCGTATCTTCTCAACCCGCATTTGCCAATTCCGCAACCAAGGTTCTGGTTCGATTGGGATAGAATCAGAAAGTAGAACCAGGCCATGGCATACCCTTTCCGCCCCCAATGCATCCCATACAAAGCTACTCCCCATTGCGCCGGCCGCTTGCCCCTCCCTTCCCCCCAGCAGAACCCCAGCTAGATCATGGAATCAATATAGGAGCAGGGCCAAATTACATATCAGGAATCCGTTGCTTGTCCGTAGCCAAGGTTCCTTGCTTGCCTTCGCCCCTCCCTAGCTTTGAGTCGCATCCCATCTCCACAGCTTCTCTCTCCTACCATGCACGTTGAATGCCTAAACCTTCTCTGCCACCCTTCCTTATTCCTTCCTCTGCCACCTTGCCCACTCACCATCCATGCATTCATACGGAAGGACACCGCACCCCCTGCCTTGAGCACGTGGTGGGCGGCGGTCATTATGGCCTTCGTACTACCCATATCACATCCCAGCCTGGCCTCTCTGACATCGACCCGCATCCCGATCGGGAGCTTGGATTGCCTGGCTTCGGCTTTCTTGGCTCTGTCTGAGGTCTTGGGCCAAAATTGCCTCCAGGGTTTCAATTGTTGTATCCCATGGTCGAACCGGCCATTGCTTTTCCATCTTGTCCTACTGATGGTTGCACCCCCAAATAGCCAGGAAGTCAACCCCTTTGTTTCCATCTCTCTAGATATGTTTGACCTGTATATAGTCAAATTTGGGAATGATTTCTCCTATCTCTTGGATCAATCTTGCAGTCCTCCAGCTCTGGCTAAGTTTGTCCCACTTAGTGCCATTGTCTAATTTTTCCACTGTATTTATAACCAGGCTTGAGTCCCCTTCCACTTCCAAATTTTTGTATCCCATTCTAACAGCTATTAAGAGACCCCGTCGTACTGCAGAAAACTCCACCTCGTTGTTACTGGAAATCCCACAACTTTCTGCATAGATGAGACGGGTGTTAGCCTAGGGGTCTCTAAAGAGGCCACCAAGGCCTGCCTCTCCCGAGTTTCCTTTGGAAGCCCCATCAAAGTTAAGTTTTATGAACCCTTCTTTCGGGGGGGTAAAATGGGACCCAGAGTTCATGCCCACATTGCTTGTCTTCCATGCTTTGGTGTCGATCATCCCTGGGGCTAGATTTAGCTTTTGTAAGATTCGGGCTTCTTGTGGTGGCACTTGCCAGTCCTCTTTGTGCCATGGTTCTGCCAAGATTGTTTCCCTTATATTCTGAACAATACCTTCCCATACTTTTTCCTGCGAAGTTTCTTTGTTCTTGAATATTCTATGGTTTTGCTCCTTCCATATGGCCCAAAGGGTGAATCCTAGGCCTAGGCTCCAGGCCCGGTTTACTACAGGGCTGGAATAGATATGATTTCGCCATAGTAGAATTGTTCCTTTGATATTGTTTTGGTCTCTATCCATCCTTTCAAAAGCTCCTTGCATTTGCCTCCACTTTTGTTTCGCAAACTCGCAAGTGTTGAGGATATGTTCCATGTCTTCCTAGTGTGGGTGGCATAGCCAGCAGAAGGAGGGCCCCTAGAAGCCTCGTTTCTGCAACTAATCCTAGGTCAATATGCATCCTTTACTAACCATCCAGAGGAAGTGGGTTACCTTTCGCCACCACCCAACTTCCATATTTTTTTCCATATGATATCTTGCCCTTCCTATTCTTGTCTAACTTGGATATCATAGACTTCGCTTATGGTGAAGGTACCTTTAGTGGTGTAGCCCCATCTCAAGATGTCCGGGTCTTGACGGATCGTTATCTGCCTTGTCCTTAGTTCTTTGTATAGGTTGGCCCATTGATCTGTTTCTGCCTGTTCCTAGTCATCTTTTGTCTTCCATCTCCTCCAGCTTTCTGCATCCTATTCTTCCTTCGAGTGATGTTTCACCACATGCATATTATTATCCCTGGTTTGCTGGTATATTTCCCTGAGTTCCTGTCTTTCCACCATTTTTCTTGTTGGCTGCCAAGATTCCGTCCAGAATTGGGTTGTTTTTCCATTGCGAACCTCCCAAAAGGCATGCTGCTGGATAAGGTGTTTGTTTCGGGCTGCCAGATTCCACACTGTAGATCCCTTGGGGGGGTCTTGATATCGTAGGATATCCTCAGTTCTCACCAACATGTTGTACTTATGACTCCATATTTGTTTCCATAGATCTACTCCCCCCACCCATTCATTGCCACCATAGTTTTGCTCCCATGGTTTGGTTTAGGAGGTATGGGTCTCTGAGGCCTAGACCACCATCCTCTGTCTTCTTGATTAGGCCCTGCCTTTACCTAATTTATTATTCAATATATTTAAAAAGTTTTCTAATTAAGATACTTTTTTTGGTTAATTTTAATTAAATTTTGGTAAAGATTTTTAAAAACTTGAGTTTAAGTTGTTTAATTTCTAGAATTCTAATGCCAAAAGGGTTTTTCAAGGTGTTGAATCCATTTATGCATTCAATAATGCATTTTAAATAACAAAAAATCACATTCTTTCTTGAAATTATTGTGCCTGAATCTGGTGACAAAGACTATTTCGTCTATAAGTTAGACTACAACATATTTAAATTCTTCTTTCCCAATTGTCAAAGAATTAAGAAAGTAGAAACTTAAACTAGCTATGAAGTTTTGAAATTTCTATCATTTTTTTGTTGCAATTGGTACTTTATGTTTTTTAGTTATTACCTTGCCATTGACTATAAAACTAACTTCGTGGTCAAATTCCGACTCTTGATTATTTTTTGAGTTTTTGAAATTTTAACTAGAGTTTCAGGAAAATGTTGAATATTTCTACTTTCTCGTAAAGTCAAAAATAATTTTCTAATTTCTGGAAATCTTATTTCTAATTTTCCATTGACTAAATGATATTTGATGCGACATAATTCTCCTAGTGGAGAGCGATTTATTTTTAGTATTTGTCAATGCCCGACAAATCATTTTAAAATTAAAAAAAACTAATTTTGAGAGTAGCAATTCCATCAGTAAGTGCTCTAACACTGCCATTGCTCTACCTAAAGATGCCTGAACTGATGGGGTTCCAAGTCCCTTATGTAAGCAGCATGGGGGGTTGAACAAATATGCAGAGTAAGGTGAAAGGGTGTGCGGAAAGTGTGGGAGAAAGGGTGTGCTTAAAAATTGTGTGTGGGGGAGTTTGTTAAAGAGAAAAGACTATATCGAGTCAAGCTTTATTCCTCCGCACTCCGCACAAGGCTAATTTAATATGCAGAGTCAAGGCATGGGCAAAAAAGGTTGATTTTGTGAGTGGGCATTCCATTGATGAGTTCTCTGACACTGTTATGCTTAACACTGCTACTACTCTTCCCAATCATGCTAGAACTTACAAGATTCCAGGTCCCTTACATAAGAACGAGGTGATGAACAAATATGCAAAGGAAGATTTTATATATTAATTTAATACGAAGTTGGTACTATTTTGTTGTGCAAAGAAACGATGTTCGTGAAGGGTGGGAGAAAGGTATTTATAAAGTGCAGGAGAAAGGGTGTGCAGAGAAATTGTGTGCGGGGGAGTTTGTTAAAGAACAAGAACTATATCAAGTCAAGCTTTCAGCGTCAGGAATCCCCCAACAAGATTTTAGGGGTTGAAGCTTTTAGCCTCATTCATTTGGGGTTCTCACTTCCCCTAACTATGATTCAAGTTTCAACCTCAGGAATCCCCCAGAAGAAAATTTATAGTGAAAATTCGAAGATGACTTGTTTACCCCATAAATCACATTTTGTGCTTCCACCATTAAACTCCATGAAATCACTTATATCCTTGTAGAGGAAATTAAAGAAAATGCAGAATATAGTTTACATGGAATGCATGCAATTAACACATAAGGCATGTAGTTAATAGGGAAGGTAGGTAATTACCTAGAGTTATCATGCATTTCCCATGCATTCCAATTCATTTCAATTCCAAAGGCAAGTGAATTCAAACACACTACTGCAATTTATAGGGAATGCATTCAATTAATGGGGAAGGTATACAATTACCCAAAATTATCATCCATTTCCCATGCATCCCAATTCATTTAAATTCCATAGCCAAGTGAATTCAAACCCACTACTCCAGATTTTACTATCATAACCAATGTACGAATCATAAATAAAAGATATAGCATTGACAATAATTTCTACATATCACTAAATCATTCATGTAAGAAATATAAATAACAAATAAATAAATCATATAGCTATTATAACTAGAAAATATGGAACTAAATTACGGTGAGCCACACTCCAGCCCACCTTAGGCTTCGTTGTGCTACAATTTTTCTCACAGTTGGGCACCCCCATGCCAGATCTTCGTGCCTTGATGAAAAAATAAACTTAGAGATTTAGCACACATATTTAAAACTATATTTAACACAAAAAGTGAAGGCCAATCTCCTTTGCACACAAGAAAAACTTAGTATTTCTCATAAAGGTTGTCACTCATAGCTCTTAACCAGTTACAAGATCCGAACTTCTCTAGGTTCTTCTATCAATCCTTTTTTCCAACTTGAATTTTCTAAGTGAGAAAGATAGAGATGTATGAGAGAGTAATAAAATAGATAAAAACTATAGGCTTAAGAACCAAGAACCCCTTGATGGTTTTTCCTTCTTATTTTTATAATTGCAGCTTGACCCTTCATCTTCCCAATATTTTTCTAGAAGCTTCTTTGGAATACCAACCGTCACATCAAGGGAAAATAATATCTATTCAAGAAAGTCTAGTATTTCTCCCTCCCTTTGCATCATTTCCTCCCTAGTCAAGTTTTTCCCCCTTCCCAAGCCATCATGATCTTTTGGGTGCTACCTACCTTTAGCTATAGATTTTTTATTAATAAAATAGAACAATACATCACATATTAAATTTTTGTACATAATATAGATGTTGGTAACCCAAAATTAAAACTATTTAATTACAACACAAGTTTTGGGGAAATTAAAAGGGGGTGTCACAATCCCCTTCCCCATAAAGGAACATTGTCCTCAGTTTTCTCACTAATATTGGACCTTATTTGGCTATAGAAAAATGAAGCTAGATGTTTTCTTCCACTGTAACAATGGTCTTCATCATTTCCTTAGCTACAAAAAAAGCTGGTTCTCTTCAATTGTTCTCCTTTTATCATTATGTATGTTATGTTTGGTTTGGCTAACTCTGGACCTTATATATATTTTCCTTGTACAAGACCAACTTTCCTACAATAAAATATATTATTAGTGTTAGATATTGCATAATGAAATCATAAGTTTAAGATATGAAAACCATTATGCCATTACTTATAGCCTTAGGCATACAATGTCTCTTTTCTCTTGTGTACAAACTTGCTTACTTCTAGCAGTGTTCTGTTTAGTACCTACACCAAAAGATAAACATCACATATGTGTTACAATTCATTTTCTTCCTCGCCTAGTAATCCCTTTGTCAGAAACTTGGACTTTTCCCCAAAATAAGTTGAATTTCTAACAGGTAAGGTTTTAGACCAATACTTATTTATATTGTTATTCTTTGCCTCATTTTCCTCCATGGGTGACAAGTTTAGCTCATTGTTTGCAATAGACATGCCCTCTTATATTAACATCCAAATAATCATGTGAAAAGATTATTCTCCCATTAGATACTCACCCTTCCAGGCCTAGGAATCCCCCATCCTCAAGCGATCTACCTATCCCAGGGCTTTCCTATATGAAATTATTGACAGGATTATTAGAATCTTATTATAGATAAGTTTCCTTCAAGCTTTCTTTAACATAAATTACACTACATTGTTTATGGATTCTTAAGTCAAGGTTCCCTTTATGACTTTATCCCATGAGGTAATCAAAGTGTGTCATAGGGTTGCAATGTCACCACAATGGCCTTGTTCTTGGGTTCTTTGCTTCATCATTTCACTTGTATCACAACATGTCGTTCCCATGAGATATACTCAAAAATTTCAAATCAAAAATTTTAATTGCCTGAATTTTCTTCATTCAGAAGCTAGATCTCACAAACATGAGACTTTTAGTTATGATGTTGGGATCCTTTTCTAGTGGTGATATTTTTATCTATCATAGAGGCCTCTATTTCACACCTCATTCCAACACTCTACCTACAATCTACCAAATAGTGGTAAGGTTTCATGCATAAAATCTTTTCATTGCAATATTTACAAAATCCCTTGAAGTGATCTAAAAATCATTATGCACATAATAATTCCATCATTTTCATCTTATTTCAAATAGATTGAAACGAAACTATTATTGTGTTATATTTTTACATCAAAATCATTCTAATCATTTTATAATGCAATCGAGCACTTATTCTAGCAACCTAAAGGCTCAAAATTGAGAGTTACATAACCACTTTCTTCACTATGATACATATATCTAAATTCATGACTAATTAGTTTCCACTTTCTTTTGCAGGATGAGGGAATCATGCCACTCATTCCACTACTAAAAAATTTCTTAAGAGTATCAGAAGTTATTTCCTTTCATGATATTAAATCATGCAATTGATTGTTCCATACAAGCATGCATGCACTTAATGCACCATGCATATGTACCATCATGATTCATAATATGAGTGTCATGACAAAATCATATCTTAGTAACTCATGGATGCATCGAAAATATTCTAGCAATATTTACACACAGAAGGCTTCATTCCTCTATCATAACCCACTAGGTAATAATGACAAACTTGCTTTCATATATCAACAATTCCATACAAGTTTCACATTAACTAGGAAAATACCAATCCTTCAATTGCATGCTCCTTACCAACAAACTCAACATTATATGATAGAGTCACTTGTCTCAAGTTGAGAAACTATTGGGCCAATATTCATGGACTCATAAACACAATGTAGTCCCTTCATTTACTTCATACCTCCCATATTTTCATGCAATATCTCAAAGCATTATCGAACATATTTTATCTCGTGACTGTATTATTCATTCATTTAATTTATGTTCAACATGGCAACTCAATGCATACACATATTACTAAGATTTTACTAAATCTTTATGTGTGAATAATTTCTGCCTTAACCATACCCCTTCTTGGGCATCCATGAAATACATGCATTAAATTGAATTAACAAAAGATATCAAATTCAGCTAAAAAGATTTTTTAACCAATTCCTTTACATTTTTAGCTTCAATTCTTGTTTTCCCTCCTTACTTGGTTTCCATCAACATGCATTCTCAATTGAAACCTTTTCAAGGAGTCCAATTGGCTCCATCTATGATTTTATTGACATGCATTTTCTATCATTGCCTCATCATTCATAAGTATGCCCCCTCAATAGAATTTCCATGAGGTCCATTCTCATGTGACTACCTTAGTATACTTGATGTTGCAACACTTAACACCCCCTGGAACAATCTCAATCTCACATGTTAGTCACAACTCTATCATTTCATCTTCTTACATATAAATTTCAATGAATATTCAAAAGGGGCACTTAGGCTATGCATTCAAGCAATGCCTTCAATCATGCATCCAAACATGTGAATATTGTCATACATGTGTCATACATGCATATATTTCATGTCATTCATGCACACGTCAATTTTTAGTCAATTAATTTATGCATGAACTCTGACATCTCAATTCAACAACCAATTCAATCTTATTAAATATTGATTTTAGTTTGTCAATTATGTGTCAATTATATATGTAGATATTTGTAACAAAACAAATATTTTCATGCTTATGATGTTTTGTAATTTAGTGTATAGTTTGATTTTACCTCTTCAAAATATCCCCTCTACATTTATTGTAGCAAGGCCACTTAACATAGTATCATATGCACAAAATTTAATTAGAGTCTTTCCTAAGGTATCTAGCAACCTTAAAATTCCAATTTTTTTCTAAATAGTTCAGGATGAACCCTCCCACTTGCATTCATATGCAAATAGATTACCTTAGCTATGCATCATTACTTATTAAATCTTATAATCTTATCGTGGAGCTTTAAGTTAGTTCTTAATTATATTAGGGAGATTTATGGGATGCTCCCTCATTTCTCTTCTGAACTTCACCACCAAAGGTGGGTGCACTACAACAAAACCCTGTGATTAGCATCCCTTTTTTCTTCCTTGTTGCATCTAGAGCCCATTTTTGGTGCTATTTTCGACCATTTATCAAATATGGTGCAAAACTTGATGCAAAAATCGCACCGAGTTTTAGCACCAACTGTTGCACCAGGTTCTACATGAGGTTTTGCACCAAGTTTTGCCCCATCCTTTGCACCAAATTTTGTGCAAGGTTTTGCGTCAAGTTTGGCACCTAATTTTGTTTCACCTACTTTTTCATCCTCTATTGCATCCATATTTTTGCGCCTACACTTGCATCAACTTTTGCATCATTTTTTTCATCCTCTTTTGCTTCATTTTTTGCATCCTTTTCTGCATCACCCTTTGTGGCAAGTTTTGTGTCAAGGTTTGTTCCTAGTTTTGCATCTAGTTTTGTTTCATCCACATTTTCATATTGTTCTACATACACATTTACATCTCCTATTGCATCCATTATTGTGTCCACTATTGCATCCACTTTTGTTGTGCCACAATTTGCGCCTACCTTTGCAGCCACATTTTGTTCTAAATTTGCATCCAATTTTGCATCTATTTTTGCATCCTTTTTTGTATCCAATTTTGCGTCAAGTTTTGCATCAGGTTTTTCATTTTCTCTTGCATCAACTTCTGTTGCATCCACTTTTGTATCCAATTTTGCATCCATTGTTGCACCCATGTTTACATCCACTTTTTCATCCATTTTTGCATCTTCTTTTGCATCAAAATTTGCTTCTTTTTTCACATCTATCATTGCATCCAATTTTAGATCCACTTTTGTTGTGCCCCACGTTTACTTCCACTTTTTCATCCACATTTCCATCCCATTTTTCAACCAAATTTTCATCAAATATTGCATCTTTTTTTGCATCCACTTTTGTGTCAGGTTTATGCATCAAATTTTGTGTCTTGTTTTGTATCTACTTCTGTTGCATCCATTTTTTCATCCAATTTTTTGTCCATAGTTGCACCCATGTTTGCATCTACTTTTTCATTATTTTTTGCGTCTTGTTTTTCATCCAAGTTTGCATCCTTTTTTTTGTCTACTATTTCATCCACTTTTGCATCCAATTTCGTTGTGTCACAATTTATGCCATGTTTTGCACCTACCATTGCACCCACATTTGGTTCTACTTTTGCATCCACAGTTGCATCCTATTTTGTGTCCAAGTTTGCATTGAATATTGTGTATGTTTTTGCATCCCCTTTTACATCCACTTTTATGTCAAGTTTTGCCTCTCATTTTACATCTACTTTTGCACCTACTTCTATTGCATGCACTTTTTCATCTAATTTTGTGTCCATTGTTGCACCCATGTTTGTGTCTATGGTTATATCCTTTATTGAATCTTATATTGAATCCAAGTTTGCTTCCTTTTTGCATCTAATTTTATGTCATTTTTTGCATCTGTTGTTCCATCTACTTTTGTTTCACCACAATCTGCACCAAGTTTTACACCTACTATTGCACCCATTTTTTCTTCCACTTTTGCATCTACGTTTGCATCATATTTTTTGTCCAAGCTTGTATTGACTATTGCATTTTTTGTCCAAGTTTTGTGTTGGGTTTTGCGTCTTGTTTTGCATATACTTCTGTTGAATCCACTTTTGCAATCATTTTACATCCATTGTTGCACCCATTTTTGTGTCTGCTTTTGAATCCATTTTCCAACACTCATCAATTTTTTTGCATTGATGATATTTCTTATGACATTAGCAATTGTGAACAACTGATGACAATGCCAATTATCATTACAATTATGATAATGAAAATGATGATGATGACATGAATGGTGATTATGATGACAATGACAATGATGATAAAGACGATGGTGGTTACAAAGACAATGACGATGATGATGATGATGATGACAACAATGTTTATGATGATGAATAGTTAATGACCTTAGAAAACCTTCCCAATTTTAAATGTTATCATTGTCATAATCATAAACATTATCTTTGGAATCATCATCCAAGTCATCATCACATGATAATCATTATTATCGTTGTCATCTAGGTCATCATCAACAATAATAATGGCATGAATGATGATGAATGATTATGATGTCTATGATGACGATGATAATGGTGGTGATGATCATCATCATCATCTCTCAAAAATAGAGTTTTTATTTCTCATGCATATATCATATGTGTCCTAAACAACCTTTTTTTAACACTCATAACATTTTTTGGGTTGATGATATTTCTTACGACACCGATAATTATGAACAATTGAAAACAATGTTGATAATCATGATGATGATGACGATGACATGAATGGTGATTATGATGATAATTCGAATGATGACAATAGTGTTAACAATGATGGTGGTGTTGATGATGATAATGAAGATGATGACAATGACTATGATGATGCCAGTGACCTTACAATCTTGTGGATTCATTAACTTACTATTTTCAAGATCATATTTTACACACATATTACACACAATTTTCATGTACCTCAATTTACACAAACACACAAAATTCCTTTGTAATACAGTAGACAATAATGACTCTCCGGTGGGGGAATACATGGCTTATTTCTTGTCTTTTCCTACTCCCCTACACATTTTATGTTCCTCAAAATCTCTTTCTAACAAGTTTTCCTTTTGCTTCATGCAACAGGCTATACATCTCTTGTTCAAAGAAAGGTGGTTCTCCATTTGAAATTTTTTATGTTTAACCAAAACATCTTAGTTTATTTACACTGGGCATATATGGTTTGATAACTTACTCATACTATATGACTCCTTTTTATCTCATATAGGTGTTGGACATATATCATATGACATAACACATGTCATTATATCACCCTTCCCATATTCTATACATGATTAAGATGGCACATCGCCCTTTTACCTTGGGTCGTGGTTTTCATGGAACAAATGCACACACAGATTAGAGGTTCAATTTATACTATGATGTGTTACTATGTTTTGATTTTAGTTCTTAATATATTGTTGACACTTGATCCTTTGGGATTGGGAAAATATGGTGTAAATATGTAAATACAAAATAAGAAAATGAAGAGACCTTGCAATTTGAATCCCAAGGATATCTCTCCTATGTGTATATATTAATGTTCTTTTTAATATAAAATTTAAATATTTTGGAGTTACCATATACCTGACTTGACATGGTATTAGAGCACAGGTTTGTAGGTTCCAAATTTTGCATCATTTTTCATTTGTAACTCCTTTTCCATTAGTCTATCATGTCCCTCTGTCATTCTTTTCCTTGGTAGAACCATTTGTTCTATGGAAAATTTAAATTCATCCACATCGGCCTTAATGAATTCTCCTTTTGTTGCATGGCTATAACGTTTCTGTAGTCATTTTACACATTATACACAATAGTTGAGGCCCTCCATTAGTTGATACACATTGTGCATGCTATAACAAGGTTGCAGACAACATTTCATCACTCGGGTCCAGCTTGAAAGGCCATGGTGGTATTGTAACTAAACCTACGTTTACTTGTGTTTACACATCCCTGCATTTATCTATGATTATTGGTTGGTGTTGGCGTTGGTGTTGAGCGTTGGCATTGGCATTGTTGTTGAGTGTTGGCATTGTGAATTTTGTTGAGTGTAATGCGAGTGTTGCAGATAGCATAAGGAAATCTCTAGCGAATATTTGAAGACTCCCTCAATATCACAACTTCCTTCACCACGAATTGTTGTGTGGGTATCACCAATAATATATGTTGCATTTCATTGAATTATAATTAAGAATTGGTCCATTCGTATATGCAGTGATGGTCATTCCATAGTTTCAGAAAATAATATAACGTTGAAAATATATGTAATTTGTATATATTTTCATATTTGTGAATGGAAGAACACATTGTTTTATATTATAATATTGTGAGCAGTAATGAAGAAGGAGAAGCCTCATCAAAGTATTGAATCTTCATCTTTAGATGCCCGCAAGAGACAAAAAAATATATTTCCCATTGGTCATAGCTATTTTGAGGATATTTATTTCGAGGATATATATATATATATATATATATATATATATATATATATATATATATATATATATATATATATATTGTAATTCTAGTGTTGGTCCATTTATATCTGCGTTGAATACTCATTAGTGTATTGAGTTGATTTATTTTATATGAGAGTTGGTTTACATCAAAAAGACTATTTGAGATCAAGAGCTTGCATAAAAGTTTTTGGGTTATTTTGATTAAAGAGAATTGGAGCTAAGATGTATGATGCTACAAGTATTTTGACTATTCAGGGCCCAACTCAAAATTTTGCATAGATGCATTCACTCATCTCCATTGGTGGACTAGTTCTCACTGGAAAAGAGAAACACCATGAATGGTCCAGAAAGATAAATCATACCCTCGTTTTCAATGAATTATGGAAAGGAGAATGTGAAGGAGGTGATGAAAATCTGCCTACAAATACCACATCATACAAAGATTTTTCCATATGGAGAACAAGAACAACAAGGCCTATGTCTTGATTGTTGAATTAGTAAATGAAGAGGTGAGTTGTCACATTGCACCAATTACGTCCAGTGCTTTTAATGCTTTAAATAAGTTGAAAGACTTATATGAATCACACTTAGAGGTTGAGGTAGTCTAACTAATGATAAAACTCTTCAGCCTATAATTGAAAGATGATGATCCCCTTTCCCTAACCTCTAAAATTAGAGCTATTATGCATGATGTAGAAGCCACCAAAGTTAAAATCATCTCACAACTTTTTTCAAGGCACCATATTGTGACTATATCCCACATATTCTCTTAAATCATTACAATCTAGTTCCCAACTTAAAGAGATTACTTTTGACACTCCTGTGGAGAAGTTTGTAGAAACAAAGAAATTTTTGGGGAAGAGGAAGATAATTGCTCAGTCTTTCTGGAGAAGTTTTGTGCCTTGCATAGAAAGAGAAGAATCACACATGATTATTCTAGAGGAAGAGGTGACAAAAGAAGACACTGGAAGAATAATAACAAAGGCAAGGGGGACAAACATTACCAAGGAGGAAGACCTAATATTCATTGTATATGTTGCAACAGAAATGGACATGATACATCCAGATGAAATCTATCTTGGGATAGAATGAAGAAAGAAAGAAATGAAGAGAAATGTAAAACACCAGATCCAGGGAATGATGAAGCACCTAAATTTGCTCATTATATTGTGGTAGATTGCAATATTGGAGTAACTGAAGACATGTTTAATAATTCATTTGCTTCGTGGAAAGATGCATGGTTGCTTCATATAGGTGCAACCTACCACATGACCTTTCACAAAGTTTTCTTTGAATATTTCAGTGATAATGTAGATGGAGCAGTCTACTGTGAAAAAAGGTCAAAACTCAAGCCATCCAGTGTTGGGTGTGGAGCATGATTATCTTCTGTATTCAAAGGTATCACCACATTGGACCCCAGTTCGTAATGGGGCGGCAACGCCGCCTGTAAAATATTTGCTACAAGGGGGGTCCAAGGGGGGGTGGCTGCGACCTTTCGAGAGCCCCACCCTGGTGGGGGGATTGGGAGCAGTGCCCTCGAAGCTTAGAATAGACGTAAAATTGCCTTGTAAAAGTATAGTAATTTCTAGTCAATCTGGGCCGTTCGTTAGGCAGATGATCTGACGGTAGAAGTTATGTTTAATTTAGGGTTTTTTGCCCTAGAAGGCAACCCCTCGCTATATATGAGGGAACTGTATTGTGTCTATGTATATCTGTATATTTGTATTCTGAGTGAGGAAGAGAGAGGAGATTGAGAACAAAGAGGGAGTTACAGCATATCTGCTATAGGTTGTATTTCTTCAGTTTGTTGGATAATATAAAAAGAAGGACTAGTTGTTTCTCCATGGACGTAGCCCAAACTGGGTGAACCACATATATCTGTGTCTCTCTTGTTTTATGTGTTCTCTTTGTTTATATTTTTGCAATATTTTATGTGTTCCATTGCTCTGTAATATATAATTTTCTAACATCCAAAATTAGCACCATCATGCAAAAACTTCTTAGACTCCCTAATTTTCTTCTAAATGATGTTCTCTATCTCCCATAGTTGCAAAGAAACATTTTTTCCTTGGTTCACATATGCTAGTGTTAGGAAACTTGCTCACAAAAAGATAAAAAGATAGATCAACACCTTAGAATTCAGCCTCTTCGAGGGGGCAACCTCCTTTAAATTACACAAATGAACAATTCTTGGATGATACAAATGACAAGACCTACTTTCTATATAGAAGTCTAAGGGGTCATAATATAATCAGAGCCGACATAACAATAATAATGTAAGGGCACAATAATAACAATAGTGGACTTCTATGGGGCACAATAGTAACAATATGGGGACTACATGGGTACAACAATATAATAAGGGGGTTGTAATAATAACAATAAGGGGTTACACTAGTAGTATAGGGGCCTAAAATTCCCCTCTCCTTCAAAAAGTGTTGTCCTCAACGCTTGAGTATTTCTTGATGCTTCTGTATAAAATTCTTGTCCTCCCATGTGGAATATTCAGCAAGTAAGTTCTTCCACTTGATGAGATACTCTGAAATTGATCGATTTCATAGCTGTCGGGTTCTTGTTTCTGTGACTGCTCCAGGTTCCAATATGATTTTTCCTTCCTCTTTAAGTTCTGGCAATATTGTTTGAATTGGGATCCTCTGCAACTTTTGAATGAGTGGCCACACTTCTTCGTCCTTCTTCCATTCATCCCTTGCTTCGTTTATCCAATCTAGTTGGATAATAGAAATAGCACAAAAAAATGCTTCCACATCCTCATCCTTTCTTGAGAGTGCATCTGCAACAAAATTTTGCTTCCCTTTTCTATAGATGATGTCAAAGTCATAACCAACATATTTGTGACCCATTTTTTATGTTCTTCTAAAGATAATATTTGTTCTAAAAAGTATTTAAGACTATCATGATCCATTTTTACCTTGAAGTGTCTTCCCATTAGGTAAGGTCACCATTTCTTAAGTGCATATAGTATTGCCAACATTTCCTTCTCATAAATAACTTGCTTGAGAGGTAGCCGTAAAAATACCCAATCACCTACATCAAAAAAAATTTCACTGCGATGTTGATCTACCTGCTGTTTCATTCGATTCTGCACCAAAGTGGTGTTATCCTTTAAAAGTTGGAGAACTTGTTGTTGATGCTCGATGTGATCTTTCACTGCTTGAACCTTTTTCTTCTTGATATGTCCTTCTATCTTTAGAGTTTGAGGAGTGGTAATTTCTTCCAATTCTTTACAAGATATGGTCGGATTCATTTCTTGATGCTCGATGTGATCTTTCACTTCTTGAACATTTTTCTTCTTGATATGTCCTTCTATCTTGATAGTTTGAGGAGTGGTAATTCCGGCCAATGCATTACAAGATATGGTTGGATTCATTTCTTCTTTCTCTGGGGTTGGTTTCTGGTGTACATCCTCTTCTTTTGATGTTTCTTGATCCTTTTCTTCCTCCTATTCATAATCTATGTAAAATAATTTCGTCTCAGCACACTTATGACCTTTAGTGCATTTGCTATCACAATTGTAACAAAGCCCTTTTTCTCTTTTTTCTTCCAATTGTTGTGGTGTCACCCTTGTAGGTTGTGAAAGACTAGGAGAAACAACACTTCCATGTTTATAGTTGTGAGGGGTAGAATTCCTTGTTTCCATAATTTTGCTTTCCACTTTTCTTGCCAACCTGAATGCCTTCTCCAATGAATCAGGTTCCCAAAGATGAACCTCATGTTGAATGTTATCCTTTAAAGTCCCTATGGAGACATCAATCCTCTGCTTCTCTAGAATATCATTTTCCCTTATATTCAATTTTTGAAATTCCTCAATGTGCTCTGCCATTGAACACTTTTGTTTGAGATTTATCAATTGGCTAAAGAAGGTGTTTCTCTTTGTATCCTCATAATGTGCTATCATTTCCTCTGTGAAAATTGACCACATGACAAGTGGTTTACGAGAACAAAGCCCTTTATACCATAAAAAATGATTCAGTTCTAAATAATTAGATGCAATATATACCTTTTGTAATAGTGGTACACCATGTAGATCAAAATATTTCTCCGTCTGTAGTATCCAATTTACTAGATCCTTGCCATCAAACTTCCTCATCTCGCTTTTTCTTGATTTTAGGAGCTCGATTTTGAAATGACTGTAACTTTGTAATTTTGGATCTTCCAGTTCTAAAATCGCGACTTGCAGTAGTCCTATGCATCCTCTTTCCAATGCAGCCAATCTAATTGAAATTGGATTCTCCAATAAAGTGTTATGCACAATCTCCCACAATGACCTGATTATACACCTTTTCCAAATAGCGAACTTGTATGACATGCCACGTGTCACTGTTTTGACCTTCGGATCTAAAAAATACACACAAAAATCTAAATTTTGTCCTCTTTTTGTAAATTCTTATGAAATTTCAATTTGATGCTCAAAGAGAAAGTTATGACGATTTTCCCAAGGTCACCTGTTTAAGATGTAATTCAGGAGTCTGCGAAAACCCTAACTTCCTCAAATCATATGTCTAAAAATATAATGATACAAGATCTAAAATTCTGACCTGAGGTTCAGACTGATTTCTTCTCAAATGGGTTTTTGTCTTAGCTTCTGAAGCATTGCAGAAACAAAGTTATAGTGAAAATTCCATGATGGCCTGTTTGGAGCAGCGAAACCCTAGAATCCAAAGCTCTGATACTAAATGTTAGGAAACTGGCTCACAAAAAGATAAAAATATAGATCAATGCCTTAGAATTCAGCATATTCGAGGGGGCAACCTCCTTTACATTACACAAATGAACAATTCTTGGATGATACAAATGACAAGACATCCTTTCTATATATAGGAGTCTAAGGGGTCATAATATAATCAGAGTCGAGATAACAATAATAATGTAAGGGCACAATAATAACAATAGTGGGCTTCTATGGTGCACAATAGTAACAATATGGGGACTACATGGGTACAAAAATATAATAAGGGGGTTGTACTAATAACAATAAGGGGTTACACTAGTAGTATAGGGGCCTAACAACTAGCGAGTACACTCCATTCACATGTTTGATGGAAAAGTTGAAGTGAGAAAAATATCAAAAAACTCACTTGTCATGATGGGAATAGAAGAAGAAAGACTATTGGAGGTACAAGGAATGTATGCTCGTGAACATAACCATGTATAAAAATATTAGTATAATGAAGATACATTTCTATATAGTCTTTTATGGCATGCAATATTTGGACATATGAACTATGACAATATTCATTTATTGAATAGAAACGATGTTACTAGTTTTCCAACCATTCCAAGGAAACTTAAGAAATGTGATGCTTGTATCTTAAGAAAACATAACAATTAACGTTTTCATGATTCTATTTCTAGAGCACGTAGAAAGATTGAATTGCTTCATTCTAACTTGTGTGGACCTAGGCCTATTCCTTCTACGAATGGAAATAAATATATGATGACTACACTAGAATGTGTTGGGTATATTTGTTGAAGAATAAATCTAAATCTTTTTAAACTTTTGTGCATGGATTGAAAATGATACATAATATCGTATTGGCTCTATTTTTATTGACAATGGAAAATAATATACTTCAAATGAATTTTAAAACTATCTTTGCTCACATGGGATTCAAAATCAAACAGCGGTGCCTTATAATACTCAATATAATGGCGTAGGTGAAAGAATGAACATGAAAATCTTAAATATGGTTAATTCAATGACTCAAATATACACGGGTAGATGACTTCATCTTGATTGGATACTCTAATTCAGATTTTGATCGAGATAAGGAAAACATAGTATCTACTTCAGGTTATGTTATGAGTGTTGGATCAAGAGTTGTCACTTGGAGGTCACACAAAAAATCAATTCCATCAAATTCCACAACAAAGGTAAGGTATGTGGCAGCTACAAAAGTAACCAAGTGTTGAAAATCCAAGTGTAGTGATGTTTAACACCTAATTTTTCTTATTGATAATTACTTGTGAATGTTATATGTCTTCTTACTTCTCATATCTTCTTCATCAAGCAATTATACAAATATTCAATCTTTTAGGAAAATATAGAGATCAAAAAGAGATAAGAGACACCAAAATTAGGTTGCTCGCTAAGGGAAAACCCACAAGGGGAAAACCCAAAAATCCTTTTCTTATAGAATCATATCAAAATGAGAAATATCCAAGACCAAGACCAAGACTAAGACAAACTCCAAGGGTTAATGTCAATGTTGGTCAAACTGCTCAAATTTTGGTCAAAGCTATGAAATTTAGAGTTGCAACAAGGGGTGCTGAAAATTGGTTTGCATATACAAATTATGTCTTGAAACCCCTCTTGTTGTAGAGAAAGTAACATTGTTGAAAATTTGATCGTAAGTGCAATGAACCATGTTTTTTCTTGCAATAGCGACAACCATTATATATGTTTTTATTTTGGTTTAAATCCAATTATACATTTGTTATATATATTTCATATATGTTATTTAATGTTATTTACATATGTGTTATTATTTCCATTATCATATGTGCAAATTTATATGGAATACTATTACAAAAAAGTATCCTATAAAATTTTTATTGGGAATCATAACATAAATCATAATTATTGTGGTGAAAAGAAAATTTAAAAGATGAAATAATGGTATGCAATATAAGAATTTATTAATAATATTATATCATATTTTCTCATACTAAATGTGTAAGAGCCCAAAATTAGACTAGTAGAAGAATATGGTAACAAATTACCGATGGATGACTTTAGAAAGCGATTTAAACCTTTATCCACTGTGAATGATCCCACCACATATGTTCCTATCCTCTTAAAAATAATTTAAAGTTACGCATGGCCATGCTAAGTAGAAGGATTTAAACATTTGGTGGGTGCACTTGGTACAAAGTATTCATGATACCTAAACATTGCTCTGTTGTGCCACTTCACCATTTCATAACCCCTACTTGTTTCCACTAATTGTGCCAAGTGCTAGTTCCACCATATATTCACTAAGTTCCTTCCCAAGCACCCCTTCGCTAGAATATAGATCCCATGCTGACAACATCTAAGGTATAGAATACAAAGGTAGGAAATATGACGGCTCAAGATTGAGTGACAAGTTTAAGTTTCACTGATTGACCTAATTCCATCCAGAGTTCTTGCAAATACCATTTAAGATACATATACAGTTCCAGTTGATTAAAATCATGTAACTTAATACTTGGAGATCCAAACCCCATCGCTTGGAGATCCAAACCCCACCGCTTGGAGATCCAAACCCTTGGCTAAATAAACTAAAAAATGGTAAGACTAGGGTTTTTCTTGATGTTTTTGTTGCTATTGTAACTTCCTCATAATAACTTTGCCTCCATGATTCCCAAATTTCTTAATTAAATGCATCCCTAACACACCCTCTAATTCATTCATTTCCATGCATTTTGACCCAGTACTCTATTTTTTTTCCCTCACACTTTGTTTCCTTGACACTCCCTAGCAACCATCAACCTTGATTATGGGGCCTATATCAAAGGGGATCAAAAGATTCAGACCCATGATCTCCCCAACCTTTGAGGGATAGATCTCACATCTAGCTCAAAACCAATTAAGCTAATCCTTGGGGCTTTCATTTCATTAAATATAATTAGATACTTGTTATTTAAGAAATATGTAAAATACTATAAGTCACTAAAAGTATTACAATCATAATTCATGATGAAATATTTTATTTTGATATTGATTGAATATTTAAATTCATTCATCTATAACCCATATTCCACGAAATTGAATATTCTACTTAACACCCATTGAAATAGGTGATGTTCATAAGGGTGAAGAAGGGGGATTGAAATCAGTAAAATGACTCATATATCACCAATTGTCACATTTACTTCTAGTGTCATATAACCAAGAATTCATGGGAAGGTCACCCATGCCAAGACACCTCAAAATCTCATAGAATTAACCATGATACTTTCTCAATAGTCAAGCTCACTTAGCTTGCTACCTCACCCACAAATTATTAACAATCATCATGCCTTATAAACTATTCACTTAAAGCTTCTTTCTCTTTATATAAATAAATAGTTTCAACATTCCAACATTATGAAATACCATTATTATAATATTAATTGAATATTTGAATCCATTAATATATAAAAAAATATCCAATGTTCCTCCTTCACTAATAATGAACCTCTTATGAGGTTAAGTAATCCATTTAGCATTCTTTTTTTGGTATCAAGTGATGCTCACATAAGTGAAAAATAAAATTGAAACGCGCCAAAGAATCACACAACATCCATTTTCACTTTTAAAATATATGAAATAGAAGAATGATGTCAAATAATGAGGGTTTTAGAGGATCTGCGACGACACTCAAGTACTTCCATGGTGGTTCCATTCCGTCGGATCTTCCCCTGCCATCGACCCCTAGCATTGGGTGAGTTCATTCTTCATTTATTTTCGAGGGTTTTTTTTTTTATGCTTTGCATTGCATATCCTTTAAGGGTACATGAAATCATAATTTACAATGAAATTTGTGGGCTTAGCAATGGTTTGAAACTTTCATTGGATGACATGTGTAAATATTAGGGAAAATTGACCTGATAAGGGAACCTATACACAAGTCATTAGGAGAAGAAAATTTGTATTTACAGTTTATTGTTATGGTCATTGATATTTTTTTTCCTTAAGGTTTGATCTGAAGTGTGTATATCTCCTTTGTTTGTAGAGTTTTAAAGGGCGCAGATAGGAGCATACACGAGAAGAAAAACAGTGGAACAAGTTGGGTTGGTTCTATTAATCAAGTTTATGTTGTAGTTGATCATCGCAGTAGGCAGGGTTCTGCAACCAATCTAAAACAAGGTTATGAAGACAAGGTATTCTCCTACTCAACTGCCTTAGTATTATCCTCATTTCTAGCATGATATTGGATTAGCTGATAATTAGGACCGTGGTTCAAACCTAGTCTCTCATTATCATCATCATACACCATTTGGTCACCAGTTTGTTTGCCCATTACAACAAATAGTCAAACTGGTGTCAAGTTCATGATGGGTCGTGGTAGCTCAACAATATATAGTTAGTAAATCCAATGGGCATGCCTTTTTATATGCTACAACAACTTCAAATTCCTGGGCTACTCCCCGAGAAGCATATTCATCAAGAGATGAATTGGCTAGAAATGATAATGTATCAGATCCACCTTTGTTTGCATAGATAGTTCTGTCAAGATTTGCGTGTGCTATTGCATTTAACAAAGTTTCATCTTGCATATGGAGGTCTAAACTACCTTCCGATGTTGAACATAATTATGAGCAATTTAGAAACTATAATCTATGTTTAGATTCATTGCACAAAACTAGAAAATTTGGATTGGATTCTGGAAATTTTACCTATTTGATTAGTGAGCGCAATAACATTAGCTAGCGAGCTAAAACCCCAACTAATGTAGAGAAAAAATTCTACAATGAAAAAGAGAAGTATATTTTTGATGATTGCAAAATAAATCATTACAAGGACACTTTTCCAGATACTATCAGAGATTTTCCAACTGGTCTGGCATGGAATAATGCAGCTGAACCTTGTCTTAGAAATAAAGACAATGACATATTTGTCTTTACATAAATTAGTAGAGAAAATTATGGAGAGTTTGCACATGCAAAGATTGGTCATAATGTAGAATACTCTGGCTATGGAGATGTTAGTAGGAATAATGTTGAAGGCCTTGTAGACATGGATAAGAATGAAAAAAAATTCTTGCAAACACATTCGCAAGGCAAATGTCTCTTGTCTCTGACCTTATGGAAGGTAGCCATGTTAAAAATCACCTCAAAGGGAGGACCTCACTATCCCCTCAAGCTGAAAATGGTTGTGAAGGTGCTTGGTCTTACTATAATTCCAAAAGTGCTCATGATTCATGGAGTATGGGCACTTCTATGGATTCTTTCAAGTATGTAGATGCAAAGAGCACATTTTATTTAGACTTTAAATTGGGGAGCAACGCTACTCACAGTTCTGATAATGAAGCTACTAGAAACCGGTTTGCAATAGAAGTTGTTCGTGTATCAAGCCCCCTTTAAAGTGGCCACAAACCACCATTGAGTGAAAAAAACATGCTTCTGCAATAAATGCCACATATGCTTCAGGTCATGTGCAATATGACATTTTGGTGAGGCCCAAGTTAAAGCTACTTCCACGAACTAATTCATTGGATGCTACTTCTCAGACTACAATATTGGAAGTTCAAGAGGTATTGCAAAATCTGGAATTTTATATAGTCATCATGCATAAGTTGTGTCTTTAAATTTTTTTAATGCATTCTATCAATTCCTCGACATTTAATGGAAAAATTCACATAGTATATTGATGAGCAATTCATATGAATGTCATTCTACTACTGTTTCATTTTCTATTGAGGTTTCCAGCGAAGTTGTAGGAAACAACACTTAGCCAACTATAAAGTCTTTGGGGGAATCTGACTTTGAGGAGGAGAACATATCTAGTGAGCGACCAAAATTAAATTTGAAGCCTCACTCATTTCCTTTTGAGAAACTTGAAGCAAGTAATGAAAATAACAAGTTAGCCCTTACTTTCCTTTACCAATACTTGGTTCTTTATACCAATTAATGGAATGATTATATAGAGTGTTCATCAATGTCAAAGTTTGCATCTATGGAGGAATGAAAATTTTTGTAATTAAGATAGAGAAAAAGTGCATTCTTAGATGGTTGTTGCCCCTAATATATTATTGCATAGCACATAAGCAATGGGACTAGTACTTGGTTTCTATAACCTTATACTAATTAATGGAATTATTTTTTTCACTGTTCATTATGTCAGAGCATGCATATTTAGAGAGATAATGATCTTTGTAATTGAGATTTTATAGAGAAAGTACATATTTATATGGTTGTGACACTTATTACAAAACAACATTGCACATAATGGGACAATACCTATAAAATCAGTTGATCCTTGCAATATGAGTCAAAGTAACTTCCCTATATGGGTTTTTATGGGCAAGAATGAAAAAAAAAAAAAAAAAATGGTAAGCACTTGATATCTAGTGCAAAATTTGAGGAAAAAGTAAATATATATAGAAATATGTAAACATAGTCCTTGCCTCCATGTTAATGTTGTGCTAGCTATTGCATATTTAATATCCTTCTTTTCTGTCACCATCCATGGTAATTTCCTTTTGTTACTTGAATATGTTAAATATTGTTCGAGTTTCTGTTGTTGAGTCTCTAGCTGAAACCTTATCACAAAGATAGTATAATCTAATATATTATCCACAAGGATGTAATTATCCTGTAGTCTACCGTAATCACTATAAGGCCTCAATGGATGCTAGTGGCTAAAACTTTTCAATGGGCCTGCACATAAAACTCTAAGTAACAAGCTTGTAGATACTTGGGGAATCCAATCATTGTCCTAGATTCAAGGTTTCTTTGGATATACCTTATCCATACTGCCATATTCTTTTCATCTTCAATTGCAAGTATAAAATAAATCATTCATCATTACCATGCTCAAGATTCATGGACATTTCTGATTTGAAACTATCAACCTACTTGGGCTAAGAGAGTCCTTTTCTAGAAATAGTGTGCAACTTAACAATGTTGATCTCATGTTTCCTCTGGATTCTAGCAGCATTTAAGACACTAAACTGACCCCTACTCAATATATTTCTAAGCCAGGACTACTTCATCTGAAACACTTCTATACTGCAAATGTTATTATCGTGTTTCTTGTCGAAGTAATAGTTATGGAGTACATGCATTCTGCATTTTCCTATCAAATTTTCGTAAGGAATTGGATGCATCATAAATGGTTGGTTATCCTTTCATTTTGAAACATGAGCGTCAAAATTGAATCTTCAAAGCTTAGACATCCTTCACTCTCCTACTGTGGGTGACGTATTCCAAGTCATCCAAGGGTTTTGTGTACTCTCCTTCTAGTGCATATAGAACATCAAACAGGTCTACTACTCTTCTTGTAGCATAAGGAAGAAGCTTCAAGAAAATTTACAACCATTGACACTGCTAATTCTTATTCTATCAAAACTGGTTGAGTCCAGAAGAGCATTCAAAAGGATAAATATGTTTGCATCCCAGAACCTATGTATTGGGTAGTCAGGGATCGACCTACCTATGCACATATAAATTTTGATAAGTATCATTCTTACAATAATCAAGATGAATCACATCTTCAAAGTGACAATGAGTATCATTCTTACTGAAAATATCGCAAGGGTTAATTTAGGATCGTCACTCCTGTTGACAAATTTTACTTCTATTTCCTGCAATCCATGGTTCTAGTTACTTGAGAGCATACATAACATATCGATTGAATTCACAATTTGAAAGGGATCTAATGTTGTGAGTGGTTGGAACATCAAATCATTCAGCTTACAAGTAACGAAAGACCCTTCAGCTTACAAGCACTTAGAGTTTCATGTTTTCCAAAAAGTCACTAGTGCTCGTCTACTACTAAGAAATAAGAACTTGCAGTAATGACATGTTAGTTTAATCATTGTTCAGTTGGTTTGGTGGGAAAAACCTTGGTTCAACCTTTATACCATTACACCAAAGACGTAAAGTCTCGGTTGCTACAAATAAAATTATTAGCCAATTTCTCTAGGTTATTAGAGTTGACTAAGGGTGGAGATTCTCCATCTCTGGAGTCACTCATTAGATAAAAGGGTGAGGCCTCATGCTACCCTAGATTAGTTTCCTTTCCATTTCCTTGCTGAGTGCTAAAAGTTGGAATGCTCTATATTGCCAGAATTGGGTGGAGTTTCTGAGAAACCTTAGGGTGGAGGAAAATCTCTGGAACCCCTGAGATGAGGGTGGATATTTTTATCGTTGGAATCCCTTACTGGCTTATGGGTGGAGATTTTTATCTATGGAATCCCTTACTGATTGAAGGGTGGAGGATTTTATCTCTGGAGTCCCTTGTTGGTTGATGGGTGGAGAAAAAACTACCTCTAGAACCCTTGTATAAGCCTTCAACTAAACAACAATATGCAAGGTGTGGGTGGGACAAACCTCTGGAATCCTTGGTCTAATCATTGGGATAGGTTTTACAAGCTAGGGGGTGGCAGCTGCATGGTTGGAAGTTATCAATGTGTTGAGTCCCAAACCTGCACTTCTCTATATACCCTTTCAGCCTTCTTTTTCCATTTACTTCATCCACCAAGCTGTCAAATCATTGCATAATAGTCTAAAAAGAGCTTATGGAATGGTTTCCTAACTATGTTTATGACTGTTGTTTGATTTAGATTTTTGTTCAAACAGCTACGGAAACTTTTCACTTTCCACAGCCAGCCCAAGTTTCTGCAGCCATTTTGTTAAAGGCTATGCTACAGGTGTCCAATGGAGAAACCAGCCACATGGGTAAGCTGCACGTGACGTGTACATGGGGTGTGTCCCCTCAGATCAGCCAAATCACTCATAAACAGTCGCGGTCAACGATGGTCAAAGGAAGGGCCAAATGAGGAGTTTTGCGGTGGCACGACTCTGTTTTGCCCACATGAAGGTTTGCGTGGCACGATCCTTAGTTTCTGGAGGTACTGGCACACCTGGAGAGCAGCCCGTGAACTGAACCAAGCAGCCACCACTCCATGAATTCATGACCATCACGCTAGATCTCGGCTCAAGGAGATTTATGTGTCTCTTGGCAGCATAAATCTAGGAATTAGTTGCAGCACCTTTTTCTTATAAATAACGCGTTGATATACGCTGAATGGACTAGCTTTTGTATTGTAATCTTGACTGTTGTCGCCCACTGTACTACATTTCACTTTGCTTTAAATACATGAGAAGACTGTTTTTCTGAATCTGATTTGTGACTAAGTGATTGACTGGCCAAGGTTGTAGAGGGCCCCTGTACACCAGAGCTTTGTATAGTTTCTTACTTGCTTTCATTTACTGTTTTTTTTTTAAATCATTGCTTGTATATATATCGTGTTGTTCTGATGTTCATTTGCTGTCTATATTTCCTTTATGCTTCTTTTCTAACTGTTAGCTGATCAGTGCTTCTTTTACAGGTTTTGTTGTAGGTAACCCGGGCAGATTTACATATTTTTTTGATAACTACTGACATGAGATCATCTTGTCCTTGCTGCTGATTTTCATTTCCTGAAGTTTAATTCCAGCACTGTCATTTTTCAAATTGCATTTTGCTTATTTACTTTTCTGCTACTTAGACATCATATTACTCATCTGTTTATGATTTCCTTTCTATAGTCAAGTGACTCTATTAGTAAGGAATCAAAATATTACTTATTGTAGTATGATTTAGTTTGCTTTCCTGCAATTTAGATGTCATATTACTCAGCTTGTTTATGATTACTCCCCACAGGAAGATTGAGTTGAAGGGTAAAGGATCAGAATAGGGGTTGAAGTAATGTGATTAGTTTCCTTTTATGCAATTTAATTTCCTACAATCTAGATATCATATTACTCAGCTTGTTTGTGATTACTCCCCATAGGCAGATTGAGTTGAAGGGTAAAGGATCAGAACAGGGGTTGAAGTAGTGTGATTTAGTTGCTTTTCTTTCAGTCTTTGAGTTGCTTTAAGTTCAGTTTTTACTTTCTTTTTCATGCAGTAGTAAGGATACTGGGCCATTGTCACTAGTTCACTGTTTGTTTCATTTACTTCCTCTTGAGAATTGATTTCATTACAGTTAGTTTAGAGCTTTCTTTTTAAACACTTTTAAGTTTGGAAAATCACTGTAGAAATCACCATTACCATCCATACTTAACTTTCAATTTCCATCACACAATAGGGAATCCATAAAAGATAAATCCAAAAACAAACTAAAACCTCAAAAACGACAAAAGACTAAGAAAATGGTTATCTTGTACATTTAGTACACCTCACTTCGTCAGTTTACGAATCCCGGATTGAAATTTTAATTAGCAATTTAGAACACATAAAATTGACCAAACATTTTGGCGCCGTTGCCGGGGAAGTGAAACTAGGTAGCCAATTTCTTAAAAAAAATTATAAATAAAAAAAAAAAAAAATCAAGGAAGGAAAATTGATAACCTCTCAAAGTATGCTCTCCTCTTGCACCTAGAGTGATCTGGAGGATCAGAAAAGAGAAAGTTATTGGTTTAATAGTTTCTTGAGTATGCTCTCTTCTTGCACCTAGAGTGACCTGGAAGATCAGAAAGAGAATTATTAGCCTGACTTGAAGAAAAATAAAAATGATATGCATAGAGCAAGAGATTCTAGGGGAAGGTTTTTAGCTAGAGCCAAGAGTTCGATTTTCACAACTCCATCTACTTCAAGGAATAGACAAGAGACACCTCCATCATCACCAACCCACACTCCTAGCCCTAGGATTCCTGGAATTCAAGAGGCAGTAGTTGAGTTAGGAGACTCTTCCACACCATCCATCGAATCTGAATTAGGAAAAGATCATTTCTTTCCTTCTACAGGGAGACACATTGTAATTGAAGAAGTAGAATCACCTGAGGAAGAAGAGGGAGAAATTCCTCCTCGTTCGCCATTAGTAGAGGAACCAGAGGACTCTAAAATCTCTGAGGAAGCTACCATGACAGAGGAGGGAGTTAACAAATTTGGTAGAGGTAGAGGAGGGGGAGGAGGAAATAATGGAGGAGGTAGAGGTAACAATGGGGGAAATAGGGATGGAGATAACTCATTTGGATTTCCTATAGTCGATGAGGATTCTCGAGCAACAATGAAAAATATTTCACCATCTGTCCTCCCAAACTTTCATGGGTTAAGAAATGAGGATCCTGAAACATATCTATTTGAGTTTGAGGTCGTGTGTCGAACCTATGATTATCTGGAAGACTCTCAAAAACTCAAACTGTTTCCTTCTACATTGAAAGGAGCTGCTTTGAAATGGTTCATGGGATTACTCACTCAATCCATTAGGACTTGGAATGATATGAAACAAACATTTTTGGATAGATACCTGGACTATTGTATGCCCACCAACCACAAGGATGAAGTATTTAAAATGGTACAAAGAGAAGATGAAAACTTGGAGGATTTACTTGAAAGATTCCAATACAATCTGAAAAGAGAAAAAATGAGTAACTTAGATGAGGAAACCTTGAAAGCCCTTCTATTAAAAGCCATTAGAGATGAATGGATAGATATTTTGAACATGATGGGAAAAGGAGACATATCTCAACTTCCACTTCATGATATAGCAGAGCTGTGTGTCCATCTCTCAAGAGGAAAATATAAAACTGGAAAAGGGCCTAGAGATCCTTCTCTCATCAGAGCAAACAAATTTGCAACTGGATCAGTAAGTAGGGCTGAGATTCGCAATATGCTTGATGAATTCAAAACTGATATCTTAGGGAGTCTTAGTGAGCAACTAGACACTCTTAAGATCCACAATAAGCAGAAAGCAGAAGCTGAAGCTTTAGCCATCTTTTGCCCAAAATGTAGAAAGAAACATGCTCTTAGGGAATGTCCCCTGGATGCAAAAGTTGTAGAAACATGTGCGATTTGTTCAGAGAATCATGAGACCAAGGATTGTCCTTCAATTCCTGGGCTCAAAGCTGTGATCCAAATACAATTGAGTCTCTCTGTTTTGTTGCAAGGAGACCTTGGCAGGGGCAACAAAACCAAGGGTTTAACAACTCTATGAACTTTCAAACCCCACCAAATTGGAATCCTTGGCAACAACCTTGGTCCCAACCTCAAAATCCTTTTCAATCATGGGTACAAGGCATGCAAAATCCTTATGGGAGATTTTCTCAATTTTATCAATATCCTCCATCTTTTCAAAACCAACAAGCTCCACAACTCCCAAATCAAAATCCACAACTATCATTGCCATTTCAACAACAACAAAAACCTTCTCAACAGAACCCAGATTCTCAACTCTTGCTTCCATTCCAACAGAAGTCAAATCAACTTCCTTCCCAGCCATTGTCGAACCCCAATAATAAAAGCCCTCAAAATGCTTACATGGTAGAAGGTCAACAATTTCCTACCTATATGATTGTTCCTCTCAATGATGTACAACTCAGATCTGGTAGAGTTTTAGATAAACCTTCTATAGATGCCCAAAAGCAAAGCATTTCTGAGGAAGATTCTCTTGAAACCAATAAGGGTTCTGAAGCATCTCTTCAAAACCCAAGCACTCATAAAGAAAAAGAAAAAGAGTTAACCCCCACAACTCCTATAGTTGAGCAACCTGCATCTTCATCCACACCTCCTGTTCCTGAAAGATTACAAATTGACAAAGGGGTGGAAAAACAAATCTTGTTGCCTGACTATGATTTTCTAGATGAATTGAAGAATGTCTGTATCAAGATTCCCTTGTTACAAGCCATTAGAGAGATTCCTATTCTAGCAAAAACAATAAAGGAGTTGAGTCTTAAAAGAGCAGGAAGGAAACCTAGAGATACAAGAAGAATCCACCTGGTAGGAAAAATTGCAGATATCATGATGGGAAAAATTACTATGCAGAAGTATGTAGATCCCGGTAGTCCAATTGTCAAAACACATATCAATGGGGTAGAAATTCCAAATACTTTGATTGATTTAGGGGCTGCTATCAACATTATGAGTAGACAGACTATGGAACAGCTAAAACTTCCTAATCTTCTTTTTACACCTACTTTATTGCAACTTGCAGATCGATCAATTATCAAACCAGATGGTGTCTTAGAAGACATTTCGGTCTCCTTAGACTCTTGGGAATATCCAGTAGATTTCATGATTTTAACCCCCAAGAGTAATTTAGGAGGACACCCTCTCATCTTAGGAAGACCTTGGCTAGCCACAGCCGATGCTTTCATCAGTTATAGGTCTGGGGATATGTATATTTCTGATGGTAATTCGACAAAGAAATTCAATATGTATCCTCCAGCAAAATCAATTACAGAAATAGGAGATAATGAGTGGATTGATGATGAAGATGCTATACAACCTGTCTTTACCATTTCTGAAGTTAGTGAAGATAGTCAAATTCTGAACACATTAGAAAACTTTGAAACATCTTCGGAATATGACCACACACAATTTCAGTTAGATTCTGATATTGAGTATCTATCATCTAGACAAATGTCTCTTTTCTCTATGGAAGAGTTTGGTAGTTCCGCCATTGAGATCTTTCCAGGTAAAACATTGAATATCAACAAAAATTTGGAAAGATCACAACAGGAAGAACTAACCAAAATCTTGCAAAAACATTCTACTGCATTTGCATGGGAATATACTAATATGAAAAGTATTGACCCTAAGACTTGCATTCATCACATCTACATTGAGGAAAACAGTAGACCAATCAGACAACCTCAGAGAAGGATGAATCCAAACCTTAGGGAGATAGTGAAAGAAGAGCTCCAAAAACTACTTAATGTAAACTTCATTTATCCAATTTCAGATAGCCGATGGGTTTCTCCTTTGGTTATAGTACCTAAAAAGAATGGTAAATGGAGGGTATGCATTGATTACAGGGAATTGAACAAAGCAACTTTGAAGGATCACTTTCCTTTACCCTTTATCGATCAGGTATTAGATACTTTAGCAGGAAAAAAGTATTTTTCATTTTTGGATGGTTTTAGTGGCTATAATCAGATTCAGGTAGCACCTGAAGATCAGGACAAGACCACATTTACCTGTCCATGGGGAACTTTTTCTTACCGAGTACTTCCTTTTGGATTATGTAATGCACCCGCAACATTTCAAAGGGCAGTACTAGGAATCTTTTCCGATCTAATCCATGATTGTGTAGAGGTTTATATGGATGATTTTACAGTTTATGGTAATTCGTTTGAAGAGGCATTAGAGAATTTGGAAAAAGTCCTTATAAGATGTAAAGAAACAAACCTATCAGCGAGTCATGAAAAATGCTTTATGATGTTTACTGAAGGAATTGTTTTAGGACATCATATTTCAGGGGATGGGATTAAAGTTGATAGATCAAAAGTTGAAGTCATCTCCAAGTTGCCTATTCCAAATTGTCAAAAAGATGTTATAAGTTTTCTTGGATTTACTGGATACTATAGAAGATTTATTGAAAACTTCACCAAAATAGCATCTCCACTCTTCAAATTACTTACAAAAGACTGTGAATTCAAATGGGATCCTGATTGTCAAACTGCATTTGAAACTTTGAAAACAAGAATATCTGAAGCACCCATTTTGAGAGGGCCAAATTGGAAACTTCCTTTCCATATTTCCACAAATGCTTCAGATACAGCTCTAGGAGCTGTGTTGGGACAAAAGGATTTATTTCCTTATGCCATTTACTACACCAGTAAAAATTTGACTCCCACCGAGTTAAACTATAATGTGACTGAAAAGGAGTTCTTAACTGTTGTTCATGCAATCAATAAGTTTAGACACTATATAACTGGCTATGAAACTTTTGTCCATACTGATCATTCTGCAATTAGATATTTCATGAATAAACTTGTTACTAATGATATAGTTACAAGATGGCTCTTACTTTTACAAGAATTCAATATTACTGTGTTGGATAGACCAGGGAAACAAAATACAGTAGTTGATTTCTTGTCTAGAATCCAAAATACTAATGAAGATTCTCCTGTAGAGGATAAGTTTCCAGATGAGTATTTATTTGCAATAACTACTAAGACTCCTTGGTATGCAGATATTGCTAACTATTTGGTTACAGGAAAGCTACCTCCACATTTATTTCCTGGTGAAAAAAGAAGAATTATTCAGGAGAGTTCAAGTTATTCATGGATTTCTAATGAATTGTTTAAAACAGAGCTAGACTGTGTGATCAGAAGATGTGTTCGGGAAGATGAAATGCCTGACATCCTCAAGGCATGTCATGATGAACCATGCGGTGGACACTTTGCTGACAAAAGGACGGCCTATAAAATCCTTTCTTTAGGATATTATTGGCCTTCCCTTTTCAAAGATGCAAAACAATATGTCAGAAGGTGTGACAGCTGCCAAAGAGTTGGGAGATCGACTCTTTAAAATGAAATGCCATTACAACCACAGGTACTCATCGAACCCTTTGAAAAATGGGCTTTAGATTTCATTGGACCTATTAATCCACCATCTAAACAGAAAAAGTATATATTGGTATGCACTGATTATGTCACTAAATGGGTAGAAGCCAAAGCATTGCCTTTTGCCACTGAAAATTCAGTTGTTCAATTTCTTTTTGAGGATATTTTTACTCGTTTTGGTGTCCCAAGAGAAATTGTGACAGATCAGGGAAGTCAATTTACATCTAACTTGATGGAGAAGTTGATGGAAGAATACAAAATCAAGCACAGAAAATCTACTCCTTACCATCCGCAAGCAAATGGCCAAGTGGAGTCTACGAACAAAGTTCTTGAGAGCATCATCACCAAAACTGTTCATCTACACATAAAAGATTGGGTAGAAAGGCTTCCTGAAGCCTTATGGGCCTACAGAACTACATGGAGGAATACAACAGGACATTCTCCCTATGAACTTGTTTATGGGAAAGAAGTCCTGCTCCCCATTGAGTTTCAAGTTAAGACTTTTAAGATGGCAGTCCAGTTGGGGATGAATCTATCAGAAGCCCAAAAGCACAGAATGGAGCAGTTGAACGAGCTAGATGAGATCAGACAAGAAGCAATTTTAAAGACTGATCTAGTTCAACATCAAAGAGCTAAATGGCATGACAGATACATCAAAGAGAGAAAGTTTCAAGAGGGAGATTGGGCATTACTGTTTGATTCCAAGTTCAAAGACTTTAAAGGTAAATTTCAGACCCATTGGCTTGGGCCATATGAAATTGACAAAGTCTTTAATAATGGAGCAGTAAGAATCAAGACCATTGATGAATTTCAGATTTCTTTTCTTGTGAATGGCCACTGATTGAAAATTTATCATAAGCCACTCTCAAAAGAAGAATTTGTCAAGATGTTCCAAGAGAATTCTGCAATAAGGCTGGTGGAGAAGAATCCTTCTTCCCCACCAGCCTAGCCTTTGATTCTTTCAGTTAAAAAAAAAATAAAAAAATAAAAAAAAAATTGTATAAGCCTGAAAACCAATCATAGATTGGCAGTCTTATACAGAAAATATAGAGTGAAAATCAAGGACACTTGACACTCTATATTTTCCAAAAAAAATCCTCTTTCCATCTTCACTCCACCTCATTCGCCATTCCACTCCATCTCCATCTCATTCACATTTTCTCTTCACTTCACTCCGCTTCATTTTCATTCCATTCCACTCATTTCATTCTCATTTCATCAATAAAAGTTCCTTTTTAGAACTATTTTCACTTAGTTAGTTCTTTTCTAACCATATTTGTTCAGCTAAGTGGGTGCTATCTCAGTTTCCACAGCCGGAAGCAGTTTCCGCAGCCAGAAACAGTTTCCGTAGCCAGAAACGATTTCCGCAGCCACCACCACTCTGTTTTTCAAATTCACAGACAAAATGTTAGTACAAAAATCAGGAAAATGCAGGTGTAAGTGAGCAAATGCCATGAAGACATGGAACATCTCCAAGACATCAAGAAAGAATAGTTGGTTAAAAACTATGGGCAGGAAATGACAAAGTTTCCAAAGGTATGAGCAAATTTTTTTATCAAATAGCAATTAAAGTCATGATTATGCATAGTTATCAAACCATGAAAAGTTCTACTATGTGCAATGATTCGATATGATAGCTCCATTACTCACTCCTATCCCACGATCTTACTCCATACACCATGCATTCATTTCTTAACGGTCTCATGATGGGTTTTCGGGTTTAAACTCAAGTTGACTGCACTATCATTTGCCACCTGCGCTCATAAGATGTGACCAATCTCTTTACGGCTCTTCCTCACCGTATTTTCCGCAGCTATCTATTAAAACGTGTGATCTCCCGTACACAGCCGTTAATTCAAAAAAAAAAAAAGATCTCGCCTCCACTACCGGTCACTTACCATTTCATTTAAGACCTTCCTTTCATACACACGCACTTCAGTTTGTAAACCCATTCACTACTGTTTATCCTCTGTTCCGCCTGAAATCCGAAGCACTCCCATTACCTGCTATCGATTGCAGCCATTACCTTTTACCATAAACCCTGCAACCGAGCTACTGTCCTCTGCTAAAATCCTCATACGCAATTGCATCCTCAGTTGAAATTTAAAACAGGGAAAGGAATGGGAAAACTACTCAGGGCAGAGCCAGAAGGACCGAAATATCTAGAAGGTTACCCTCAAGCCAAGGATTTACTGAAGAAAGCTAAATGGTTACGGTTCATTCAAAGGTTTAAAGGCTATAACAAAGAAGTAACCAAGGCTTTTGCACGGTCATTTGATGGTCAGAAAGTGGAGATTGGAGATTTGAAGCTCACGGTGACCGAAACAACAGTAGCAGCTGCTACAGGCTTACCTCAGGAGGGTGAGAGATGGTTCAAAAATAAAAGCGTGGATGAACAGGCATGGAGAATCATGCTAAGAAACCCAGGTATGGACACCACCGTGTTTACTAAAGGAATTCCTGTTCATGCATTAAAGGAAGAATGGGCTAGCCTGCTATTAGTTATCCAAAAATTTGTCACCTGTGAAGGATGCTTCGGTTCGATGTATATGTACCATGCTAGACTGTTGATGAATTTCTTAGAAAATCAGACTCTTAATTTGCCTTATTTCTTGCTCTTGAGTTTGAAGAAGATGAGCATTACAGTCCAAAAACACATAGGCAATATAGACCCTCATCTATACCATCATGGACTTATAAAAATTCTTATTGAAGACCACTTAAGGAAAAACAAAGATACATGGGAGCAATTCTTGATAAGAAACTACTTCCAAGAGCCATCTGAGGCCTCTGAAAGTAGCACACTGAGGACACCAAGAAAAAGTAGGAGGAGAGAAAAGAGCACTACAGTCCAAGACTCCCCTACTATAGAAACTCAAGAAACCGGTCAAAAAGAAGAAGAAGATAGAGCTAAAGACAAGAAACAGAAGAAAGAAAAAGGCAAAAGGACCATCCAAGAAGTCTACCCATCCCCTGAGCAATCCATAGAGGAGGATTATCAACCACTTTCAGAAAGATTAGTACATCTTCAGGCTGCTGCTATAGCAAAGAAAAAGGCAAAAGGAAAACAGAGTATACAAGAAAAGAGTACTAGTCCACCATACTTAAGGAGAAGCACAAGGTTAAGAGGAAAAGGGAGTAAAACGCAAATAAAACGGCCCCACTTCATTGACTTGGGTGGAGAGACACCTGAGAAAACTCCAGCTGGCCGTAGTCCACCTCATCCTCAACCAAGCATTGAAATCAGTCCTCCACATGATGAAAGCCCTTCTCGGCCAGAGTTAGAGAGCAGTCCTCCTCCTCCACCAGATTTTGAACTCAGTCCAAGAAAGACACCTGAAGTAGACCCCAATCAACAGGAAGTATATGACTACTTGGAATCATTAGAAAAATCAGCTGCAGGTCCAAGTACCACTCTGCCACTAGATGCACAAGTTCAGTCCTTAAAACAGGAGGTATTTGAATTAGAAGTCCTAAACAGGCATATCAAGCAGGAAAATGAAGCACTCAAAGAGCAGAGCAAGGTAGATAAAATTATTCATGATAACACTATGCTCCATTTAGGACTATGGCAAAAGAAAAACAAGAAGCTGAAGAAAAAGTGAAAAAAGTTGAGCAGAGCATTGATTAATCTCAAGTTCAGATGTCTAATAAGGAAACCAAGAATGGTGGTAGCACCAAAGAAGAAGAAAAGAGGGCTAGATGTCCTAGCAGAAGCATCAGAACATATGGATTAGAAAGGGGTGACTAAATTTTGGTTGCATGAGGACATGCAACACCTTCACAGTGGGGGTATGTTGAGTCCCAAACCTGCACTTCCCTATATACCCTTTCAGCCTTCTTTTTCCATTTACTTCATCCACCAAGCTGTCAAATAATTGCATAATAGTCTAAAAAGAGCTTATGGAATGGTTTCCTAACTATGTTTATGACTGTTGTTTGATTTAGATTTTTGTTCAAACAGTTGCGGAAACTTGTCACTTTCTGTAGCCAGCCCAAGTTTCCGCAGCCATTTTGTTAAAGGCTATGCTACAGGTGTCCAATGGAGAAACCAGCCACATGGGTAAGCTGCACGTGACGTGTACATGGGGTGTGTCCCCTCAGATCAGCCAAATCACTCATAAACAGTCACGGTCAATGATGGTCAAAGGAAGGGCCAAATGAGGAGTTTTACGGTGGCACGGCTCTGTTTTGCCCACGTGAAGGTTTGCGTGGCACGATCCTTAGTTTCTGGAGGTACTGGCACACCTGGAGAGCAGCCCGTGAACTGAACCAAGCAGCCACCACTCCATGAATTCATGACCATCACGCTAGATCTCGGCTCAAGGAGATTTACGTGTCTCTTGGTAGCATAAATCTAGGAATTAGTTGCAGCACCTTTTTCTTATAAATAACGCGTTGATATACGCTGAATGGACTAGCTTTTGTATTGTAATCTTGAATGTTGTCGCCCACTGTACTGCATTTCACTTTGCTTTAAATACATGAGAAGACTATTTTTCTGAATCTGATTTGTGACTAAGTGATTGACTGGCCGAGGTTGCAGAGGGCCCCTGTACACCAGAGCTTTGTATAGTTTCTTACTTGCTTTCATTTACTGTTTTTTTTTTAAATCATTGCTTGTATATATATCATGCTGTTCTGATGTTCATTTGCTGTCTATATTTCCTTTATGCTTCTTTTCTAACGGTTAGCTGATCAGTGCTTCTTTTACAGGTTTCGTTGTAGGTAACCCGGGCAGATTTACATTTTTTTTTGATAACTACTGACATAAGATCATCTTGTCCTTGCTACTGATTTTCATTTCCTGAAGTTTAATTCCAGCACTGTCATTTTTCAAATTGTGTTTTGCTTATTTACTTTTCTGCTACTTAGACATCATATTACTCATCTGTTTATGATTTCCTTTCTATAGTCAAGTGACTCTATTAGTAAGGAATCAAAATATTACCTATTGTAGTATGATTTAGTTTGCTTTCCTGCAATTTAGATGTCATATTACTCAACTTGTTTATGATTACTCCCCACAGGTAGATTGAGTTGAAGGGTAAAGGATCAGAACAGGGGTTGAAGTAGTGTGATTAGTTTCCTTTTATGCAATTTAATTTCCTGCAATCTAGATATCATATTACTCAGCTTGTTTGTGATTACTCCCCATAGGCAGATTGAGTTGAAGGGTAAAGGATTAGAATAGGGGTTGAAGTAGTGTGATTTAGTTTCTTTGCTTTCAGTCTTTGAGTTGCTTTAAGTTCAGTTTTTACTTTCTTTTTCATGCAGCAGTAAGGATATTGGGCCATTGTCACTAGTTCACTGTTTGGTTCATTTACTTCCTCTTGAGAATTGATTTCATTACAGTTAGTTTAGAGCTTTCTTTTTGAACACTTTTAAGTTTGGAAAATCACTGTAGAAATCACCATTACCATCCATACTTAACTTTCAATTTCCATCACACACTAGGGAATCCATAAAAGATAAATCCAAAAACAAACTAAAAAACTAAAAAACGACAAAAGACTAAGAAAATGGTTATCTTGTACATATAGTACACCTCACTTCGTCAGTTTACGAATCCCGGATTGACATTTTAATTAGCAATTTAGAACACACTAAATTGACCAAACACAATGCTTGGGAGGAAAATCATGAAGCCGATCCATATGTCCATTCAGAAGTATCCTACTAACTATGATGCTCGAATTTCGTCTAGATAGTTCACCACATATCATGGTTACAAAATTACAAGTACTTCTTAAATTGCATGATATTTCATAGTTACTTTGAAGCCATATATAGGCGTGGAAAATTTGCAGTCATGGAAAATGTTGTCCATTTAGGTACTATGGCTGATTTTGTAGTCATGGACACTGTTGTACAATTAGTCACTATGGCTACCCCATATGATAAATGTATTTCCCCAAGCGAGATATTTTACATGACCTATGGGTCAATATTGTTCTTAGGGAACATTAAACCTAAGGCAAGGTTTGGCAAGGTCTTAAGTCTCATTAAGACTGGGCACTTTAACAAACCTTATGATATTAGGGTATAATATTCCTTATTGCCTCGATTACAATTCGTGAGGTTCATAGGAAAATAGCCCAGTTTTCTGAGGACACCTTGAGTGACATTACTTATTTTATGCACAAAATTGGGCATATTAATGGTGGCTTGCTATAACTTTGTTCTTGATGTAACATTGATTGAATGTGGCCTATGATAACTCTATCCCTATTAGTTCCTTGTATAAGATCAATTGATATTACTATTGTTCCTAACATTCATTTTTATGCGACCTCTCTAATAACTGCACAACTACTAGTCTTCTCATACATATGTATAAAATCAAGAAGAGGATCTCGTACTATATTAGTTGCTATAATTTTACTAGACTTCCTTCATAGACAACAAAGAAACTTGGGACTATATGCAATTGTTGTAGCTTTCTAATTGTGTAGCCATCGAGTGAAATTTTTATGCATTACTCTATTACAAGCATTGCTACAGACAAATGATAGATAAAATAGGCTATCCTTGTGTAATCACGGTTGGGCATGATGTCAAAGTGATGCCATGGTGTATTTCTCATTGGCTATGATGTCACACGTAATCGAAGCATATTGTTGCTAGATTTGGTTTCCTTTATGATTAAGCATGATGTCATTATTTACATTATTATAGGGTATAAAATGGTGTTACCAAACCTATGTAGTCATGTTTTGTTACTGGGCAGAATGTCTTGCTATAGCAGCAGGGAAATGGTCATCGTTGAACTACTCATCTAGTGGATCAACACTATTATTGTCACCAACATGTTTCCCATTGATAACCAAACTAGTGGACTATCCAAACTTTGGTATGTTCATGTTAATCCACTAAAATTAGATGTGCATTATGCTTACAAATTTTGAAAAAGACAGTTGAGTCATGGAACCTTTTAAACTGTAATAGTAGCTTAAGACTAATTTGAACATTTTGTGTAATTTAATATGCATAGGTTGATATTTGTGTGAGAGATATCCATCACTTGAGTGTGTAACCATGCTAAGCACCAATACATAGATAATAAATTATTGATATGGTATCTGTAGCATTAGGAACTTATAATGTTATTTGATGGTTCAATTTCAATAATGCATACGGATTGTAACAACCATAATATAGGTTCTTTGTATACTGATTTGAACTAGGTGTATCACATCATATCCTTAATGTTGATCTCAGGTTCCTTATAGATTGATTTCTAAAGGTTACTATGATGGTATGTTGCCTTAAAGGCTTTGTGTATAACACCTGCATAACATCTTGGTCTATCACTTCAAGCTTATATTAGGGTGAAAATCTCCATAGTTTCTTTAAGTGCTAGCATGTGGAGCTCTAGAATATGGAAAGTACCTCTAACTATTTCTTAAATATGCAAACAAAACCCAAGTTTTCATTGCAAGCACCATTATTTATTTCCATATATTCATATATGTGAAGAGAATTTATTCATCATGATACCTTATTAGTAATAGGCTCAATATCATGAATTGTGCATTTGGCAATCTGGTGGATTAGACATAAATCTATGTACATACACATAGAATTGTTCCCTAATTACAATTAATTATTCTAACTAGCACATGAGTCTACAAGTTAAAACCATTCTACAGTTAGCACATGTACAACCAACATATAGGTTGAAATTGCAGGGTTTATTTAGGCTTGTAGCAGCCATTGCATCAATGTTATAGTTGCTCCTTATGCCATATGAGTCGTAAAAATGGGAGGCCCGCAACATGAAGCCACAAAGGGGTTGTGCCCTTAATAAAACTAGGTGATTAACATTTGTAATGGAAATAAAAGCACACTCTAAATATCCATATGGTTGTATAAAATATGTTCACACCAAAAACAAATTAAAATTCACTTAGGTTATAGAGTACACCTCATGAAATCATATGGATTACATTGTAAGATTCGAGAACATCTCTGTTACAAATGTGTATGAAGGTTATTAGTATGTGATACACCCTCTATGTATTTAATGTAGTCATCACCATATGACTTACAACATCAGTAGTTATGGGGTAGGGAGTCATCTCCATAATTTACACATCTAGTCCTTCAAGGAATGGTGTTACAAAATGAGTAACCCAAGTGTAAAAGAAAACCTACTCGAATTAGAACTATGCCATGACCATGATATAGCCTCACCAATGCTGAATTTAGACCAATAATAATAATAATAATAATTTAGGAGGGGGTGTTACAGGTACGGTACAAGATATTCAATAATTGTTTCTGTTGTTATCTTTTGATATCTCTGTGATGGAGCTATGATAATATTCACAAACCATTTTTAAATAGTTATGTACTATGAAATTATGATATACCCTTTCATATGTGGCATGGTCTAAGATTTAGCATGTTGACCTCTTTAAAGTAGGGTTTTCCTATTGCATTTTTGGTGACCTGCGTTTTCATGGACATATTTTCTTGAATATCCTACGACCAATATAACCCTCAACAACCCATAGAAACCCACACTCTACATGTAGTGTTTTGACATAACCACACGCTTATACTTACAATTAAATGATAAAAGCCAATTAATTATCCCAAACTTAGCTAATTAAATGATAAAATCACATTAATTATCCCAAACTTAGCTAATTTATAAATGATAAAATCCCATTAATTATCCCAAACATTAACTAAAAATATCCACATCAATATCAACCAAACAACCCATAACGGCCCACACTCCACATACAAAACAATTGCCTCCACAATTCACTTCATACTCTTTAAAAACCCTGTTGTAGTCACCCATTAAACCCCAAAAAAAAAGAGGTGTCGAATACAAAAATGAGCCAAGCAAAAACCACTACACACTACAAATTCAACATGGATAATCTTGGCTTAGTGGATCCATGATGGCCCAACTAGAGTTCGATCCACAACATCTCTTGTGATTCATAAATTAAAAATATCTAGAGAATCCAGGACCTCCTTGACCCCTGATCAATTCGCAAAGGCGAGCTGAGAGGGCCTTCAACAATGGCAGAGTTCCTAGAGATGGAGAGTAGGGATGGCATAAGAATGACATGGAACGTGTGGACTAGCTCCAATATTGAAGCCAACAAGTATGTAATTCAGCTGGCAACCGTCTACAACCCTCTCCACATAGCATCAGAGATGCTCATGTTGCCTTACCCTCCTCTCTGCTGCAAATCCTGTCTCTTCATTCTAAACCCTTACAGTCGTGTGGATTACGCAGCCAAGTTTTACCTATTCTCCTTTTGTTACCAGCGGAACCATTTTCCCCAACACTATGCCATGATCAACGAGAGAAATGTGTTTGCCGATATTTTCCTGTAGTATACGACCATCGAGTATGAAATTCCCGACGACCGGGCTTCGAACATGAACCTTGTCTTTCTATTCATGCTGGATACCCCCGTGATCAAAGAGGAATTGGGGTGTGTGAAATCGGCCCTACACCAAGCCATAACTCTGCTACCAGAGAATTCTCTGGCGGGGTTGATTACATTTAGGACTTAGGTTCATGCGCACAAACTGGGGTTTGTAGATCTATTCAAAACTTATGTTTTCAGTGGTTCCAAGGAGATTTCGAAAGAACAAATTTTGGATTAGCTCGGGCTTACACGACCTCGACTTGGATTTACGAAGGGAATGAATATTAGTGGGATGCTAGGTAGAGGGGTTTTGAATGGTGTTACTACTGGGGAATCAATCAGTTCTTGCTTGTGGCATCGGACTGTGAATACACATTGAATTCTATATGTACGTGTGGTCCTTGAATGTTTTTGCTTTTAATCTTTGATGGAGTTTATTTGAATTGCGTCCCATTTCATACATTTTGGGAAACCTGATACTTCAGGTTAAAATTGAACATCTCAAGCCATCATTACATCAATCATTACATAAAAATAGACTTATGCCAACCTACCCATGCAAATAAAGCAATCACACGAGATCTAATTCCTATCTCTATTTTTTTTCATATTTTTCTTAATGTAGTTAGACATTTGTGCTTGTGCCCCTTTTAGTGTTTTGTTTTTTTTAGCTTTGAGGGAGTAGCCGAAATTTCTTATCCAAATAGTAGATCAACCTCGTTACTTTTGGAGTTTAGCTTATACTTTTTCATGAAAACCATATCAATCTCGAAAATATTATAACTGAGCTGTTTGATTGCAGAATCAAGATGTTGAAAATTCAACGTCATTCATCCAATTCTCTTATTAAAATGTATTTATATTCAACTTTGATTTTAAGAGAAGATTTTTTTTATATTCAACTTTGATTCTAAGAGAAGAGGTCTTATAGACCAAGTAAGTGGCAAAGGACTAAAAAGTAAACATGACCTTCATTATAATTGGAAAAACTTGAATCTTACATCATTATAAGTGGCAAAGGACTAAAAAGTAAACATAACCTTCATTATAATTGGAAAAACTTGAATCTTACATCATTAAAAGGGATGCAATTGTCATGTCATAAAATTAAGCATTTAAAGGCATTATTGCCTTAAAATAGCATATCGTAACCAACCCATGCAAGAAATGCATGGGGATGAGGTCTAGTTACGCTTACTTATGTAGGTAGGGTGACTTAACATGAGTTCTTCATGGCCTCGGGGCATGTTTCTCATGATGTACATATATATTTAAAAAATAAGCTAGTGATGAGATTCTTATTGTAAATTGTTTGGGTGCTCTAGAGTTTGTTCTCTGTTACTAATTGGAAATTTGTTCATGAGGCCTCTTATGATTAGAAACATCTAAAAATTGGAATTAAGAGGTAATGAGCTTGCAATTAGTTGGGCACAAAAATTTCACTAATATAATATTTTACTCGTGAAGCAATATATTTGAATGTAAACACTTGGAATAAGGATTTGCGGGTATCCTTAGATGTAATGTGGGTGTTGAAGTGCCCATTTGAAGCAACCTTCTATGAAAATATATATTTAAGTGGCCATTTCTATACTCTATGAGAATAGATCTTGAAGTGACAATGTGACTGAAGTTAGTATAAAATGTCAATGTAGAAGTGATGTGCTTCTCTTCATATGGGACTCCTCTAGATCATGCCTAGGCCAATAACGCTCTAAACAATACTTTGAAAATGTATTCTTGCATGCTATATTTTGGATGTTTGTTTTCCCTTGTAATTATAATAGCATATTATTTATCTTTTGATTGCTTTTTAGCGAATCGGAACATGTAAATGGATTTCTCCCAATGAAATAAAAAGAAAGTGAAAAGTGGATTATTTGGTATGATGAACGTGGAAACATATATGGTACATAGAGATGAGGATCCTATTTCATATTTTAAGGCATCCAATGGGAGTGGTAGTGGGTTTCAATTTGGTAGTGGGTCAAGCAATAACAACAAGATGCATACTCCCAGTGGTCCAATGGTCAAGATCTCTCAATTAGGTTTGCGAGAGGAGATGGATCTTGCAATAAACTTTTTTATTATTATTATTATAGCACACGCTATTATATATTGATATGTGTGGAGCTCTAGTTGAACAATCTTTCATTTGTTATGTACCTCTTGTTCATAGAAGTGTAGACCCACATTGTTGGTTAAGGATAAACTCCTACAACCTTCAAAATCAACATGTATTCTGTCAAAGTTAGTATTGTTTCATTGATGAAAAAAATCAATATTTTTTCATTATGGATGAATGGATTGAGCACACTATTCCCACATAAATTTTGTGGTGTCATTAAAGAATGCATTGGGTTTCTTGAAAGTGATAGATTCTTTGGGTGCACAATATATGGGTGGATTGTTCGTTAAAGTTATTGAAGTGTTGACTTGTGTGAAAATTATCACAAATAATGCACTTGTTTGTAAGGTTGTTGGCATAATTGTGGAAACTAAATACCCACAAGTATTTTGGACACCTTTCATTGTGCATTCTTTGAATTAAGCACTTAAATCTATTACTTTTTATGTGACATGGATGGGAGAGTTAATTGATTATGCATGCCATATTCACAATTTCATACCAAACCATACTGGTGTGCTCATAATATATAAAACCTTTACAAATTTATTATTTCTAAAAAGTGTATATACTCATTTTCTTAGCCTCTTTCATCATGATTATGTGGTTAAGGGAGGTTAGAACCACTCTTGTATTTGTGGTTATTTTGGATTATTGGGCTTTTTGGAGAAAGCACAATGTAAATGTTTCAAAGAAGATCACAGAGATAGCATTGGATGATTGTTGGTGATTAATGATTGATCTTATAGTTATGGTCATGGATCCTATCTTTCTTTGTTGTAGTTTGCAAATATAGACCCATGCCATATTGGGAGATGTTTATGAGGTTTGGGACTACACTAGGGTTGGTGAGGACAATTATTTTTTTGAATGAGTGTCTTTAGTAGGGGACATCAACAAAGATCTTTTTCAACACTGTATGAGATATTATTTTAGCATGTGGGAGAAGAATTGGACATCTCCACTTTTCTTGGCTCATTTGTTGAATCTCAAGCACTGCAAACAACAATGGCTCAATGTTGGGTTTATCATGTAGATTCCCTCCACACATGGAGAGGGAATTTTATAGGGGAGGAAGATTGCGTATAGCATGATATATTAGGATAAAGTTACCCTCAAGAGGTACCCTTCATCGAGTTTTCATCTCAATTCTTAGATTCAAAGGCTATGATGTGATCAAAGTCATGTAGATTAAGAAGTCTTACGCTTGTTGGATGACACCTATGCCAATGTACACTATTCCATAATAGAGAGTCATTAAGATCTTATCTCAGGTTACTTCATCCTCTTCTTTCTAGATGGATTGGAGCATCAAGAATGTGTGGACTATGAAGAACATGCTTGAGTAGTCTAGACTCTACTGTTGAGACATTGGTGTATATGTACACTAACCTCCTTGTAAAGTAGGGAAGGGAAAATATGTAGGGTGTATTTCTTGATGATATGGTTTTGGAGACCTACCTTGAATTTGCATTGTTTAACTTTGATCTTGATACTCTGGCCCTAGTGCTGGTAACTTTTGATGATGGTCCACACTAGCAGATGAGGATCTTAATGCACCGGTCCTAGAGCTACTCACTTTTGATGATGGCCTACACTAGTACATGTAGATCTCAACTTGACATAGAGGAGAAGGGAGGAGAGAACATCCACAATGGCAATGGTGGTGATCTTGATGATTTTGATTATGAGATGCAAGAGCACAGGCTATATCTTATGAATTGTCACTTTGATATCCTTCAATTAATCTACCATATTTTGTATTGTCTACTAGCATTGACCAACTTTGATCTTAATACTCTGGCTGAGGGTTGCGGGGGAGCGCCCCCCCATACAAAACTGCTTCTAATTCGTGCTCCACTCGGGAGCTACTTGAAAGTTAGTCAGGAGCACGCTCCTGAAGGGGAGTGATTTCGGGAACATGCTCCCTTTAAAAAAAAATGCTCCCTAGTTTTTAGGGAGCGATTAGGGGAGCTCCCTAGTCTTTTTTGCAAAAAAAAAATTCAGTAAAATTCCAAATGCAATTTGTTTTCAAAGAAACAAATTTTTTTTGAGTGGGCCAGCCTAATGATCAAGCCTGTGGCCCTAGTATTGATATGTGATTCATGGTAATGTTAAACTCTTAATGTAAAAGGATGCAAACGATTGTCACTTTCATCCTTTTACTTAAATTTTTAACATTACCATGAAATGACTCAGGATGTTTGAGAGTGGTTCCGACCTCATTGGATTTCATATGGAGAATGTAGAATTTTAGATCTCATTCAAAATCTAGCAGACTTATCAGTTTTTCAAGATTGGGGGGACTGCAATGTTTCCATTGGATTTTTTCATGTATTAGGGTATGGAACTCATATTTAATCAATAGAACCAATCCCTCTATGTGCCATGATGTTAGTGACATTGGTTGTCCAACTCCTCTATCATGACCCTACTAAAAATGTACCCATCACTCAAATGAAATCTTGACTTGACATGCTATGTTTTTCTATCTTATGTTAATGCTTAAAGGGTGATATTAATGTCAAAGATCCTAATTTTCCAACAAGACTAAAAAATTAGACATTTCTCGTGGTGGCAAGAGGTCCAAGCATTAGCAATAGATAATGGATTTACTTGTCTTTTCTAGTTTCTAGTAGTTTTTATAATTGTTGACTCTTTCATATTTATTATGATATATTTTATAAACAATATATGAAAATTTAAGTTTGAAGTTGGAAAGTATAACTCATTGGTAATGAAATATGAATATGATGCTTCATGAAAGTTGAAAGTTGTTTTATTTTATAACATTTCATTTCATGTTAGATATTATTTGTTGTAATGGTTACACTTAGCTTACAAGTACAACTTTGGTGATCAATGATGATAAATGTTATATATTGAATTTTGAAAGCTTGAAACTTTAAGATTGATGAATCATGAGACTCAATATGTTGTATGTTACTATGTTACTAACTTGTGGAAGTGGTTGATGAAGATTATAACTTCTAGATGATTGTTGTTATATGATTCAATCTATGCTTTTTATGATTTTTATATCTAATTCATCATTGTGCATGCTTTTGTTGACATATATGCATCAAAATATAAATATAAATATAAATATAAATATAAATATAAATATAGATATATATATATATATATATATATATATATATATATATATAGATATTATATAAAAAAAAATGCTCCCCAATTTTCTCCGAAACCGGGAGCTTCTGAAAATGTCGCTCCCTCCCCCGTTCCCAAGTAACCTTGCTCTGGCTCTAGAGTTGGTCACTTTTGATTATAGTCCACACTAGCATATGCAGATCTTAATTCACCAGTCTTACAGCTGTGCACTTTTGATGATTGCCCACGTCAGTAGATGTAGATATTCACTCCATATAGAGAAAGGGGAAGATCACAACAACAATGGAAATGGTGGTGATCTTGATGGTTTTGATTATATGATGTAGGAGGACAGACTATCGCATATGGCTCATCACTCACGAGATACTTCAATGAATATATCCTATTTTGTATTGTCTTTTGGAAATCCCGTCTATGGTATCATTGTATTTATTTAATACATTTTTTGGCATTGAATGAAGAACAATTGTTCTGACTCCTAAGGTTTTTTCCTGTTATTGTGTGTTTATGATCTATACTTTATTGGTGTTCTTATATCTAAAAGTTCAAAATATTTACATCTTTATCTTAATATTTCCTTTCTAGAATTTTAATGCACACACTTGCACACAAGCTGAATGGGCTTAACGATTAAGAACACGTTCTGTTTGGAGGTCACAGGTTCAAATCTGGACAAGGGTAGGGTGTGTAGTGTGTACACCTCCATAGACTAAGCAATCAAATTAATTCACAAAGGGGGTGATTTGTCCCACAAACAAGGGGATCTTATATGTCAACTTGGTGTCAAGCTGTGGACTTAGATTATTATTATACAATATTATATTCTCTTAGATTATATCATTATTACTATACAATATTATTTTCTCTTTGTCCTGTTTTTGGGGTCTACGTGTCAGTAGTGGACACTCTAATCCTCATGTCCCAGTTTCAGGTGACTTAGTTTGGTATATATATGCTAAATTTCTTAGTTTTTGGTTTTGAAAATGTCTACTTGATTGTTTTCCAATATTATGTTGTATTGGTTAGTACAGCTAGAAATGAGCATAATACATGAGTTCATTGCTGAAATTTTTTCTTTATGGCTGAGATGAATATGTTTGTAGGAAGTTATTAGTACTTGTTTAATGATTGTTTTTATTAAACTTCTGCATTTCAGGTTGGGGTTGCTGAAATGAAAGTAGTAGTTGAAAGAACAAGTGGCCTTGTTGTGTTAGCAGAAAGCTTTTGTCATTCTATGTTCAAGGACTCTTTCAAATGTATTTTTGAGGTTGGAAATCAATCCCTTGGTCTTTTGTTCAAGTAAGTACTAGTGGAATTTTGGGCTGGATATGATATCATCTACTATACATTTCTTCCTATCCTACACAGGCACACATCGTTCTTTTTATAGGGACATTTTTCTCTAATGGTGACAAGTTTCTCTTTTCCTTTTAATGTCATTTTCAAAAAGGGAAGATAGATGGTTATTCCAAAGCCATTTCCAACTTATTTTTCTTTTAGCCTCATGAACTTTGAAATTTATCACCATAAGTTGTGCTCAATTCATTATGAGCAACGCAAGAATGATCACTCAGATCTTGAACATGTCCAATTCTGAACTAAAATTGGCAATTATATTTTTTCCTCAATTGACCTCAAAAGAAAGTTGGATTAAGCCAAACCTTCTTGGTCCAGATGATAGGAGGGGTACCCTACAGATCTTCAAATCTCATATTAGTTTTCTTTCTCACAAAGCAACTATTATATATGGCGCCATATTTATTTTATTTATGTGTTCTTATGGTTGACCCTTTATATGTAGTGTGACATCTTCTTGAATTGGGCATGTAGCTAGACTTGTAAGTGTTGTTTGCTCATGATGCTTGTGTGTGTGGGGAAATGAGATTGAAAATACTTATGGAATGGAATGGAATCTCATGAATTTAGTAGTTGTTGGAATCATAGAGGGCCATGGAGTGAAAGGGGTTGGGGTATTATAAGGGGAATATCTATATTAGGAATTTGCAGGAGTGTTGCAGAAACATAACTGCAACAGAATGTTGGATGGGTTGGGATTTGAAAGTCAAACTCCCAATAGAAATTGAAATAATATATGGTAGAGTGATGATTGAGAGATGGTGGTGACTTCCCATAAAGCATTAGTAGTTTGAAGAAGAAAGTAATGCAGTATCATGGTATAAAACTGGGCTTTCTTGACAAGTGAATTAGGTGGCGTATATGTATAGCTCGAGCGACTGGCTATGGAGGGGATTACCTAAGCATGCCTTCCTTTTTATCCTTTTTTACAAGTTTATTTGAGAAGTGGGATATGATGGTGGAGATATACTTTGAGATGAGATGGGCTCAAATCTCCTTGCAAGCGTGAAGTATGAGATGTCTAGAGGAATTTGGCAAATTCAATGTAACAAATAAGACCAACAGTTATCAAGAAAAAGGAAGAAGGGAATGAGATATTTTAATGTTACCATGCTTGTGTTTGCTTGCTATCATTTCACCTTTGAGGGGAATTGATCATTGCACGATGTTGTTTATTTTTTTCCATTACAGTCCTCAAAGGATGTGGGGATAAGTTTGCTTTCTTTCTTGTTCCTCCTATGTATTTGTGCTAAGTATGACAATTGTTCTCTAGTTCTCAATACATATATCCGAAAACATTTTCTCTTCTTCTTCCTGACTATCCTTTCCTTCATTTCACCTCCTCCACAACTATGAATGAGAATGTGTCGGTCTTGGTGTATAAGTTCTGTAATGTAGAAAGGGAGGTTATTTTGTGTGTTTTGTATTATGGAAGTGATGGGTGTCACTATCACCTTTGTAGGCAACAACACTCTCCCCAAATAGTGTGAATCCAGAACTTGTTGCTCTAATTAATATCAAGAGTGGACTGAATGACCCACACAATATAATGGAGAATTTTGATGGCAGTTCTATGGATCCTTGTAGTTGGTACATGGTCACCTGTAATACTGATAACTTAGTCACTGCATTGGGATTCTACAGCCAGAACCTGTTAGGGACATTATCTGCAGGCATTAGGAACCTCACCAATCTTCAGTTTGTGATTCTGCAGAATAATGACATGTCAGGACCTATTCCTGAAGTGTTAGGGAAGCTTGGAAAGCTTCAAACACTAGACCTCTCCATCAATAATTTCAGCAATGTTATACCCACTTCATTAGGCCAGCTGAAGAACCTCAAGAACCTGAGGCTGAATAACAACAACCTTTATGGACCATTTCCTGGATCACTAGCCAACATCTATGTGTTGTCATTTCTAGACTTGTCCTACAACAATCTTAGTGGTTCAGTCCTAGCTATTCATGCAAGGACCTTCTATATTCAAGGAAAACCTTTGCTATTTGGGTTAGGTGTTGTACACCTTTACCCTGGAGAACACATATGCCTTTGACTACCAATACATCAGTGACTATTATAGCTCCTTCTAGATTTTCTAGAAAGCATACAATGCCTTTATATTTAGGCGCGAGTCTTGGTTTTTTGGGTGCAATTGGCCTTGCAATTGGAATTTTCTTTTGGTGGAGATAGAGACAAAATCAACAAGTTTTTTTTTATGTCAGTGAGCAGCCTGATGCAGAAGTATGCTTGGGAGATTTAGAGAGATTCCATTTCAAAGAGCTTCAGGTTGTCACTGATAATTTTAGTAACAAGAATATTCTAGGTTTAGGAGGATTTGGGAATGTGTATAAGGGATTCCTACAAGATGGAACTCTTGTAGCCGTAAAAATATTGAAAGATTCTAATGCAACAGGGGGAGAAGTGCAATTTAAGACAAAAAATGAGATGATAATCTTGGTCATGGATTGGAATTTATTGAGATTATGTGGATTTTGCATGACATCCAAAGAAATACTATTGGTTTATCCCTACATGTTGAACAAAAGTGTTGCATCTCGTCTGAGAGATACCATTAATGGAAAACTTGCATTGGATTGGGCTACAAGGAAGAGGATATCCCTAGGAGCTGCTAGGGGACTTCAATACCTACACGAGTAGTGTGATCCCAAGATAATTCAACGTGATGTAAAAGCATCCAACATCTTACTGGATGAATATTTTGAAGCTGTTGTGGGTGAATTTGGATTAGAAAAACTTCTGGATCATAGGGATTCACATGTGACTTCAGCTGTTAGAGGTATTGTTGGGCACATAGCCCCTGAGTACCTTTCAACGAGACAGTCCTCTGAGAAGACTGATGTATTTGGTTTTTTTATATTATTGTTGGAACTTATAACTCGGCAAAATGCTTTGGATTTTGGTTGGGCAGCAAACCAAAAAGGTGTGATGCTTGATTGGGTTAAAAAACATATCAGGAGAATAGGATTGATATCACGATATTCAAGGACTCCGGATGAAGACCTGAAGAAACAGTGGGAGAGTCAACACCGGAGGGTTTCAGGTTGGAGCGAACAGTGAACAATGGACGAATAGCTAGGGTTTCAGGTTTCTAAGCTCCATGGAGGCACGCAAACGGGGGAGCTCCACTCCCTCCTACAGGCAGGCAATGGCCAATCGAGGTAAGAAACCTATAGAATCTATCAGAGGGCCTTTAGAAGAAAGGAAAAAGAATCTGGAAGAGGATCAAGATTTTACCAAACCAAGGGAGGACAACAACATGAAAGATAATGAGGAAGAAGACAAAAAATAGGGAGCAGAAAACAAGGCACACAAGGGGCCATGTAAACCCAAAGCAGAGGTCACTCCCAGAGTAGTTTTAAATGATCCTGCTCTGCAGGTGCACAGGGACCACATGCGGACCTATGCTATCATTTGTAAATTCATGGCATTATGGCCCAGTGAAAAGGCTTTACAAGCATGGATTAAATACCATTGGAAGCCGAAAGGAAGCATAGACCTACACCTTGGGTCAAAGAGTTTCTTCACTGTGGTCTTTACAAATATTGAGGACAAAGACAGGGTGTTTGAAGGAGAACCTACTTCTACGCAGCAGCAGGCCTCTACATGCGGCCGTAGATGATGAATTTTGTCCCGGAGTGAGAAACTTTTACTTCAGTCTCGGTCTGAGTAAGACTCTACTTCCTACCTCTTAATTACCGGCAAACAGAACTGTTATCTGCCATAGGAAATAAACTAGGGCATTTTGTTAAAGCCTCTGAGGCCACCAGAAGGGGAAAATACACCTCCTTCGCATGAATATGTGTGGAGATGGACCTATCGGGAGCCCTACCAGATGAGGTCATCTTGGAAGTTTTTGATGAAGAATGGGTGCAAACAGTAGATTATGAACATATTCCTTTCAGATGTTGCAGGTGCCATGAGCATGGGCACCTATTTAGAGATTGCCCTCTCAGCAAAATAGAGAATAGAAGTAAAGCAACCACAATGAAAGACATTGAAAGCTTTCACAAAGTGGGACATAGAGGAAAAGGGGGAAAAAGGGGGCCAAAGCAACAGTAGGCAGAAGGGCAATAGGCTAGTTTGAACAGGTTCCAAGTTCTCGAAGAAGAGGAAGGAATACCAAAAGCAGATCAGGTAATGGAAGGAAACTCAAGGGAGAAGGAGAAAGAAGAAGATAGGGAACAAGCACAGGATGTTACTAAACAGAAAGAAACAATGTTGAGCAATGGAGAACTTGAGATGGATCAAAAAATGACTCAGAGTGAGATGGAAACGGAGGATCACGAACTGCAGGAGATTCTGGATAGAGAAAACCTAGATTTGGAAGGATTCTTGAAACAGGGAACCATGGGAGGGGTAGACTCAGTACCTCAAGAAGAGTTCAACAAAGTACAACAGCTGTTCTTATGGAAAACTTAGACCAAAGGGCTGCAAAGGCAAAGAACCAATGAAAGGCAGGGCAACGAAGGAGTGAAAACTATGAAAACCACACCAGGATTAGCTCCCAGAAACCCAGGAAAGAAAAGAGGCAGGAAAAAGCAGAACGAGCTATTGATGGAATGTAGAAAGCTAATGATAGATTCAAGTAAGATGAAATACCTATCTAATTACTCCTTTACAAATATTTAATAATGAAGTTCACATATTGGAATATCATAGGTTTAGGTAGTAAAAGAAAACAAAGAATACTTAGCAATAGAATGAAACAAGAAGCTCTGGATATGATCTTTATCCAGGAAACTAAATGTTCCATTCAAAAAATCAAAGAAATTCATAGCAAATGGCTCAATAGATTTGAGTTTCTAGAAGTTAAAGTAGATAATACAATAGGAGGCATACTCACTCTTTGGAACCCCCAAAAGATTGGCATAATAGATGCTGAGGCATCTAGGAATTATTTATCAGTGATTATTCAGCCTGTGGGAGACAACGAGACTTATTTGGTCACAAATGTTTATGGCCCACAAAGACTGGATGATAAACTCAGATTTCTAGATTCTCTTGTAGAACTAAGAGATAGATATGTAGGAGTTCCATGGATAATGGGTGGGGACTTCAACATGATCAAATCACTTTCGGAAAAAAAAAGGGGGAACAAGAACTTTAAGCAAAGATTCTATAGCATTTCAAACTTTCATAGATAATATGAAGCTAGTTGACACTGAAATGAATAATGGCCTCTTTACATGGAACAAAAAGAGAGGAGGGGAGTCTCAAGTAGCCTCAAAGTTAGATAGATTCATAATTTCAGAGGACCTTATGCTCATAGACAAGGAAATGATAGTGAGAATTCTCCCCTTTGGTGGCTCAGACCATTGGCTTGTACAAATGGAGGTACAGGGCATTGGCACCCCCAAGAACAAACCTTTTAGATTTGAGAATATCTGGCTTACCCACCCCAATTTTATCAGCAATATAGCAAGATGGTGGAAAGAAGATCTGCATATTCAAGGAACAAGAATGTTTCTGCTCCACAAAAGACTAAAATACATCAAGCTCAGACTCAAAGACTGGAACAAGAATGAATTTGGAAATATTTTTGCAGCGAAAAAATAGGTTGAAGATAAAATGCAGACACTCAATCAAACTCTTATTACATATGGCTTTGATAGAGTCAGAGATGAACAAGTCACCAAACTTCATCAAGACTGGGAGAACTTATGTAAACAAGAGGAAATATATTGGGGACAAAAATATAGAGTTCAATGGCTAAAAGAAGGTGAACGAAATACCAGTTTTTTCCCCAGATCCACCATGGCGAACAGATCCCATAATAGGATCTCTTCAATCAAGGACGAGGGAGGTCATCTTCGCAATTCCCATGAAGAGATAGAAAATGTGTTAGTCCAGCATTTTCAAGTTATTGTGAAGGAGACCACTGAAGATAGAGATCACTTTATCAGGGACTTAACAAGGCATATACCTAGGCTAGTATCAAGAGAGGATAATTTCAATCTTAACAGGCCAGTGACTGAAGAGGAGGTCAATGAGGCAGTTAAGGAAATGCAGAATGGAAAAGCACCAAGCCCTGATGGTTTCAATGTGGATTTCTTTAAAGCCTGTTGGAGCATTGTTAAACAAGATATTATGAATGTAGTGGAGGATTCTAGGTTGAATAGAACCATTCTGAAGGCGCTCAATACTTCCTTCATCTCCTTGATCCCCAAACAGGATAATGCTCAGACTCCGGATAGGTTTAGACCCATAGCTTTGTGCAATGTGGTGTATAAAATAATATCCAAAGTTGTTGCTAATAGACTCAAACCCCTTCTTCCTACTCTAGTTTCTGTGGAGCAATCAAGCTATGTGGAGGGTAGAAAAATACTCAATAACATCATTCAAGCACATGAAGTGGTGCATTCATTGTTAAGCAATAGGAAGGCAGGAATGATTATGCAATTGGACCTTGCCAAAGCTTATGATAAGTTGAATTGGACCTATATTAGGAAGGTCCTTCTAGCCTTTGGCTTTGATCATAATTGGGTAAGATGGGTTATGGCACTGGTCACTTCTTCTAGCTTTTCAATTTTGGTCAATGGTTCTCCTTCCAAGACCTTTACTCCTTCAAGAGGTCTCAGATAGGGAGACCCGCTCTCTCCCTTTCTCTTTATCCTCATGATGGAAGGACTTGGGCGGTCTATCAAGCATGCGAAAGAAGGGGGTAACATCAAGGGTATCCAACTTTCTGAAACTGGAAAGGCTTTGTCCCATCAACAATTTGTTGATGACACTATGTTGCAGGGAGTCCCCATGGTAAAAGAAGCTCTTGCTTATAAACAAATCCTGCGTGACTTTGCTATGGCCACAGGTATGGAGGTAAATCTTTCCAAATCTAAGATTTTTTTTCTTTAATACTAATATCGCTATTCAGAGAAATATCTCTAGAATTCTGGGCTTTCAAAGGGAGGTCCTTCCTTCCAAGTACCTGGGAGTCCCTCTAACTGATAAACCTATGCAAAAAATCCTCTGGGAGCCAGTAATTAATAAGATGCAGGATAAAATTAGAAAATGGACTATCAGATCTTTAAACTTGGCAGGCCGGTTGGTGCTTACAAAAGTTGTTTTGCAATCAATCCCCATTTTCATGCTTTCAACACTTCCAGCTCCAAAGGGAGTTTTACAACAATTTAGAACCATTCAAAGAGACTTTCTTTGGGGTAAGGGGGAGGAGAGAAAGAAATGGGCCTTGGTAGCCTGGGATAAGATTTGCAAACCAAAAACCCATGGGGGCCTTGGATTGGATGATCCAGATGTACTTAGCAAGGTTTTAGGGGCAAAATTATGGTGGCGTTGGGTAAAAGATCCAAAGGCTCAGTGGGCTAGTGTATGGAAAGAAAAATATGCCAGCACTTGGCAAGATAATGATCACATAAGGATGACGGGAATCATAAAAGGATCCCACATTTGGAATAAGGCCTAGGAGAATAGAGGCTTAGTGCAGAAAAACAGTTTCTGGGAAATCAGAGAAGGAGACCTTGCTCTATTTTGGGAGGATAAATGGCAACAAGAACCTACACTATTAAGAGAGGACTTTCTGGACCTTAAGAAAGAAACGGACACCAAAGGACTTTTCAGGGTTAAATATTTTTGGTAACAAACAAGTATAGAAGACAAATGGATAACCTGGAATAATATAGAATTTGGGGGTGACAACCCCTTGAAAGCAAAATCAGATGCACTACTGACAATTTTGGAACAAAGGAAGATTCTTGTTTCATAGGGGCATGACCAAATTAGATGGGGCAACAAAAAAGAAGGTACCTTCAATATTAAGGAAGCCAAGAAGATATTCCTTGAGTTGGACTCCTATGTACCAAACAGGGTTTGGCAGAACCTTTGGAGGCATCAAGGTTGGATGAAAATTAAACTCTTCATGTGGTTGGTGCATCATAAGAAAATTCTGACTTGGGAAAATATTTAGAAGAGGGGTGTTCTAGGACCTTCTAGATGCCAGCTCTGTGAAGCCCAAGAGGAGACAATGGAGCACCTTCTCAATGATTGCATCTTTACCTCTAGGTTGTGGGACACTTTTGCCACAATTTTCCAACAAACGGACAGGGACAAAGAAAGCATTATCAACACCCTAAATAACTGGAGACGAAACTTCTCTAAGTATGAGTTTCTTCGCTTGGCTTGGGTTTTAATTCTAGGCTTCATAATTTGGAATGTTTGGAAAGAAAGGAACAATAGAATCTTCAAAAATGTTCACAGCACCACCCAACACATTTTTGAGTAGATCCTAAGACAGCTCAAGGAGACGGTTGGCACTATTGTGCAAAACTCCCCAAAAAATCCACCTTCAGAAAATGAAATGCAGATACTTTTTCAGCTGGGTATGCAGGGGCTTATACTTCAGGGAATGAATAGGAAGGTTATGAATCCGGAAAATAAGCCAGATTATTGGCATCCTCCCCCTCAGGGTTTTCTAAAATTCAACATTGATGGGGCCTCAAAAGGCAACCCAGGTCTTGCTGGTTTTGGAGGAGTGCTACGAGATGATAATGGTTGTATTCTTTTTATTTTCCATTGCCATCTGGGAAGAGCTACAAACAATATGGCTGAATTAATGGCTCTTGAATAGTGTTTAGATTTCCTGAAGCAGGATAATCTCCAGAATATTATTATTGAAGCCGATTCTAAGTTGATCATTAACTCGGTTAAAAGAATATGTTGTGGCACAAAATCGAAAAAAGTCTCAAGTCATTGGAGGCTAATCCAGGTCTTTCAAAGGGTCCAATTTCACCTCCTAGACTTATGCACAATGAGTTTCACTCATGTGAGAAGGACGGAAAATAAATTGGCAGACATTTTGGCCAATCAAGGAGTGGTTTGCACTAAAACCAAGTTCAAGTTGATTTGGCAAGAGATGCCTCAAAACATATTAAGGGAGCAGTGTTTTAGTCAGGCGGAAGAGGACAACATGGTATACCGAAACAAAGCCACAAAGACGGGATCGGGTTAATTTTTATGCAGAGTTATGACACAAGTAAGGTCGCTTTTGGTATGCAGGTCTATGATTGGCAAGAATGAACTAGAAGTTTCAGGGGGTTGGCTGGAAGAAGGGATATTCATCTTCCCTTGGCCCAGGTGTCGGAATCCAATCTTTCACGGCAGCCGCAAAACCCCGCTTTTTTTGCCTGCGGTAGCTTTACTGCCCTCAAAGCGATTTCTAGTGTATCGCACCACCTTCATGTTGGAAGCGGTTTTTCTCATTTGGAAGCAATTCCACTCACCACGCAACACATGGCTTAGAGAGGGGAGGAAATACTGCCCTCATCACGCGGTAATCATCAGTGAGTAAAGGCCATGCGATATGATTCGTAACCATTGGATCAATCACGGTCAATCTACGGCCAGGATTAATCATGCTGGTTGGTGGGTCCGTACCACCATTTTCCTTTTGGTGGCTTCAATACAGCCCGAGAGGTGGTTTGGTGGCCATTGCACACCCTTCATGTAGGAAGTGGTTTTGTGGAGTTGGGAGCGATTCCACTCACCAAACAACATGTGGCATAGTACGGGGAAGGAATACCGCCCTCATCGCACGCTATTCTTCGGTGTGTTAGGCCCGTGCGATATGATCCTCAACCATCGGATCATGTAGGACAGATCTACGGTCATGAAAAAGCGAGCTTGTTTGTGGGTCCAGGTTGGCTATCGGGTGAGTAAACAACGGGCTACTTGGCAGTGTGATATTATCCTCCGCCATAGGATTTGGCATGGAGGATCGACGGTCAAGGATAATTGCATGGATCAGGAAAAATATCTTCTGGGCAGGTTACATGTCTTGATGGAATTCAGTGGCTTTCACGCACTCCACATGCTCGAGAGTTATCCCCCCTTCCAAACCCGAAATCCATTTAGGGGTTCCCTAATTCATCACCGGGTCCGACTCCAAATTTTATGGTTTGATTTGTTTGCTTTTTGTGGACTTAGCAGTTTTGTGGACTTTGTAGTTTAAGCCTTTTGCTCGGGGCCATAGGCTATAAGCGGATGCTTGTTCTGTGGCCCACAGTTCCTTTGGGAATGGTGTATATTATGTAAGTTGACTTAAGATTTAATGAAATAGAAGGTACAACTCCTTCTTCAACAAAAAAAAAGAAAAAAAAAATATCATGATATTCAAGGATATTAAACCAAATTATGACAGTTGGACTTGAGGAGATGGTGCAGGTAGCATTGTTATGTACTTAGTTTAACCTTGGTCATCATCCGAAGATGTATGAAGTGGTTGGGATGTTGGAATGTGATGGATTGGCAGAAATGTGGGAAGCTTCACAGAAGGTTGAAACACCTAAATAGAAGGGGATGAAAATTATATCCAAGATGTATTATGACTTTATCAATGAACATTCCTCACTAGTTTTGAAAGCAATGGAACTTTCAAGTCTGAGGTGACTTACATTAAATGATAATCTCATGTTTGGAATTGTGCTCATGTGGCATGCTAGAGACTTGTTTATCTTGGAACATCTTGAATTAAACCAAGGGAAGAGTTGGTTGTTGTATCTTTCTTGTAGTTTCACTGTGAGGTGCACTCTGATGGCATCACTATTTTGGGTGTTTTCTTGTAAAATTATCGTATTATACTCTTTAATATCACCTCCAGGTTACATTTCCAACATGGTTTTTCTGCACCAAAATGAGGAATATAAGCACAACTTACTTGTATGTAACTTGTTAGACTGCGAGTTGATGGATTTTTGATGAGTTTACCTACAAATTCTAGAAATGTTACCACAGTCAGGACTATTTTTTATTTTATTTTGAGTTGGCAAAGAATTGGGCTCAGATGTTGCTCCATGCTTATTAGGCTCCTACATGCGCGCTATTGCTGGTCTTTCTCAAGAGGAGGCCTAAGAAATCCATAAATTTCAGGATAGCTTTAAGTGCAACTTTTTATCCAAAACAACTCCTCCAACATAATTTTCTATAAAGTTTCTCACCCCCTGAAGCTGAGGCAATGACTAAATATTGCATTGTAGTATTTAGAATTTTATGCAAGGATTTTTGAGTTTCTCCAATGTAGTGTGGAGCAAATATGTGATTGTCAGAATTGGTTCAATTAAAAGTGAAATATGGGTGTGTTTTGCACACAACTACCTTAAGTTAAAGTGTAGTAGTTGCAATATGATAGGAATCATGTACAACAAATATTTAAAAGTTATACTTGTAAGTATATGTGCTCTATCGTGTTAGCTGCAGCCATCTGATGTTTTCCTCCCCTGATGTGGAGGGTTATTTCTTAAAATTCACATATCAATATAGTGTCTGGTAGTTCTGCAGGAGTGGTTGGATCCTAGTGATTTTCATGTATAGAGGTGGGGAAAGATGTCTTGCACTGCCCTCTGCCTATCCTATTTTTTATTTCTATTAACCTTTCTTTCCTTCTTTGTCTGGGAAGAAAGAGCATGTGAAGGAACAATGCAACACAACTGATTGTCCTCATAAAATAGTAAGGTTGTCCTATTTGATAAAACATATCTCTCTATATCTCAAGTGGTTTATAGTGGTACTAGAAACACTCAATGAAGTTTTGTTAGGAGTCTCCTAATGTTAAATAGTGTTGTTAGTTGCCCTAAGGTTGAGGATCTTAATTAGTGTTATTGATCCACATCATCTATCAATTAGTTATGGAAGTGGTTAAATAATAAATAACTTATTACATTAGCTATATGTACACCTAGTTCTTCTCTTTTTCTTTTACAATAAATTGTGTAGCTAGTACTGATAGCCTGCAAACCAGTATTAGTAGGAACTTGTGACTTGGCAAGGGCCAAGATGTCTAGAGACAATCTCATATGGGGGTCCCACTCTAGGGGGATGCCAATCCATAGAGCCTCATTGCAGTGGGACAATATTAATCATTCATCATGTATAGGCTTGACCCCTCCCTAGTTTTGAACATGTGATCTCTGTTATCGCCTAAATTGACCTCAGGCTGAAGGAACACAATTCTAGGGTAACCACAAACCACGCTTAACCTAGTAGCTAGCCCTACTAGATCAGGAGAGGACTCTCTCCTTATGGATCTCAGTCAAGATGACTAGATCAGGAACAAGATTTTATGCTAGGTATAGTAGCTCAGGGGTTTGATTGAAATTGTTGGTGTTTTTGCGAGATGAGTAGGAGCTGGGAAATTTGGGTCAGGGAAACTAAGTCAAAATTGTGGTGGATTCTATGGGGCAAGGTAGGTATGATCTTCAACACCTTAGGCATGATGGGGTGAAATTATAGACTAGTGAGGAGCTAAGAAGGGAATGATCAAGTCGTGAATCCTTCCTAAATAGTAGAAAAACATGAAATACTGGTGTTTTCCCAAGGCAGAGCATTAAAACCTAATGTATTCCACCTATCTAACTTGAAAAAAACCAATCAGAAGCAATTATATGAAAGAGGCATTCATAAATGAGATGAAAACATATTAACAGAAGAAGAAACACATGCTAAAGGCCATACCATAGGGATCCCATAAAAATAGCTGCAACTTTATTAGTTTCCTGCCAAAACTACTAAAAAATGATATGTGTTCAATACATGAGCATCCAACTGAATCCAACCCTTGAAAATGACAAAGAGAATACATTATATAAACATATAAACCACTCATCCTAGCCATCAGGGGTTGAATCCGTGAGAAGAGGAGTTGTTTCAACCATTTCTAAACTAAGAACATGAATCCAGGCAGTCAAACAACTTGCCTCTACAAGAGTGGAAACAGATTCATTACCCTCAAAACCACTTTTTGTCCATGAATATACCATATACTAGTGTTTGACTATTACATTTCTAATCCATGGCATTAATTACATCAGAAAATTCACTTGCATGAGAGAGAAATCAAGAAAATAGGCGAAATTAGGCAAAAAGTCATCCTGAGTGAAAAATTCCCTACGCGCACTTTTGGAAGCCTTCCCAAAATCCAAATTGAGCCTAGGATAGCTCATTGGAAAGGTCTTTAAGTATAGTTTCTAGAACACCTAGAATTTCTATATTTAGAGCTCATTTACCTCCTCAAAAACTGGTTCTCCCAAGGCTGCTTTTGTGTGTCCAAAAACTGGCAGAGAGGTCAAATTTTGAGTGTTTTTGGACTTCTAGTGAACTAAATCTACTCCAAAAGTTTTGAAAATTGCTAGGGTGAATGTCCTTGATTCCTTGAATCCAAAAATGCAACCCTTTTGTCCATTGGGTGCCCCTAGAAAAAGCGCAGCGCCGCTTCTGGGTAGATTTTCTGTGTTTTGAATTTCCAAATTTTCAAAATGACAAAATTTCTTCAAAAGCTGCCCAAATTTGGCATGAAACACCACCATCAACTGCTTTGATGGGCTAGTGAGGCTTCAGCCAACATATTTAATCTATATTTATCCTTTTTTCTATCCAAAACTTTCCTTAGCCTAGCCTTTAACTTTCTAATCCTCATGTTACAAATTTTGTTGCGGGTCATGTAATGGTATGCCATGTGTCTGAGCATTTTCTTATCCTTATTGGCTTTCTCAATGAGTCCTTCAAGATGTATGTTGACTCTCTCAAGCCAAGTCTCCCTATCATTTTCAATCTCTTTCTCAATAGGAGTCACTGCGACATGAGCCTCTTTGGCAATTTGCCTATTTGCTTTGATCATTTCCAGCTCCATGAGGACTTGTTTGTCACTCAACTATTTGTTTTCCTATTCTAAGTATGTGATGATATACTTGGCACTTTCTAGGTTGACCACCAAAGCTTGTATTTGAGCTTCCCTTTCCTTTATGATGATGTCTTTGATGGTTTCTTGATCTTGAGCCTCTAAATCAATAACCTCAGTGTCATGCTGCTCGGGCTCATCATGTTCTTCCAACTCAAACTCCCTTTCTTGCTCATTATCCAAGTCATCCTACTATACCTTTTCCTTCCCTTTGTTTAGCTACTCAACCTCTACCTGCTTTGTCGATGTAGAAGGCAAAGCCCCTTCCACACCTTGTGGAGATAACATTTGCCTGTGGACTGAGAAGAAGGCAAGGTCCCTTCCACACCTTGTGGAGATAACATTTGCTTGGCAGCTACAAACAACTTCCTTGACCCTCTTTGATATGTCAAGAACACCAGTATCTCAGTAGTTTTTGCCTCTTGGTGCTCATCTCCTTTTTCCACATGAGTTGAAGGCCCAGTTGTCTCTTGCACCATGGAGGGAGGAATCTGAGGTCCTATGAACATGTCATGAGCTATGAAAGTCTCCCAAGGAATATTGAGAAGACTGAGATGGTGAAGGACAATAATTTTAATTAAGGAGTAATGATATATACTGTTCATCTGTTGAGGATATGGCTTCTTCTGAACTAGGTAAGCCATCTTGTCAATGTTTCTAAACAGGAAATAAGGGAGGTTCAACATTTTTACCTTTGTGAAGTGCATGAGGAGTCTGATATGATAAGTGTATAATCTGGAAAACATGCCCTCACGTGTGAAATACTTGATGATAATCCTCATCAAAGGGACATACCTGTTCTCCAAAAATTTAAAGGGAAAAATCCTTTTCACCTAGTTTTTGTATTGAGGCTTGATGTAAGGCTCATAGTAATGCTCATCAAGGTCCTGAGCCTTGTACCATTTCTCACCAACATTAGGAATTCTAGTGGCCTTTGAAATAACAGCTGGTGACACTGTGAAATTAACCCCAGCTAAAGTCACTTCATGGTTATGCAAATTGGCAACAAAAGAGTCTGGCCAACTCATGATGAAACTAAACTCTCTCTACTAATTCAAAAAACTCAAAACAACCAAGATGTCTGAAACAAGAAACTGCTAATGGAGAGGCTTGAAGTTCTGCTAAGTTGGTTGGCTCCTCTCTTGTGATTTTGCCTCCCTTATGAGGCTTTCTTTGTTGCCTTCTCCTCTCCACTGAACTATCACTTGCTGCTATCTCCTCATCATAATCAGAATCACCTCTTTCCATGATTAATCAATTTTCTTGGTTTGCACAGTTTAGATAATGTATGGGATGAATGATATGCTCTAAGGTTTGTAGGGATGGGTATAGATAACTTTAGGAAGCTATGGGTAAAGCGTGAGAGGGAGGGGAAGGTTTAGGAAGTGATAAATGGGTGGTAGAATATGATAAAAATGATGGGAATAATAAGTGTGAGGGTTTAGTTATGAGTTTGATTGATGTGAAAAACCAAATGACTAGGGTTTTATAGTGAAAATTAGGGTTTTATATAGAGAGAGAAAAACTTTGAAAATCTTCACATATGCAAACTAAATTGCAAGTAAAGTAATGATACTTACTTGCACAAGGCAGATTTGAAGGTAATTTGGTGTAGATTTAAAATTGGGGAGTTTTTGGTGTTGGCTGCCCTAAGCGCAGCGCCTCTGCTCAGACGCATAGCGCTTGGCCCTAAGCGCAACGCCCGTTTAAAAATACACTGTGAAAAATCACCCTACACGGAGCGCCTTTCTCCCTACGCACAGCGCCGGGAAAAAATCCTCTAGAAGCGCAACGCCTGTTGCCTACGCGCAGTGCCACCTCTATTTCGATCAAGAACACTTAGAAAACTGATTTTTCTTCTCTTCTTTAGATCCTTTGATTTGAAAAATGATATAATAGAATGAAAATAGAATAAAATGAGTTTATATATGAACCTCATTTTAATTTTTTCTTTATGAAAACACACTTTTCCAATGTATCCTTGCCTTTTAAAAACCCTGATTTTAATGCCTTTTCACTTTTTTCTTTTGCAAGTGGATTTGCTCATGTTGCCTTGATTTCTTTGTAGTCTTTGTAGCCTGGCAGTATAGTTTGGTGACTTATGGGCAGCTTAGGATCAATATTACATATAGGAACATGAAATTACATGAAAAATAAGAACAGAAACAAAATACTTTGTTTTCACCTCAAAACATGTTTTGAGGTGAAAATTACATTTGACTTTGATAAAAATAAATTTCAATTCTTATGATACTTGGCTTGAGTTTATTTGGCATTCTCATGCCCTTGCTGATCTTTATTGGCATTCAACCATCAAATTTAACTATGGTGAAAACCCTAAAACCTAATGAGACCAAACCCTAGTGACCTAATGGAATGAACTGCAGAAGGAAAATGAATTTTGACTGAAAACAGTAAAAAAAGGATCAGCAAGTATGTTTCATGAGGGAAAAAAGTAGCGACCTCAACCATCAGTAGATCCATGACCTAATGGATTATTGAAATTTTACAGTATGGGAGACCTATCATGCAAATTCAAAAGAGCTGATTTTGATCACTGATGGCAGTATGACAAGACTGACACTAACATTGGCTCCAATGGGGATGGTAGCTCCTTGGAGGTGCCAAGAACACTGTAGACCTAGTAGCCTTATCCATTGGGCAACGGAGTCAAAACTCTTCAAAAACTGAAAACTAACCAATGCAAACTGAAACTGACTCATGACTCAAACTGTGACTATAAACTAAATCAAAACCGACAAACCTTACACATATCATTCAAACTTTATAGCCTTCACTTCAGGCCCCAAGCTGGAATGACTGTGTACTTTGAAATCTTGCAATGAAAGGGAAAATGGTATGTACAATGATCATGTTATAATTTCAGAAATCACCTCAAAAGTAGTAGTGCTTCAAGAGCCTACCATTAACTGGTCCTCCTGGGCACTCTTGATCATCCATCTCCTTGAGCAAAAAAGCATTCTGTCCTTTGTATGCTGCAATCTTATAGGGTCCTTTCCATAAGTTTTTGAACTTACCGTGCTTTCCTTTGTCCTCATTCCGAGCATCCCACTGCAACACTACATCCTCTAGCTGAAATTTGTCTGCTTTAGTTTTCCGATCATAAATCTTCTTGATCTTTTCCTGTAATATGAAAGTGTTTTGGAAAACTTCATCCCTTGTTTGTTGCAGATGAATCATCTGATTGATTCTTCGTTGAAAGTCATCCTCTTCACTGCCGGCCTCCTGTAACAATATCATAACCAGAACTGCAAGGGATGTTGGAAAAATTATGTCAATGCCATAAACTATTTCAAATGGAGACATACCTATGGATTCCTTGTGGCTCACTTTGTCAGCCCATAAGGCATTAACCAACTTTCTATGCCAATTTTTCTTATTCGTTTCCAGCATCTACTTGATGATGTTCACTAAAGACTTATTTGATGATTCAGCCAAACCATTTCCCTACGGGTAATATGTTGTAGAATGACCCAAAGTAATATTATATTTGCTACAAAATTCAATCATCCTCTTTGATTTGAATGCGGCTGCATTATCTGTGATGATTTTATTAGGACAACCGAAACAAGATAAAATATTTGACTCTAGAAATTGGATGATTACCGTATTTGTGGCGTCGGAATTGCTTCAATCCACTTAGTGAAATAGTCGGTTGCTGTTAGGATCCATTTGTGTTGTGTTGATGATGTTGGATGATTTTCCCCAATAAAATCAAGTCCCCACTGCTGAAATGGTGCATTGACTTCGACAGGTTTCAGTGGAAGAGGAAGTAATTTTCTTTTCCCTTGAAAGACCTGACATTCATGACAGCTCATAATTGTTTTATACACATCTGAAAATAGAGTCGGCCAGTAATAACATACTCTCAACACTTTGTTTGCCGTTGTCTTCCAAAACAAATGACCACCACAATCACCTTTATGAAAGTCATGCATCACCTGCTGAGCTTCGTCTTCAACCAAATAGTTAAGTAACACACCTCCCAGATCTTTCCAATAAAGGGCATTATTTAAAATACAGAATTTGGCAGCTTTGAGTTTGAGTGATCTACCTTTGCTTCTAGACATTCCTGGAGGTGGCAAAAGATACTGAAGTACATACACTATGTCTAAATACCATGGTGATTGAAGAAGCATTTCAGACACTTGAATGAGTGAGCCTTTTTCTTCATCTTCTGACATGGCTACGATGAGATTGATATCTAAAGCATGCAGATTTGATTCAGCCATTAGTCTCGCCAAGCCTTGTCCTTTGATCAGCTTTATGGGTTTAATCTCCAGATCGTATTCCAACATTGTTGCAATTCATTTTCCTCACCTTCCTTCCGAATCAGTTTGTATTAGCACATCCTTTACTGTTGCATTGGGGACATATGCTATGATGTGTGAGTGCAGAATATACACTCTGAAATCCTTTAATGCTTTTGTGAGAGAAAGTGCCTATTTTTCAATTATATTATACCGCAAGGTAGCATCTCAAATAGTCCTACTGAAAAATGCAATGGGTTTCTCTAGCTGATCTCTCTTTTGCATCAATACTGCAGCCATGGTATGCTCGGATGCAAATGAAAATATATTGAAATCTTGAGTGTAATCAGAACTAATTAATACTGGAGCTGTGGTCAAAGCAAACTTTACCAAATTGAATGACTTCATGGCATCCTCCATCCATTTTACCATGCCATCCTTTTTCAACATGTTAGTCATTTCTCTTAAATGTTAAGCTAAACTAGGTACGAATCTACATAAGAAATTCATCTTACCATTGAAAGCTTGTATCTCCTTCTTGTTTCGGGGAAAATCTATTTGCTGAATTGCCTCCACCCTTGAAGGATCAATGCGAATTCCTTCTTTTGAGATAATATGACGAGCAACTTTCCTTCATCCATAGCAAAAATACTTTTCTTTGGATTAAGAGATATCACGAATTTCCTACATCTCTGAAAAACAATCTTTAAATGGTGTAGATGCTCATCATTGGAACCTGAAAAAACTATAAAATCATCTAAATATACAACCAAAAATACATCCTTCTCATTAGCGAAGGCGATGTCCATGGCTCGCTGAAATGTGGCTCCAGCATTTTTCAAACCGAATGGCATTTTAGCATAATGAAAAGTTCCACAAGGTGTTGTAAATGCAGTTTTTGTCTTGATCTTTTTCATTCACCAAGATCTGATTATAACCTAAGTACCCATTGAGTAGTGACATGTGTGATGCTCCAACCACTCTTTGCAGGATATGATCCATCTTTGGAAGTGGGTAGTTGTCCTTCAAAGATACCTTGTTAAGGTTCCAGAAATCTATGCACAATCTTATCTCTCCGATCTTCTTTCGTACAAGAACCAAATTCAAAATCCAATCAGAAAATTTGATAGGGACAATTATACCAGCTTTGAATAATCTATTTACCTCTTTCTCGATGGAAGGCAGCAGCTTTGGGTTGATCCTTCTCAACTTTTATCTGAATGGATTTTGATCTGGCTTCATGGGAATAGTATGCTGAATTATATCTTTATCATACACCTTCAGATCTGAATAATCCCAGGCAAACACATCAGAAAATTAAGATAACAATCTAGTATATTTAGTCTTTGCCTCGGGAGACAATGCTTTGGACAATTTTATAAACTTGGGCTTTTCCATTGTTCCAAGATTGACATCCTCAACTCCTTTATCTATAGGTACCAAGCTCGGCTTTCTTGCAACATCATCTTGATCAAAAATTTCTTCTAAAGGCATGAGACCTTTAGGAATAATGTTATCTTTCAGCTGCAATACCTCCATCTGATTCATTTCAATCTCTTGGTCATTGGTATCATAATCATCATCTATGGAAGCATCCTTGAATTTTCTTTCATTCTGCAAAAAAGTATTGATTTCATTATCATCCCAAAACACTTGCCAATACCTTAAATTATCCAAAATGGTAGGCTGGTGCTTGACATGAATTTCAAACTTGTTACTGGAGTTCATTGGGATCTTCAAATTGCTAGTTGCAGTGGCTAGTGAATCTGCAATAATATTCTGAGTCCGAGGTACATCTGTCAAAGTATAATCAGGAAACATTTGCAAGATATCTAGGACTGCATTTATGTAGGCTCTCATCTGCGGGTGCTTTACTTGATACTCTCCCTTTACTTGTTTTATTATCAACTCTGAATCTCCATAGACCAAAATCCTTTTTGCATTTAATTTCTTCAAAATTTTCAGACTTGCAATCAAAGCTTTGTACTATGCTTCATTGTTAGAGCAATCAGAAGCCAACTTGTAAGAACACACTCCAACATTTCTAGGAACTTTGTCAGGCTAGAAAGCAGGGCTCTGAAACCAAATTCCTATGCCAACACCGTCCTTACCAATAGCTCCGTCGAAATCCATGCTCCAAAGACCTGCCTCTTCTTCTAGATGTTGAAATTTTGTTTCCTTTTTTGTATTACCTTGACTGATCTCTTCATTTTTCTCTTGTTCATTGACCTTTTGCTGCTGGTGGGTAGAATGCTCAGAAGAAATTGTTAATTTCTTTCTCTCTTGATCAAGGGCTGCTCTAAAATTTTCTAAAATCTCTGGTACATCATCTACTTCTACTAACTGAATATCTACATCATTCAAATCACTATCTGAATATAGTACAAATGATTCTAAATCTATATGTACATCATTTATTGGATGATTGAGCGGCTTCTCTTTGCTAGTTATCATGTATTTTGTTTCCTTCTCCCTGTATAGTTTTCTCAATTGGCCAAACACGGGAATGGTAGCATAAGAGAAATAAAGTTGTAAAGTTCCTTTAAGTTTCACACCCCACGATCTGGACAAAAGCATACCAAACCGTGGTGGAATGTCAGCAACAACCACATCCATCAAAACATTCTTGGCTGGAATTTGGTCTAAAGATACCACCAAGTCTTTGATAAGACCAATACAACGGACCCTACCAAAATCAAAAGAATATAGGTCATGATATTTTCGAGTAATTTCAAGAGTAATTTCAAGGCCTAGTTTCTCCATAATGGCTTTTGGCATCAGATTATGAGAAGCTCCGGAGTCAAACATGGTGTTATGGAGAACATACTCATGTAGTCTAAGGCTTATATAAAATGGAGGAACTTCACTATCTTCGGACTGACCTTCTAAGGTAGGGCCAAAAATGAGCTCAGGATGATCATCTTCAACATTTACCATATTTGACAAAGGATCTATTTGCAAAATTTTGGACACCTGGTGTTTATAGTTGGTGTTCTTAATCAACTTAGTCAAAGGAATTGAAGCTTTTAATTTAGCAATTTCATTTTCTAAACTAAAAGCTGAAACTTTCTCTACCTCTTTGACAGGAAGGTCCTTCTTTTCTCCTCTTTCTTTTGTTGCACTTTGTTGATTGTTCTTCTGACTTGCAATGTTATTTGATGATGGTCCTTTGCTGGAACTTGGATCAATAGGCTCTTTCCCTTTCCTCTGAATACCTAAAGAATCATTTTTAGATTGTGTTTCCTTTCTTTCTTGAATTGGACTAATTGGTACATCCCTGCTTCTCAATGAATATTGCTTCTGTTGTGTTGTCAAGGCATTCATATATCCTCACTGATAATCACCTGACTCATCCTCCAGAGCTGCCTCATTTGCTAGTATGTAATCTTCATCCCTTTGGGTGTCTGGAACCTCCGTATATTCTTCCTCTTCTATCAGAAAACTGGGCATACCATCGGCAGTGAAGAAATGGTTTGCCTCAACCACCGGATCATCATCATCTTCCTCCTCCATTCCGTGCACATAGTTCTGCTACAAAGGAGTTCTGACCTGTTGTTGTTGTGTTATCTGATCTTGTGCCTTTTTCTCCCTCTCCTTAATCTGGAATTGGGGCTGCTACTGTCCTCTAAAGTTTTGATTCCTAATTGGTGTTTTAGGTCTATCTACAACAATCAGCCAGTCAAACATCTTTTCAACTTTCCAGAGAAAAGTATCCATCTTAACATCTGAGGTAGATGCTTCTTCCTTTATAGTCACCTTCTTTTCAGATTTCATTCTCACTCTTTTGGCCAGCAGATTTTCTTCTACACTTACAATGTTCTTCTGCATATCTTCAAGTGTGGTAGAATGTCTTTCTCGTAACTGATATGCCATATCATCATCAAAACCGTCTAGAAACTTGAGCAAGGCTAACCCCATTGGTGGTTTAATGTTGGCTGAAATGGCATTATATACCGCATTGAACCTCACGCAGTAATCTTGCACACTTTCACCCACATTCCTTTTGATATTTTCATACTTAAATAAAATTTGGAGTGGGTTCTTCTTTACCTCCCACTGGTCTAAGAATTGTCTATGCAGAACCGCCAAAGTGTTGATAGAGGCTACTGGTAAAGCTTTGAACCAGTTTTGAACCTCACCTTCAAAACTTTGCACAAAAAATCTCATAGTCACATTTTCTACCTCTACCTCATGAAGGTAGAGAAGTCATTCATTCTATCAACATGTTGTTGTGCTGTAATGCTTTGAGTGGCATCAAAAATACGTATCTTACTTTGGTAATCAGCGGGCATATCATCCAAATTATAAGGTAAAACAAGGGGTGCATACCAGGCAACCATGACTTGAGGTGGATTTGAAACAACGGTTGGATTACTAGGGTTTAATGGAGTGGTTGATGGAGAAGTAGGGGTGATAAGTTGTTGATTAGATATGATAGGTTGAAGGGGAAGGGTAGGTATAAACTGAGGTTGAGAATGGACTTCAGAAATTGATGGGAATACTGATGAATTGAGAGTAGTGGATGTTGATTCTGAAAGGTCAGGGATATTGGCAGCTGTGATGGATGATTGAGGAGAATTTAAGATATATTCGTCAACTAATTTGTTTTCCCTTTGAATTTTGAGATTTGTTACAAATTCCGGATTTATAACTGTATTATCAAGTGCAGTTTCAGATTTGGTTTCAAATAGAGTAAGATCAAAATACTCGTCAAAAGGGAGGTCTTCAATAAACGACCACTCACTGGGATAGGAATTGGATTTGAAAATAGGTCTAGGGATTACTGAACTTTCTTATCTGATTATTCTCGGAATAAGGTTGGGATTTTCAAATACAGGGGGTGGATTCGAAGCAGGATTGGACCTCGTGTATCTTCTCGAAGCCAGTGTGTTCAAATTTTGAAATTTTTATTTTGCTTTACAACTTTCTGTTTCAACCTAGAAAATTCTAAAACTCATCATCCGAAGTTCAAGAATTTGGTTGAAAGATATTACCAGGGTGATTAGTCTTTCGATCCCCAGTATGTTCACCACTATGTTATCGCCTAAATTGACCTCAGGTTGAAGGGAGGCAATTCTAGGGTAACCACAAACCATTCTTAACCTAGTAGCTAGCCCTGTTATATCGGGAGAGGGCTCTCTCCTTATGGATCTCAGTCAAGATGACTGGATTACGAACAAGATTTTATGCTAGGTATAGTAGCTCAAGGGTTTGATTGAAATTGTTGGTGTTTTTGCAAGATCAGAAAGAGCTGGGCAATTTGGGTCTGGGAAACTAAGTCAAAATTGCAGGGGATTCTATGGGGCAAGGTAGGTATGATATTCAACACCTTAGGCTTGATGGGGTGAAATTATAGAGTGGTGAGGAGCTAAGAAGGGCATGAGCAAGTCGTGAATCCTTCCTAAATAGTAGAAAAACATGAAATACTGGTGTTTTCCCAAGGCAGAGCATTAAAACCTAATGTATTCCACCTATCTGACTTGAAAACAACCAATCAGAAGCAATTATAAGAAGAAGAAACACATTCTAAAGGCCATACCATAGGGATCCCATAAAAATAGCTGCAACTTGATTAGTTTCCTACCAAAACTACTACAAAATGATATGTGTTCAGTACATGAGCATCCAGCTAAATCCAACCCTTGCAAATGACAAAGAGAATACATGATATAGACATCTAAACCACTCATCCTAGCCATTAGGAGTCGAATCCATGAGAAGAGCAGTTGTTTCAACCATTTCTAAACTAAGAATAGGAATCTAGGTAGTCAAACAACTTGCCTCTACAAGAGTGGAAACAGATTCATTACCCTGAAAACCACTTTTTGTCCATGAATCTACCATCTACTAGTGTTTGACTATTACATTTACAATCCATGGCATTAATTACATCAGAAAATTCACTTTCATGAGAGAGAAATCAAGAAAATAGGTGAAATTAGGTAAAAATTCATCTTGAGTGAAAAATGTCCTACGCGTAGCGCCACTGGTCTACGCGTAGCGCCACTGGTCCTACGCGCAACACCACTTTGAGTCCACTTTTGGAAGACTTCCCAACATCCAAATTGACCCCAGGATAGCTCATTGGGAAGGTCTTTACGTCTAGTTTCTGTAACACCTAGAATTTCTGGATTTAGAGCTCATTTGTCCCCTCCAAAACAGGTTCTCCCAAGGCTGCTTCTGTGTGTCTAAAAACTGGCAGAGAGGTCAAATTTTGAGTGTTTTTGGACCTTTTGGTGAACTAAATCTGCTCCAAAAATTCTAAAAATTGCTAGGGTGAATGTCCTTGATGCCCTAAATCAAAAAATACAACCCTTTTGTCCGCCCCTAGAAAAATCGCAGCGCCACCGGGGCAGATTTTCTCTGTTTTGAATTTCCAAAATTTCAAAATGTCAAAATTTCTTCAAAATCTACCGAAATTTGGCATGAAAGACCACCATAAACTTCTTTGGTGGGGTAGGGAGGCTTCAGCCAACATCTTTAATCTATCTTGCTCCTTTTTTCCTTCCAAAGCTCTCCTTAGCCTAGCCTTTAACTTTCTAATCCTCATGTTACAAATTCTGTTGCGGATCATGTAATGGTATGCCATGTGTCTGAGAATTTTCTTATCCTTGTTGGCCTTCTCAATGAGTCCTTCAAGATGTATGTTGACTCTCTCAAGCCAAGTCTCCCTATCATTTTCAATCTCCTACTCAATAGGAGTCAATGCGACATCAGCCTCTTTGGCAATTTGCCTATTTGCTTTGATCATTTCCAACTCCATGAGGACTTGTTTGTCACTCAACTATTTGTTTTACTGTTCTAAGTATGTGATGACATACTTGGCTCTCTCTAGGTTGACCACCAAAGCTTGTATTTGAGCTTTCCTTTCCTTTATGATGATGTCTTTGATGGTTTCTTGATCTTGAGCCTCTAAATCAATAACCTCAATGTCATGCTGCTTGAGCTCATCATGTTCTTCCAACTCAAACTCCCTTTCTTGCTCATTATCCAAGTCATCCTCTTATACCTTTTCCTTCCCTTTGTTTAGCTGCTCAACCTGTACCTGCTTTGTCGATGTAGAAGGCAAAGCCCCTTCCACACCTTGTGGAGATAACATTTGCTTGTGGACTGATGAAGAAGGCAAGGTCCCTTCCACACCTTGTGGAGATAACATTTGCCTAGCAGTTGCAAACAACTTCCTTGACCCTCTTTGATATGTCAAGAACACCATTATCTCAACAGTTTTTGCCTCTTGGTGCTCATCTCCTGTTTCCACATGATTTGAAGGCCTAGTTGTCTCTTGCACCATGGAGGGAGGAATCTGAGGTCCGCTGAACATGTCGTGAGCTATGAAAGTCTCCCAAGGAATATTGAGAAGACTGAGATGGTGAAGGACAATAATTTTAATTAAGGAGTAATGATATATACTGTTCATCTGTTGAGGATATGGCTTCTTCTGAACCAGGTAAGACATCTTGTCAATGTTTCTAAATAAGAAATAAGGGAGGTTCAACATTTTTACCCTTGTGAAGTGCATGAGGAGACTGATATGATAAGTGTATAACCTAGAAAACCTGCCCTCACGTGTGAAATACTTGATGATAATCCTCATCAAACGGACATACCTGTTCTCCAAAAATTTAAAGGGGAAAAGCCTTTTCACCTTGTTTCTGTATTGAGGCTTGATGTAAGGCTCATAGTAATGCTCATCAAGGTCCTGAGCCTTGTACCATTTCTCACCAACATTAGGAATTCTAGTGGCCTCTGAAATAACAGTTGGTGACACTGTGAAATTAACCCCAGCTAAAGTCACTTCATGGTTATGCAAATTGGAAACAAAGAGTCTAGCCAAATCATGATGAAAGTGAACTCTCTCTACTAATTCACGAAACTCAAAACAACCAAGATGTCTGAAACATGAAACTGCTAATAGAGAGGCTTGAAGTTCTGCTAAGTTGGTCGACTCCTCTCTTGTGATTTTACCTCCCTTATGAGGCTTTCTTTGTTGCCTTCTCCTCTCCACTGAACTATCACTTGTTGTTGTCTCCTCATCATAATCAGAATCACCTCTTTCCATGATTAATCAATTTTCTTGGTTTGCACAGTTTAGACAATGTATGGAATGAATGATATGCTCTAGGGTTTGTAGGGATGGGTATAGATAACTTTAGGAAGCTATGGGTAAAGCGTGAGAGGGAGGGGAAGGTTTAGGGAGTGATAAATGGGTTGTAGAATATGACAAAAATGATGGGAATAATAAGTGTGAGGGTTTAGTTATGAGTTTGAGTGATGTGAAAAACCAAATGACTAGGGTTTTATAGTTAAAATTAGGGTTTTATATAGAGAGAGCAAAACTTTGAAAATCTTCACATATGCAAACTAAATTGCAAGTAAAGTAATGATACTTACTTGCACAAGGCAGATTTGAAGGTAATTTGGCGTAGATTTAAAGTTGGGAGAGTTTTTGGTGTTGGCTGCCCTAAGCGCAGCGCCTCTGCTCAGACGCATAGCGCTCGGCCCTAAGCACAACACCTGTTTAAAAATACACCGTGAAAAATCACCCTACGTGCAATGCCCTTCTCCCTACGCACAGCGCTGGGCAAAAATCCTCTAGAAGCGCAATGCATGTTGCCTACTCGCAGTGCCACCTCTGTTTCTCTCAAGAACACTTAGAAAACTGATTTTTCTTCTCTTCTTTGGCTCCTTTGATTTGAAAAATGATATAATAGAATGAAAATAGAATAAAATGAGTTTATACATGAACCTTATTTTAATTTTTGCTTTTTGAAAACACACTTTTCCAATGTATCCTTGCCTTTTAAAAACCCTGATTTTAATGCCTTTTCACTTTTTGCTTTTGCAAGTGGATTTGCTCATGTTGCCTTGATTTCTTTGTAGTCTTTGTAGCCTAGCAGTATAGTTTGGTGACCAGGGAAAATTTTAAGAACCCCCCCTAAATTTACATGTATAATAAATGGGCGAATCTCCATGGTATATAGGAAAAATGGAAGGCGATTTTATCAATAATATGATATGTATATATAATTTTTTGGTGAATCTCTCACCAGGAATGACGAATATTTTACTCAATTATAAAATCTTGTTTTTATTGAATACACAAATGAAATCATTGCATTTCTTTAAAATATCTTTTGAAATCAAAATTACCGAAATTACATATCGATAACCTAGTGGGTGTAGGATAAAATTCACCTTTTCCATTCACAGAAAGCATGAGAAAAAACCTAATACTATATATAAAACCAAGAAAAATTCAAATTCATCACTTCTAGGGACCTCGTAACCACCCTGCCAATACACAAGTATGTTCCTGTTTGCAATTAGAAAAATTACCCAAATTACAATCTGTTTACTCCAGCATATGTTGGAAAGTTATAGAAGGATGACCAGTGCAATCAATCCATTCCTTTTAGCCCTGGATTAGTTTCAGTTTAAAATAGAAGTATACAAATATACTTGTCCAATGTCTATGCTTTAACCATTCACCTTAAGATGTTTTTACAATATAATTTCCTAAGTCTATTTAATATCTTCATTATCATAAAAGCCAACCTATATCCATCTTAACTCCACATCTACCACTCTTAGGGGGATGAAATCTATTTATCCCTCTCAGCACTTGGTAGACCCAGAATTAAGATGGATCTAAGATGATAGAATTTCTCCTTTAAATAGTCTATGCTCACATGAATACCATGGTATTACCATGGGTCAATACCATGGGTTATCATAAACCTGGAGCTTAAAAATTACTATTAGTAATTTATAAAAATTAATAAAATTAATAGTTGATTTTTATTTTATTTTTTATTTTAACCAAGCTAAAATGTTTAACATACATTAAATTACAACATCTATTTTTACTCTTGATCGAATCAAATACTTTTTCACTCTATGCTAGTTTGCATATCACGATATTTGATACCTCTCGGGGGTTAGTAGATCCAAAGTAAAGATGGATCTATGCTGGTTTAATTCCCCATTTAAATAGGCTACATTCCAGGTGAATACCATGGGTCAATACCATGTGCCATTTTTTTTTTATTAATACTAATATTAGGGTTAATATTGTTTTTTTGCATGGTATTAATAACAATCTAGTCCATGGTATTTGTCCATAGTATTTTGCCCATAGGTTTCACCTAAATATAACGCATTTTTTGAGTGTTCTTAAATATAAGGTGACTTATGGAGTAAATATAAAAAAATGTTTTATTTGTTTACCATACCTCTCGTTTATTTATATTTTTATTAATTTATCATACCTCTTTTACAAATATGGTATTTGGCCCATAGGATTCACTTAAATAATACATTTTTCTTGAGCCTTCATAAATAGAACGAGGGTTATGGACTAAATATAAAAAGAGGTTTTATTTATTTACCATGCGTCTAGTTTATTTATATTTTTATTTACTTACCATACCTTTTGAGTAAGTATAAAAAGACGTTTTATTTATTTACCATACCTCCACTTTACTTATATTTTTATTTGTTTACACCCTTGCATGTATATAAGGTGACTTATGGAGTAAATATAAAAAATGTTTTATTTATTTACCATACCTCTCATTTATTTATATTTTTATTAATTTACCATACCTCTTTTATAAATATGGTATTTGGGCCTTTGGCCCATAGGATTCACTTAAATAAAACCTATTCTTGAAAATGGGCAAATGGATTCACTTAAATAAGACCTATTCTTGAAAATGGGCAAATGGAAGGTTGTAACTCCTAATTTCAAGGGCTAAATTTACCTTTTTTACCCTCTCCCTTAAAATAAGGTGGGCTATTTGAGGTGATTTCTAAAAATGTACTATGATACAAAATGTTCGCCCACTAAAAATTTAAAACCCCTTAATTTCGCCAAAGGGCGAACATTCGCCCCTAAAATTTTCTATGTTGGTGACTTATGAGCAGCTTAGGATCAATATTACATATAGGAACATGAAATTACATAAAAAAATAAGAATAGAAACAAAATACTCTGTTTTCAGCTCAAAACATGTTTTGAGGTGAAAATTACATTTGACTTTGATAAAAATAAATTTCAATTCTTATGATACTTGGCTTGAGTTTATTTGGCATCCTCATGCCCTTGCTGATATTTATTGGCATTCAACCATCAAATTTAACTATGTTGAAAACCCTTAAACCTAATGAGACCAAACCCTAGTGACCTAATGGAATGGATTGCAGAAGGAAAGTGAAATTTGACTGAAAACAATAAAAAAAAGGATCAGCAAGTATGTTTCATGAGGGAAAAAAGTAGTGACCTCAACCATCAATGGATCCATGACCTAATGGATTATTGAAATTTTACAGTATGGGACACCTAGCATGCAAATGCAAAAGAGTTGATTTTGATCACTGATGGCAGTATGACAAGACTGACACTAACAATCTCCAGAGAGGAGACACATGCTCTGCTGGTCCCAACCTTTAATGACCATAATTATCATATGGGGCAGTCCTGAGATCATATGGACTCAACCTTTTTTTTGTAGCCAATTTTGATAAGGGGAGATATCAAATCAGGGATTGAATGGAGATGAAGATGCTTCAGTGAAATTATAAAATCATTTCAGATAGTAAAAATTGCTTGAAGGAATGTAGGTTGAGACCTCTAGAGGGAATTTTTGGTGGTTTGTAGGTATTCTCTCTAAATTTCTAACAAAGACTTTATTAATCTCTTTTGGGAAAGATAGAAATTAGGAGCATGTAGAAAGAGTCTGATGGGCACTGGGAAAGACAATGGGGATGCAAATTGTTTTAATAGTTGTAACATTAAATATATCTTTTACATGCCAACTTGGTTTGTTGCTAAGCTAGTCTTTTGTCATTTTAGTAGTAGATGGACAACATAACACCAGTGTTTGGTTGTTTGGTCAAGATGGTTGTGTTTTGAAATGATCGGAGAATCCACAGTAGAATTATTTTCGAACCAACGTTTTGAATCCCAAGTGGGATCCATCATCAGGGTAGAAGAATGATGATAAAAGAAGAGCAAACAGGAAGAATAAATACTAAGGAGGAAATCCAAGTCTGCTGCTCTTCTTTTTATCCTCACTCTAAAACTTTCGAGTGAAAGGATATCACTCCAAACATCCCCTCCGTGCAGGGATAAGATTTTGGATTTGAGAGATCTGTGGTTTTTATCTTTTGAAATGATCGGAGAATCCACAGTAGAATTATTTTCGAACCAACGTTTCGAATCCCAAGTGGGATCCATCATCAGGGTAGAAGAATGATGATAAAAGAAGAGCAAACAGGAAAGTCTGCTGCTCTTCTTTTTATCCTCACTCTAAAACTTTCGAGTGAAAGGATATCACTCCAAACATCCCCTCCGTGCAGGGATAAGATTTTGGATTTGAGAGATCTGTGGTTTTTATCTTTTGAAATGATCGGAGAATCCACAGTAGAATTATAACATAAGACTTACATAAGACTAACATGTAATATTAGTAGTTTATCAGTTATGTCTCAGGACATTTTTGTAGCCTAAAATGTAATAACATCCCACAAGTAAATAGTATCTAGAAAACTAATAGATTTGGAACCCATCTGATCATGATTTTCCTTTAGGGTTTCTGAACATTGCAATATACTACTTCCATCAAAAATTCTGAGTGAGGGTCTCTATGCTCATGCCCTCCTTGTGTATTTCTTCCAGAGCCTTGAACTAGTTTTGGAGATCGTGTTAGTGGGCTTGATCATAAAATTGTAGAGTCATTTCTTTGCATTTCCTACTTAGAGGATTTCCTTTGAATGTTCTAATAAGGAGTAAGTCATTAGGTATGCCTAGGAGAAGGCTATGATGGCTTGTGGATTAAGAGCTCAAGGTGGCTTCCTTGTTACTTTGTAGTGGAGCCCAAGGACTATTTCATTTTAGTCATATTACTCCCTTGGTTGGCAGAGCTTTGTTTCCTTTAGGTCTATAGATGTTTTGGCTTGTACCTGTTTGTTGTGAATAGTTACTAGTGTTGTCCAACATACTTATTTTTCTTTAGGGGCATCTTGAGCTAAAGGGGGGTGAGCCTGAACCTCATCATTTTCACCAAATAGTGGGCAGTCCTTAATCTTATTATTCAGGTTGACTTGTCTGTTCAACCTATGACATTGGAATTAGGTATTTGTAGGCATAATGTATTTGACAGGTTGAGGTTGACCTCAATGCAGATGGTGCCTATTTGGTTGGTATTTAAATGTTTCATGGTAGTTCTTAGCAAAGGAATTTACCAGTGGGTTAGGCAAACTGCTCTGAGAAGGGCCAAAACTACAGAGGTAAGTTGAGAAACTCCATGCTGATGAGATAGTGAAACTCGACATTTTTATTAGTTGGAAGTCCTCAATCTCTTGAGAGAATATAATAAACACAATCCTACACTCCACTTACCCAAGCTAATCACTTGGTTAATGTGTGTTGGATCCATGGGATTCTGATCACCTTGCACGCAGGTTTCAATCATGTTCTTAGAGGGAACACCGAACTTGAGCTTTATATTCATCATTATCAATAAAAAATTAATTGGCCTCTGAGGCAATCCCTTGTCATATAAATTTGGTACAAACTTGTTGGCCATATTGGAATCATAATCCTATTGACAACTTGCAGAGTTCACTGCAATGATTGAAGGTGTGCGGGCCATAAAAGGCTTATTTCCTAAGGGGTAAGGAGCTATCTGTGTATGATTCTTGTAGGACACAAGGAGTAAAGACTAATGGTATATGATTTGAAGAAAAATGTTGTGCCATAATGTGTTTAGTAAAGTAATGGAAGTTATTGATGTTAGAACCTGTTGGACACAGATTGTCATTGATGTCAATATGGCAATATTCGAGGAGCAAAAGGAGCCAAGAGGAGTAGAATAGAGGATGTAGACAGCCATCGTAGCAACAGAGGAACAAGTAGAGCTATAAGGAAGCAGACAAAGCCATCAGAGGAGCAATGGGTACATTTATATTATTGGGATCTATCGGGCCACAAAATAATTATATGCATGAAGATACAGGTAGAGGAGCATATATCATACATATGTGTTTTTACACTATCTGAGGCACAAAACCTTATATATATATATATATATATATATATATATATATATATACATTTACACTATCGAGCCGTAAAACCCATGTATGCATGCTTTAACACTATCGGCAGACAGAAAGCCCATATACATAGGCTTAACACTATCGGAGGCGAAAGACTTGGCTCTAGGGCAAATACACTATTGGAGGTGGATTGCGGACTTGAAACTCTATACATGGGAGTGTTGAGCTGTATCGGCTCCGGCACATTGCATCACTATGAGGGGTCTATGTTAACATCGAGCCCTCACCCTGTGCGACTTTCGATCACCGATAGCGAGTATCGCATCGACACTTTGGAAGTGGGAGCTACAATATGTCAAGCAGTCCATTGCGATCACTGATAGCAATATCACATTGGACCTCCGCTAGGGGAAACTCTCGACTGTGATTCATATCCATGTGAACCCGCCACACATTACAAATATGACTTAATCTATGATCGCATCTGTCGCATATTGCAAGTCATAAAGCCTTGCCACATTGGAAGCATCGACTGCGATAGACTGTTGACCTTACGGGCATATTAACTATGGTTTAATACCATATCACATCCAGTCCATCAGAGCAGTGGAGGATGGGTCGTCGGCCATCGGCAGAGTCATGGGTCCGATAAATAAAGGACCCCCGAGAGTCACGAATCGCCGATTTCGATTTAAGCACGGACCCGATAAAGGAATAGGTGCGATTGTAATATTCCTTGATGTCCGCCTTTTAGTCTGTTTGACTGTTTTTTTCTCATATTCTCTGTGTAATGGAATGTTTAGCTTACGCGGGGTGTTTTAAGCCGAAAGGCTTACGATGGCTATTCTGACAGTTCAAAAGGTTGAACGTCAGTGAAAAGGGTGAATCATGGCAATTATGATTGCGATCGGGACAAAACATCTCTGTTTAAATGAAAGAACTTTGTGTATGTTGAAATCATTGCCAAAAGGAGCACTGTTACGGTAAACCGGGAAGATGTGTTCTCCATGGATCATTTGGACCAGTCTAATGAATCTACGTATCCCTAGAATGTCAGTGAACTTGCACAGTGCAGAGGAAGCCGCAGTGACCGAGGAGGAAGCCTAAGAGGTGGTGTAAGTGGAAACGAATGGACAGAGGCATGGGAATGTATAAAATAGTAAAAACAAATAACTGTTCATGCTGTTGTTGTGGTGAAGAACCATAGTGTGAGGTAACAGAAGCAGCAGAGGCAGAAGAGGCAGCAAAAGTGACGGATGCTATAGAGACAACAGAAGCAGCAGAGGCAGGAGAGTAGGAGTGAGAGAAACTTAGCTTAATAGAGTGTAGCAGCATACCATTTTATACCAAGGTTGGGTTGGAGCCTAAGAGGTTGGAGCCTCATAACTGAACAGGACTAAAGTCATTGGGGGTAGGTGCTCCTAAGTGCAGAACCACTGCAAAGCAAAGTTGGTGCTCTGGAGGTTGGAGCCTCACTGAAGTCCAAGTTGGAGCTTGGAAACTATTCACAATCAGATATATACTTATATTGTATTTATTTCATTGCATTGTCTTGAGTTTTAATAAAAGCATTAATTCCAGCAGTTGATTCTGTGTTCTGTGTATACATATACATATCTGTATATGCTTTTGGCAATCACTAGAACAATTAAAAAAAAATAAGAAATACTGATTCACCCCCCTCTCAGTATTTCCAACAATTGGTATCAGAGCTGGCTTCTTCATTCTAGCCTAACAACTTGAAGAAGGATCTGCAGCCATGATGAGAAATCATGAAGCATAAGAAATACCTCCTTTGTTCGATGACACTAACTTTGGTTTCTAGAAGAAAAGAATGACCTACTACTTAATGTCCCTTGGACCTGAAGTCTGGCATTTTGTTCAAAATGAATACCAAATGACTTCCACTCTTCCAACAGACCCAGACGAGAGGAAGCCTACATCGCAAATGCAAAGGTATTGAACTCCATCACTAGTGGAATCACTGATTCCGAGTTTACAAAAGTCATGCACAATACCTCTTCCAAAGAAATGTGGGAGAACCTAGTTGGCTTGTACGATGGAGACTCAAAAGTAAAAAAGGCAAAGCTTCAAACTCACAGAAGACAATTTGAAAGTTTGAAGATGGAAGATGAAGAAGATATTGCAGCATACCTCTTCCGAGTAGTTGAAGTGGTAAATTCCATGAAAGGATTGGATGAAAAAATTGAAGAAAGTACCATTGTTCAAAAGGTATTAAGGTCTCTTCCAGATAGATTTGACTCCAAAATAAGCGCTATAGAAGAAGCAAAGGATCTAGATACCCTCAAAATGGATGAACTCCATGGAATTCTCACTACCTATGAAATGAGGAAAGGTGGCCCAAGCTCCAAAGATGTAGCATTCAAGGCCTCAAAGTCAAAGAAGGGGAAAGAAAGGAATGACTGTAGTGATGAGTCAGATGTGGAATCCGAATTGGCTCAATTTTTACGAAAGTTGAAGAGAGGATCTAAGCTTAAAGGCAAGTATCCTCTTATCTGTTTTAAATGTGGGAAAATAGGTCATTATGTAGCAAGATGTCCTCATAAACATGACAGTGATGATGAAGGAAATTCTAAAAGAATGGTACACAAAAAGAAAGGGTTCAATAAGAAAAACTTCTTCTCCAAGCAAGATGAGTTTGATGAGGACGAGTTTATGGTCATCAAAAAGAAATCAGATGAGGAAAGTGATCATGATGAAAGCCAAGAAACATTATTCATGGCACTCACAGATGATGATGACTCAGGGCTCGAAGGAAATGTAGATGAACCGTTAATAAGCGCCATTGAAGAAAATGAGAAACTACGGAACAAAATCATTTCTCTCAAAGTGGAAAACGAGGAAATAAGAAGGAGAGAAGATCTCTTGGAAGCAAAGCTTAAAGAAAAGGAAGAGACTTGTGAAGAACGTGAGGCCGGAATAGTGTCTCTGAGAAAGGAGTTGGAGCAAATTAAAAAGGGCTATAAAAACTCTCAAATACCTGAGACTATTCTGAAAAACCAAAAACCTCAACATGACAAGTCTGGAATAGGTTTCAAAGGGGAATCCTCAAGCACTAAGAATAGTGCGAAAAGCTATGCCGATGCACTTTCTTGCGATCCAAAAAATGAAAAAGTATGTTATCAAAAGTGCATCCCAGATCCCAAGAATGAAGAGAGAATTACTCCAAAGAAGAATGTGGAGGCGAATCATGGACACTACAGCAAATACAAACCTATACTCCACCAGGGGCCCATCGCAAATCCAAAGAACGAGGGAGGAGTAATTCCCAGGAAGGAAATCGACTCAAACTGTGGTTGCTTAAACAGGTACAAAACCATCTTTCTTGGGCGCTGCTTTCACTGTAAAAACTTCGGTCATCAAGCCGGACATTGTATGGCTCGCAGAAGTGAAAAGACAAAGCTAAAGGACTGAATAATCAACTCATATGCCCCCAAAATGCAAGGACAAATCAAAACCTTCAATTCATTTGATCCCTTGACCAAATTTGATCTAATTTGCTCTTTCTGATACAATAATGGACACTATGAAAAAGACTGCCCACTCAAAGGAAGAAAGACGAGTAGCAAGAACTCCAGCATGGATAAATGCAGCCTGGCTCTATATGCTCAAAATAATGGAAACCATTGGTTTGTGGATAGTGGGTGCTCCAGACACATGACAGGAGACAGAAGGAAGTTTGTCTCACTGAGCAAAAAGGAAGGGAATGTGTCCTTTGGAAGCAGATCTGGCAGAATTGCAGGAAAAGGAACAGTTACTCTGATCAATGGAAAAGGAAAATCTCAAGATGCTCTGCTAGTTGACGGACTCAAACACAACCTCCTGAGTGTCAGCCAAATATGTGATCAAGGACATAAAGTTGTTTTCAACACCAAAGACTGTGAAATAAGGAACTCTGCCTCAGGGGAACTTGTGGCAAAAGGGGTGAGAACATTAGATAACATTTACATTCTGAACAAGATTCAAGAAAATAAATGCTACTTGAGTCAAATAGATGAGAGTTGGTTGTGGCACAAGCAACTTGGACATACAAGCTTCAAAAATCTGATCAATATTACCAAGATCAAAGCTGTACGAGACATACCATGGTTGTTCAAACCAAATCAAGGAGTATGTGGTCCATGTCAACATGGAAAGCAGACCAGAACTAGCCATAAGACAAAGGAGCTCTTTACATTGAAGCCCTTGGGGATCATCCATGCTGATGTGTGTGGGCCAACTAGAAATCAGGGACTCTAAGGAGAAAAGTACTTTGTGTTATTTGTTGATGATTATACTAGAATGATGTGGATATATTTTATAAAGTTTAAATCTAAAACTTTTGAGTGTTTTAAGAATCTAAAAGCCCTTGTAGAAAATGAAAAAGATTCAAAAATTAAGTGCCTCAAAATAGACCGAGGAGGAGAATTCACATCAAACGAATTTAGTAAGTTATGTAATATTCATGGAATTAAAGGGGAATTCTCTACTGCTAGAACACCTCAGCAAAATGGGGTAGTTGAAAGAATAAATTGAACAATCCAAGAAATGGCAAGAACAATGCTATTAGCAGCAGACTTACAACCTATATTCTGGAGAGAAGAAGTAGGGACAGCTGTCTATACATTGAATAGAACTCAATTAAGACCAAATTGTGAAAAAACTCCTTATGAGCTATGGAAAGAAGACCTGCTTCAGTGAAGTACTTCAAGATCTTTGGAAGCAGGTGCTTCATAAAAATAAATGATGGCTCACCCAGAAAGTTTGATTCTCGGGTTGATGAAGGGATATTTCTTGGATACTCTACACAGAGCAAGGCTTACAAGTGCTACAATTATCGACTGAAGAAAATAGTGGAAAGCATTGATGTAAAGGTTGATGAAGATCTTCCAGAAAAGGAAATTGAAGAACATGAAGATGACTTTCTCATTGAAGAAGAAGAACCTAAAGAAGAAGAAATAGATGAGGAAGAAGAAGAAGAAGAGGAGGAAAGAGAACCACTTAATACCCCTTCAAAGATGAAGTATGTCCAAAGACATCATCCAGAAGAGAAGATCATTAGCGATAGAGATGAAGGTGTGCAAACCCGAAGAAGGATAACAATCACACCCAAGAGAAAATTCATTGCCCTCCTATCTATGAGAGAAACAGAAACATTTGCAGAAGAAAGTAAGGATCCTCATTGGGTAAAAGCCATGGAAGAAGAAATGTCCCAAATTGAGAAGAACAAGACATGGGAGATGGTACCTTGTCCAAAGGACAAAAACATAATAGGAACCAAATGGGTGTTCAAAAATAAAATGAATGAGGAAGGACAGGTTATCAGAAACAAGGCAAGACTTGTCTGCAAAGGCTATTCACAAATTGAAGGAATTGACTTTGAAGAGACATTTGCACCAGTGGCCCATATGGAAGCTATCAGGATGTTCTTAGCATTTTCTTGCTCAAAAGGATTCAAAATATATCAAATGGACGTGAAATTAACATTTCTAAATGGGGAACTCAAGGAGGAAGTCTACATGGAGCAGCCAGAAGGTTTTGATCTAACAGTAGGAAAGGACTTAGTCTGTAAGTTGAAAAAGGCTTTATATGGGTTGAAACAAGCTCCTAGAGCTTGGTATGCAAGATTGGATCACTACCTACAACAACAAGGCTTCAAAAAGGGAGTGGCTGGAAGTAATCTATACATAAGGACAGATGAAGGTAAGTTACTAGTCTTGTTTATGTCGATGATCTGATTTTTGCTAGTAATAATGATGAAATGAGCCATGAATTTTCTCAAAGCATGTCAAAAGAGTTTGAGATGTCAATGATAGGAGAGCTGTCCCACTTCCTTGGACTTCAAGTATCTCAAACCAGAGCAGGATTGTGTATATCTCAAACCAAATATCTAAAAGACATGCTCAAAAAATATGGAATGGAGGACTGTGCACCCATGAGCACACCTATGACCACAAACTACAAACTGATCAAAGATTATGACTCCCCTCTAGTAGATGCAACTCATTACAGGTCAATGATTGGAGCCCTTCTATACTTAATAGCTACAAGACTAGACATAATGCAGGTAGTAGGAATGGTGGGAATATTTCAATCTACTCCCAAACAATCCCACTTATTAGCTGTAAAAAGAATTCTCAGATACCTGAAAGGAACTTCTGATTTCGGTCTTTAGTGCCCAAAGAGCTCAACACTGACTGTCACTACATACACCGATGCTAATTGGGCTGGAAGTATAGATGATCGGAAAAGTACTAGTGGAAATGCGTTCTTCCTAGGAGACCATTTAGTATCCTGGCTCAGCAAAAAACAGTCATCCATCTCATTATCCATAGCCGAAGCCGAGTATATTTCTGTAGCAGACTGTTGTACTCAGATACTATGGATGAAGGAAGCTCTAAAATATGTCAACATATGTACAGATCAACTGATTACCATCTATTATGACAACACAAGTGCTATCAGTCTCAGCAAAAATCTAGTGATGCACTCAAGAACCAAACACATACCAATCAAGTATCATTTCCTCCGTGAGCAAGTAGTTCAACAAAACATCGTCCTGGAATATATCAGTACTAAGGAGCAGATAGCTGATATTTTCACAAAACCTCTTCCTCGAGAAGCATTTGAACATTTGTGTTAAAAGATGGGGGTTATTTCTTTATCATCACTCAAGTTCATTCATAAAGATGTAGCAGGATAGGGGGAGCAATTTGAAAGGGGGAGTCCATATGCATTCCTTTGCCATTGATGTCAAAAGGGTAGAGCAGAAGAATATTACCATCAATAACAAAGGGGGAGATTGTTGGATAGAGATTGTCATTGATGTCAATATGGCAATATTCGAGGAGCAAAAGGAGCCAAGAGGAGCAGAATAGAGGATGCAGACAGTCATCGCAACAATATAGGAACAAGCAGAGCTATAAGGAAGCAGACAGAGCCATCAGAGGAGCAATGGGTGCATTTATATTATCGAGATCTATCGGGCCACAAAGAATTATATTCATGAAGATACAGGCAGAGGAGCATATATCATACATATGTGTTTTTACACTATCGGAGGCACAGAACCATATATATATATATATATATACTATCAAGCCATAAAGCCCATGTATGCATGCTTTAACACTATCAGTGGATAGAAAGCCCATATGCATATGCTTAACACTATCGGAGGCGGAAGACTTGGCTCTAGGGAAAATACACTATCGGAGGTGGATTGCGGACTTGAAACTTTATACATGGGAGTGTTGAGTTGTATCGGGTCCGGCACATCACATTGCTATGAGGGGTCTACGTTAACGTCGAGCCCTGACCCTGTGCAACTTTTGATCGCCGATAGTGAGTATCGCATCGGCACTTCAGAAGTGGGAGCTACAATATGTCAAATGGTCCATTGCGATCGCAGATAGCGATATCGCATCGGACCTCCGCTAGGGGCAACTCCCAATTGCAATGCATATCCACGCGGACCCACTACACATTACAAATATGACTTAATCTATGATCGCATCCGTCGCATATCGCAAGCCGTAAAGCCTTGCCACATTGCAAGCACTGACTGTGATAGGCTGTGGACCCGACGGGCATATTAACTATGGTTTAATACCATATCGCATCTAGTCCATCGTAGCAGTGGAGGATTGGTCATCGACCATCAGTGGAGTCATGGGTCTGATATATAAAGGACCCCCAAGAGTCACGAATTTCCGATTGCGATTTAAGTGCGGACTCGATACAGGAATATGTGCGATTGTAATATTCCCTGAAGTCCACCTTTTAGTCTGTTTGACTATTTTTTTCTCATATTCTTTGTGTAATGGAATGTCTGGCTTGCGTGGGGTGTTTTAAGCTGAAAGGCTTACGATGGTTGTTCCGACGGTTTAGAAGGCTGAACGTCAGTGAAAAGGGGTGAATCATGGCAATTATGATTGTGATTGGGACAAAACATCTCCATTTAATTGAAAGAACTCTGTGTATGCCGCAATCATTGCCAAAAGGAGCACTGTTACGGTAAACCGAGAGGATTTGTTCTCCGTGGATCGTTTGGACCAATCTAATGAATCTACGTATCCCCAAAAAGTCAGTGAACTTGCACAACGTAGAGGAAGCCGCAACGACCGAGGAGGAAGCCTAAGAGGCGGTGTAAACAGAAACGAATGGACAAAGCATGGGAATGTATAAAACAGTAAAAACAGAGAATTGTTCATGTTGTTGCTGTGGTGAAGAACCAGAGTGTGAGATAACAGAAGTAGCAGAGGCAAAAGAGGCATCAGAAGTAGCAGAGGCAGAAGTGGCAGCAAAAGCAATAGAGGTTGTATAGGAAACAGAAGCAGCAGAGGCAGGAGAGTAGGAGTGAGAGAACCTCAACTGAATAGAGTGTAGCAGCATACCAGTTTATACCAAGGTTGGGTTGGAGCCCAAGAGGTTGGAGCCTCAGAACTGAACAGGACTGAAGTCATTGGGGGTAAGTGCTCCTAAGTGCAAAACCACTATAAGACAGAGTTGGTGCTCTGGAGGTTGGAACCTCACTAAAGTCCAAGTTGGAGCTAGGAAACTATTCACAATCAGATATATACTTATATTGTATTTATTTCATTGCACTGTCTTGAGTTTTAATAAAAGCATTAATTCCAACTATTGATTTCTGTGTTCTGTGTATACATATACATATCTATATATGCTTTTGGCAATCACTAGAACAATTAAAAAAAAAATAAGAAATACTGATTCACCCCCCCTCTCAGTATTTCCAATAGAACTGTTGATTGATATTACCTGTGATAAGCTGGAGTAATCTAAGGATGTCAAGTCATCATGTACCATTTATCTAGGTGTCACATGTGATTAGGACTAGGAGAAAGGACTGTTGCACCTTTACAAGGACAAGATTAAACCAGAAACCCAACCTTAGTTTTTATTACAGGCCACAACTTACTTTCATGAAGCAGTAGTATTGTAGCATTTGTAGCACATTGTGGTATGGGCATTGACCATTCATGTAGTTTGTATCTTAATCAAAATGGATTTGATGTTGGAGTCAAAGCGAGTTATAGGAATGGAGTTGTAACAAGGCACTGGGTTGCCCTATTGGAAGTTGTGGCAATAGAAAATCCTTTCTAAGGAGATTTCATATCTACTTTGTTGTTTGGTTTGGTGTTGATTATCACTCAAAAGTGAGTGTACCACATTTAAAGCTTAAGATAGGAGAGGACAATGAAGTAGGACCTAATTAATGAGCTTTTATATCCTTTTGATGTCAGAAGAGAAAGAGAGGGACGGGGCTTCTCTCACTTTTGGTATAGAAAGACAAGAATGAAAATGTGCTATTAGCTTTGTGGTAGAGCACACACTTGATAATTGCTAGGAAGACTCACCTTAATTAATAATATTTGATGTACATATCAGAGCCAGATCTATGGATGTCAACCATTCATAGTACATCAAGTCATTAACATGATTTTCACCAAGCAATGTTCAGTGATCAACACTAGGTATCATTGCTATTTTGTTCATAATATTTTTTTTTCTTTTTTTAACATGTCTTTATGTATGCTAATACTATTTTTTTCTTTTTAATTGCTTTTAATCTGGCACACTTGTGTGTTGGTTATAATTCAATTGTGTTGAAAGAATGCGTCTGAAGAGTTGGAAACTTTACTATAATGATTCAGAATGAGAACTTGATGATATATTTTATTCAGTTTATGATCAATACTAGGAGTCAACTCTATTTTGTTAACATAACCTATATCTATATATAATTTGTTTTTGCATTTTTTGACATGACTCATTATGTATGCTAATATAGTTTTTTTCTTCATTTTAACAAAATCACATCTTTAAATCTCTCATACCTGTGTGTTTGTAATTATTTATTGATTATGTTGAAAGATTGTGCTTGAATGAGAACTTGATGATATCTACCATCCAGATAGTAGAAATTTTGTAGTTTTCTTATTAAAAGAGAAGAACCAAACTGTAGTTTTGTTTTTAAAACATATAAATTTGTTAGAAGTTGCTACATGTTTTTCAACATGTGTCTCAATTCACATTTGATGATTTGACAAGCTTTTGCAAGTAACCAAATTTTTGCTAAATTAAAGTTGACATACTATGTTTATTGCAATGGCACCTTTGAAGTAAATTGTTCTAAGGCTGTAAAGATTCAAGGTATTATAGGACCTTGTTCATATTTGGAAGAGGTTTATCCTTGCTCACTTTTGCCTTTCTATAATTGATATATTATTTTTGTTGTTTCAAAAGATTGTCGTTTAGTATGATGCTTAGCTAATGTGCAAATATAAGATAAGATGAGGTAATTCTTAGATACATTAAGTTTGGGTCCCAATTAATACTCTTCTCCTATCTTGTAATAAAGATTTTAAGGTCTTTGGAATTGGAACCTTGATTTCATCTTCAGTGTATTTTAATTTTATCACTTTTATCAAAGCATTGACAGAGCATTGAGAAAGTAGCCTAACCTATATAGTTACATTTTGAAACAATCTATCAGTTAATAATTCCATTTACATGGATAATTTTGTAGAAAGGGCCATCTTAACCGGGCATTGTGATTGGTAAGGGAAACGAAACTTCATGGAAGATGTGTGGACTTGATAAAAATACTTCCTTGACAATATTTTTTAATGTTGCACCAAGTGAACGTTTTAACCCAGCATTACAGGCTGCCAATGAACAACTTTTTATTCAGTTTCTAACACAATATGTTGTTTTTTCTCCATTTAAATGATTTTTTGTCAGTTTCACATCTTTGGTTGTGTCCAATAAAATAATTATGGAAAAAAATTCATCATGATGTTGCAAATACTTTTGTCCGCATTTACCAATATTCTGATGGCCAAATGAGGCTCCTGGTTACAAAAAATACAAGGACATTGGTGGACGACAGTGCAACTACTGAGGTTTGGCACAATTCTTTAATGTGATTCTATACATGATTGTAAATTATCTTATTTTCTCGATTGTTGTTTTGCATGATTGTAAACTATATTATTTCCTTCAATGATAGGTACATTTGAAATTTGGGTAGAATAGCATAGAAGAGACAGAAGAGTTGTTACATAATTCAAAATGGTTAAGATTAAAGAAACCATTTGACTTGTAAATATCTGTTCTCTCCAAGGAAAAAATTCCATAAAGTTTCAAGGTTTAATTCTTTGAAGGGTGCTAGCTCAATGGAAGAGCACCTGCTTTACAAGTAGGTGGTTGTTGGTTCGAACCTTTCGTGCCCTAATATTTATAGGGAATGTTAACGATCACTATTCATCCATTTATATGTATCAATAGTGGGGGAGTTAAAGGACCATTATCAAAAGTCATTTTATATATATGAAATGGTGATGATTAATGAATGCCGCCATATATATGCATCAATAGTGAGGGTCATGAAAGGTCTTTCACCATAAATCATTGTTGTTCATATGAAATGGTGATGGTCATTATCTATCATTATAATCACTATTCATGATGGACCTTGAATGTCACCACAACACCTATACTTTTGGTGACGTGGCCTTTGGTGACATTCAATTTTTGGTGATGGAAGTTATTTTGACTGTCACCAATGAGCTTATGGTGACATTTTTTTACCCTCACCAAAATATAAAAATGTGATGGTCAATGAATGTCACCATATATATGCATTAATAGTGAGGGTCATGAAAGGTCTATCACCATAAATCACTATTGTTCATATGAAATAGTGACGGTCACTATCTGTCATTAAAATCATTATTCATGATGGACCTTAAATTTCACCACAATACCTATACTTTTGGCGACGCCACCTTTGGGGACGTTTAGTTTTTGTTGACAAAAGTCATTTTCACCGTCACCAATAAGCTTATGGTGACATTTTTTGACCCTCACCATGACCTTTTTTGTTTTAGTGGAGGATAATAAAAGGGTGAAACCAATGACACCACATTGGATGCCAAAACTAATGCATAACTAGATGAAAATTTAAACTCAAACCTAGGCACAAAACTAGATTCTAATGTGGACACAAAATGAGGCAGAAAAAAAGGATGCAAATTTGCATGCCGAAAAGGATGCAAAATTAGACAACAAAAATGATGCAAAAATGGATGTAAAAAATGGTGCAAAATTGGACACATAAGTAGACACAAAAAATAGTGTGTAAATGGGCATTAAAATGGCTCAAAATTGGATGCAAATTGAGATGAAATGTTGGATGAAAAATGAGGCGAAAAAGCGATGCAAAACTTGGTGCAAAAACAAATGCAAAAGTAGACGTAAAAAATGGCTCAAAATTGAACATAACATTAGACACAAAATGGGATGCAAAGGTGGATGCAACACATGGCTCAACATATGATGCAAATCTAGATGAAAATTTGGATTCTCAAAATGATGTAAAATTGGATGTGAGAAATGGTGTTAAAAATGATACAAAATTGGATGCAACAAATGATGCAAAATATGGTGCAAAAAAGGGAGACAAATCAAATGCAAAAGTGGATGTAAAAAGTGGTGCAAAACAAGATGCAAAAATGGGCACAAAAATGGATGAAAATTTTGGTGCTAAATCATATTCAATATATGGTGCAAAATTGGAGGCAAAAAAAGGTGCAAAAAAAGGTACAAAATTAGAAGAAAAAATTGGTGTAAGACTAGATGAAAAAACTAGCACAAACTAAATGCAAAAAATGGTGCTAAATCGAATGAAAAAGATGGTCTAAACCCCGATGCAAATGATTGCACAAAACTAGAAGAAAATAATGACACCAAATTGGAAGAAAAAAATGACGCAAAAACATATGCAAAAATTGGCACAAAACTAGAAGCAAAATTTGTCGTAAAACAAGGTGCAAAACTAGATGCAAAAAGTGGTCCAAATTTAGACGCAAAATATAATGCAAAAAAGGATGCAAAATTTGGTGTAAAATAGGATGAAAAATATGGCACAAAAAATATGCTTTAAAAATTGTACAATAGAGTCAGATTTAATGCTAGGATGTTCATTCCAATTGGAAAAAAATGCACTATAATCTAGTGCAAATTGCTTATTTTGTTGTAGTGGTGACTCAACATTCTTAATTTCTCCACAACACTGGCCAAGTCCTAGAAAGCTCTACTACCACTACTAGGGTTCTTCTTGTTGATGTCCCACTATTGTACCAACCTTTAATGAACCTTATGTATTATTTTTTCACTGAACTTAGTCTCTTGAACATCAAATATTTCCCTACCGTCATATTACTTATAAGGGAAGTAGCAAAGTGAGTTTTCCTTTTTGCAACCCTTGCATTTCAAAGTCTTCCTTTTTGATTTACTTCTTTTTCTATTACTAGTTGTTGGCCCATGTGTCTAGAGTTTAAATTTTCTATCCTCCTTTTGTTGTTGATGAGGGTATTCATGGAGCAGGTGTTTTGATATGGTGATCAAATTTTAGCTCAAAAATGAAAGTGCCCAAAATGTTTCCAAACTAGCATCAAGTTGAAGTGTTCGTCATTTTGAATCCAATGACATTTGTTTCACCTCAATCTGACATTGTATGCTCAAGTTATCGCGTTTTGATTGTTTGGCCCAATAATTGAAAAAATAACAGGTTTGCTAACTGGGCAATTGACTCGGCTACTGTAATGTTGACATCATAAAGCCCATTGTGAATGTACAAAAGATGAAGTTCTTCCAAGTGGTAGCCTTGTATTGGTTGAAATGTCACAGTTTGATTGGGTCATGTTTAATGTGGTGGACCAATTAGGGTGTGCAACGTGGCCCAACTAGAGGCCGCCATATGGCCCAACCATAGGCCGCCACGTGGCCCAACCAGAGGCCACCACATGGAACCCCATGGTTGGCTACAATTTTGGTATGTGTCAGATAGGTTGGGCAGGTTTTGATCCTGTAACCTTGCATTCAGAAGCCTAGCACCTTGCCACTGCACCATAGGGGTGGTTCTTACCCCATAAGGGCACGAGCCTTATTTATGTTTTAACTCGGCATGTAATAGGAGGAGGGGTCGAGCTGTTAGCCCCGACCCCTGGTCACCTGACTCAACATATAACCTTAGCTCACTGGTTTGGGGCTTGGGGACCAGCCCCCACCCTTAGTCGCATATCTCCCACAAGACCACCGGTAGGAGCTGAACCGAAGCGCCAACAGGAAAGGGATAAGAAGTAGCCCTAACTCTGGTTGTATGCTACCTCACAACACCATGGCAAGGGTGCTCAATGGAGGGGGATTGTAAGGGGACCAGACCTAGATCATATGGCCACCAATGTGACCCTAGGCACGTAGAACGGGAGCTCAACAATAAGGGCGAGCCATTGGCCCAACTCTTAGCTCTATGGGTACCAACAAGACCATGATCCCCAAATAAATGGTGCCTACACTGGCAAGGGTGGGCGGTTAGCCCTAGCCCTTGGGCCTATGGTGCCCATGTGACCATATTATTCCACACTTAAGGATTATTGGGAATTTAAAGTGTCCAACAAATTGCAACTTCAGCGGGCGAAATTTTCTCCTCCACACCGTAAAATAGGGAAAATTTGTAGGATAGTTAGATTGTTAGTCCAATTTGTAGGATGGACCACATAGAAACTAAAGACAGAGCTTGTGGGAGCCATAACTTGGAGAGTTTTTCACCTTTTGGAGCTCAAGAAGAGTTTATCTAGGGGATTTTGGACATTCTAGATCGAATGGTGACCTCTATTTACTGATTAGAGCACATCTAAAGAGACTTTTTGTAGGTTCAATTCCATGGATGTATGGATCAATCAATGTTTTGGAGCAGTTCTTGAAGGTGTTTGAGCATGGAGAAGGCCTTGTAGGGATTTTATTACCTTCATATGTTTACTGCAGTAGTTGTTACTTGCAGTGTTAAGCTCTTTTATTCTTTTCTCACTATGTATTCTTGAGGAAAGCTTTCTTTTTGTACTTCAATGTGGAATTGAAGTACTTGTATGCTCATGTATGCTCATTTTCAGATGGAGTATTGGGTCTTTTTAGGGGACAACTTTTATTGTTGATAGTTTCATGACTGAATGTAGGTTTTCATGTTCTTTATAGTGAGAGTTCTTTGTAGGAGAACGTTTCCTTGAAGGGGAAAATAGCCACTTGTTTTGTCAACAAAATTTATGTGCTCTTTTCACTGAATATATGGAGTAATCTAGCTATGTTGGCAGGCCTCGAGATGTAGCCCAGGAGGGGTGAACCCCATTACCAAATTATTTTTTGTTCCTCTTCATGAATGCCTATATGATTTAAATGATGAGATGTTGATTATGTTTTAAGTTTGCATTAAAAAATAACTCATAGTCCTTGAAGAGACCTTTGAAACCCTGTTTTGTCATAAGACCCATTTTTCTTTGCAAAGCGTCAAGAGAACGATCACTTTTTAGGAAGGATAAGTTATCCTCCAATTTCATATCAAATTGGTATCATAGCAAGGCTTGAACAAGTTGTAAGAATGGGCAAGAAGATTTTCCAATAGTTTGAGGAGATGAATTTGTCTCTTCGAATAGAGAACATTGAATTGAGGAGAATGCTTGAAATTGTTGAAGAGGATAACAGGCATATGCACCTTCAGTTACAGAATGTGCTGGAGGAACAAGTTGATGAACGTTCCACTCAAGTGACAGTAAAGGAAACCTCCAAAGTGAAGCCGATATATGAGCATGGTTCAAACATAGGTTATGGACCTTATGAGGGAAATGATGCATGTGCATTTTGTAAGCATCTCATAGATTCTCATCATATGTCAGTTGGTAAGATTGTGTGGCTAGAGTGGCCTACAAATTCGTCATCATCATTTGAACTAGAAAAGGTGGATGGAAAGTTCAAGGAGGTGATAAGCATCTCAAATCCTTCTATTTCTGTTCATAACAACCCTTTTGCAGCATTTGAACAACATACTAGAGGCATTGGTATGATGTTGTTATATAAAATGGGTTATGAAGGAGGAGGCCTCATCATCAATGACCAAGGGATCACCAATCCAATCATGGTACAAGAGAGACCAAAATATCAAGGATTGGAATATGGTCAAAGAGAGTTTGGAGAATTCTCTAAATGGTTTGAGGAAAATCAATCATGAGAGGATGATATGTCACACCAAGATGGTGGTGACAACGTTCATTTATCTTCTAAGAGAGATGAATTCTTTAAAGGACCTTGCATGTCATTGTCTGGTCCACATCGTCAAAGTTGCAACCCAATGGAAAGGTATAAATCTCATGGGTGTTTTCCAAATGTTGGTAATTTTGACTATTTGTGGAATATGTATCCTTGCACTCTTTATGATGCATTTGAACCTTGTGTCATTATTTGTGAGCAATGCATGGTAATGGTCAAAAGAATGGATCATATTCTTGGCATCAAGCATGATGAATCTCCTTCACACTTGAGGACTTCCTTGTCAACAAGCAAGAGAAAGTACTTTTGTACCCATTGCAAGATGCATGGGCATGGGAATGATCGATGTTGGAAACTACATCTAGAGCTTCGTTCCAAGAAGGGAAAAGAGATTATGCAAACCAATGCAAAGGAAGCAAGAGGTGGAAAAGAGGAATTGCAACGTTCCTAAGGAAACCTTCAAAGCAAAGTTGATGCAAAAAGAGAACCCATAAGCCTAGGAGAGGTAAAGATTGGGTAGACTATTTGTATAGTTTGTTTTTGCTTTGTAAATTATAAAATATTGTTGTTGTTTACATATTTTGGGTACCTTTGTAAAGTGAACAATAATAATCACTATGAACAACATGTGTTTTTCATTGCATGTTATGTAGTTGGTTTGTTTATAAGTCCAAATGTTTGAGGACTTTTGGAATGTACAATGTTTGTCTACAAGTTTGTCATGTACTCACCAATGCAAGTGTTTAAGATGAAACTTGTTGTGAATAGAATATTTTTTTAAAGATGGTACATGTTGGTTATGATTTGGGCTGACCCAGGTTTGATCTTTATAGTGCACCAACAAAACCCTCAATCATTGGCCCTTTCGATAACGACGTGCAAGCAGATCGCAGTCTCACCCGAAGTGACTATGGGAGGATGCATAAACAAGTTTATACAACCTTGAAGGATGTTGCAATGTGGTGTTTTATATTATATTTTATTCTTAACATTCATAAATCACTTTTCTGCATTCATTTAATCAATTAAACATACCATATAAAACCATAAATGATCACTATACTGAAATAAACTATAATTGTAATAAATTGCTATGCTACAACAGATAGTAAGAAAATATACATAGGAAGACACCAATTTTACCATGGTTCATCCCAATCTAGGGTTATGACCATCAGAACTATTGCTTATAATATGAAATATTGTACAACAAGCAATTCCTTACGTGTGCACTAAGATGCATATCGTCTGCGCACTCAACTACAGACTCAGGCCTGTACGCACTCAAATCTAGAGCCTCACCTTTTTCCCAAATAATAGATCACAAAAGTTCAACCATAACACATATCTGGATCAATTTGATCTATCTTTCTTCTTATTATTTGACCCTATATATACTATTACATCAAGAGTACATCATTACAATACCATGGACTCCCTAAAAAAAGCATCTAAAACCATTGATCCTTTACATTATCATATGATTTTACAAAAAGGAGGGGATTTTACCCACTCTGATGCCCTTATACCGCATGGTATATTCCAACTGCTTCACCATGTAGTCCACTTCACACTCCGCCTATGTGCTCCACCCCACAAAATGTGGAGTCTTTGCCAAAAACTAGGCCAAGTTGGGCTATGCCCAACAGGCCCCCAACACTCACATGTGACTCGTCGTGAGTCACTTAGCTACTTTGCCTCTGAATTTTGCTGCAATGTTGTTGTAGGCCTCATTGAATTTCTGCAAAATCTCTGTGACCTGCTTCTCTTCGTTGTGTTCTTCCTCCAACAGTGCTTCCATCACATGTTCTGCAGCCTTCTACACCATCATTGTCTCCCTCTCTCAAAGCTCTTGAATCTTCTCATCTACTGCCTGAGATAGTTGGAGAGCCTCATCCTGCCATGGTTGATTCCTCTCTATTAAAACCTATTATTCCTTCTACAGTTCCTCAATCTTCTTCTAGGGAGCCTTTCCCTCATTGATTTGGCGAGATTTTGTGAGATTGGTAAGCTCTTCGCAAATGCCTAAATATCTGCTCACTGTTGCTGCTTCTACTGAATCTCTTCCTATATTTTATGCACTTTTGGATCTTCCTCTAGCAAAGTCAAAATATGTAAACTCTTGTCCAAAAGTTTCCCACAGTCTGCCATTGTTGTGGAGATGCTAGCCATTACAGTCTTTAGGTCAGTCTCCCTTTGCTCCTGCACTTCCTGTGGCATGGTTGGCTACAGCTTCATCAACACATCACTAATCTGAATTTCATATTTAAACTACACATATGTAATCTTCTGCTTGTATCCTTTCACTGGAAGGCCAAGCTTCGCAACCTTGTCTTCTATTGGCTCCTCTTCTAGGAAATCAAGGTTCGGAACTTCTCTTCATGTGACTTCGACTACTTCCTTGAGCTTCTGTTGCTTTTGGACTGCTTCCATGATTGCATATAATCCCTTCTCATGGAAATTATGAACAATTTATTCCCAAAAACACTCAAATGACATACGACAGTGAGAATTTATGCAACTTCTTCACACTATCAACACTCGAACTCTCAATTTATCAAAGTTCCAAATCTGGGTGGGACGCAACTTTTTCTAGCAATTTCAAGTTTCTAACCTCATCATTAGCTCATATTTTATCCAAATTGCGTGCAGATTGTTCATTAATTGCATACCTATCCTTATATCTTGTCAATCTGTCCTCATAAATACAACTTTCCACCTGTTTTAACGTTAAATTTTCCCTTTTAACGGTCATAATTTTCTGGTGAACTTCGACACATCCATATTGTAGCGAACATCCCATCTTACATCGTGGCTCCTATGAAATTTGACATAATCTAGACTATAGGGAAGTAACTCCCTACATTGAAGTTCTCTGCAACGTAGTTTATAGTCCAGTGCCCACTTTCAACTCTAGGTGGCACTAAGAGGTTTCTCCTTTCTTTTTTATAGCATTGTTGTAGAGATAGGGTTGTACCTGTACAACTTCAACCTACTGCCATTTACTCTTTCTTGGATCAATTCTCCATTTAAATTTTCTAATTGAACTGTGCCTCCATAAGTAATATGCTTGATAATGTAAGTTACCAACCAATGCATCTTGAATTTTCCTGGAAATTTCATAAACTTACTCTCATAAAGGAGAACAAGATATCATACCTGGAACTTCTTCTACTTAATATGTTTGTCATATCAAGCCTTTTCTTTTGCATTTTGTACCTTCTGATGGAATCCTACTATAAATTTGTCTTCTTCCAAAGAAATCAACTGCGACATTATATCAAGGTTTTCCATATCTGTAAAAGTTGCAATCTTCAAGCTAGGGATGATGTACTCCATGGGCATCATAGCTTCTTTCCCATAAACTAATTTGAAGGGTGTCTGACCTGTCAACTTTTTACATGTGATCCTATAAGCCCATAACACTACTGGGATTCTAAGGTCCCATTCATCATTGTTCACATTGCATACCTTAGTTAGTTCATTCCCCAAAATCTTATTGAATGCTTCTACTGTTCCATTGGCCGGAGGGTGGTAAGGGGTATTATTTTGATGATAAACTTGGAATTCCTCAGTCAATGCTTCAATAGTGTTATTCAGGAAGTGGGAACCTTGGTCACTCATCAAAATCTTTAGACATCCAAATATAGACAATATATACTCAAAAGTAAACTTCGGAGCAGTCTCTACACTGCAATCTCTTACTGGTTGTGCTTCAGCCCATCTTGTCAAGTAATAATTTGTTGTAATTATGTACCTCACACTAGTCCTCTTTCCAAGTGGGTTGATGGGTCCAACAAAATCAATATCCCACTTCTCAAAGCCCTGCAATGTAACTTGCGGTACCAATGGAATCTCATCTCTTCTTGAAGGTTTTCATGTTCTTTGACACATATCACATCCTCAGTAGTATTCCTTCGCATCTTTATGTAGTGTAGACCACCACAATCGTACTCTCAAAATATTTTGCGCAGTAGATTTTCCTACATAGTGTCTATCAGCTGCACCACCATGAGATTCTGCTAGAATCATCTGGCTTTCATGTTCAGGAATATATTTGCGTAGTATTTCATCTGGTCCCATCTTATATAATTGTCATTCTATTAATGAAAATTCAGCTACCTCAACCACTAATTATTTCTTTTGCTATGTAGTATACTCTGAAGGAACCAACCCGATGGTAAAAAACTGAATGATATCTAAAAAATGGTCATCTCCAACTCTAATTGCAAATAATTGTGCATCAGGGAGATTATCCTCTATGTTGGTTGGTTCTTCCCCTGTTTCCAATGTTGATAGATGGTTAGGTACTGCATTCAGTCTTCCTGGTTTAACAATGATTTCAAAGTCATATTCCTTGAATAACAGTAACCATTGTGGAGTACTAAAGAAGGTATGTTTTTGGTAATTATTTCAGCATCTTTTCATTAGAACTTACAAACCTTTTGCATCATGAACTAGGAAAATGATAAGGAATTGTAATAAAACCTGTGAGATTAATGTGCAAAATGAAAACACTGACAATTGTCATTTTCTTATGCAGGAAGTAGGAAAAACAAAAAACTGATGTTCCAAAGGAAAGGACAAGGACAGGTTAACCGTTGTCCCTTTGACGGGGAACCATATGCAAACAAGGAAAAACAAATCAAAGCGAATCAACCCTGGAAAGGAAGTGGAGATATCGGCTCGGCGCAAGAAAGAAAAGAGATAACTGAGGACTAACGGTTCGGAAAATCTCGCTACTTTAACTATTTTTGCACCTAGACATCTCCGCCTTCACCATTATAAAAGGGGCAGCACTGTTAGCTCGGGGGGTCTGTCGAATCTGTTATGTTTTATGCAATTTCTCTTAAGATTGAAACTTTTATCATCGAGTCTCGTTGAGAACTGATCTACTGTAATTCCGCCTTATGCATTAATACAAACTTGGTTACTATTTCATCTCTAAGTCTGGAATAACTTCAAGCGGTGTACCCCTGGAGGCTAAGGGCCCGGCCTTGGAGGACACTTGCTCCTGTACTATTACGTTTGGTTTATGCGTGGTTTGCTTATCAGCGTTATTTGGTAATCTGATGTGTTTTGTTAGTTTACATCACATGCTCTGTTATGTTTAATTTACTGAGGTTTCTAAAGATAGAACTATTGTATTAACTTTGCAACGTATCACTGTTCTTTTAAGTGTTGATATAATACTGCCAGTCTTTACAGAATACTGTTGCTGTTTAATTACAGAGTATCTGTGTTGTACACTTATTTCATTGGTACTACTGAACTCATCTTAGGGATTATGTTCTTTGCGATTGTTGAATCTATAGACATTGTTGTTCCATTCTGAAATACAGTCGTAATCTTTATAACTGAGATTGATAATTGGTTTACCAAGATCAGGTTACTATTAAGGTGTGCCATGTGCATATATGGTTTTCAAGCATTGTTCCATAGTCCAACATTAATCAGTGTTGTTCCATTTTTGTGTGTTGTTCAATTTGTCCTTAAAAGTGAAGGATTTCCATTTGATTCCTGTAGGTCACGATTAGTGCATTTGATCTTATAAACTAAGGTGTTCTTGCTTGTTAGACTTAATTTCTGTTACAATTTCTTGTTTGTTGTTCCATTTCAGGTTTGCTGTTCTATTTCTTATTTGTTGTTCCATTTCTTATCTGCCGTTCCATTTCTTGTCATTTGTTATTTTGGTGTGAAGAACGATCTAAGGCTGTAGTGAGAAATGACATTTGCTGTCCGGCTCCCAGATCCATGATCTGTACTCTGATTTCCTTTAGTTCCATCAGTTTACAAAGGGATGAGTTACTGCCACTGAACCCTTGACTGATAAATAGATTAGTTTTCTGAATGTGTGGTTTAATCTTTTGAAGTAGTTTGCTGTAAACAAGCATCCGTTTACTCTTGTATTTTTGAGCACTGTACTACTAGCATTACTCTAGCAAATGATAGCCTCAGACTGAGACACTCTTTGAAATAACAAAACATTCTTGGATTGACAAACTAATGTGAGGTAATTAGAGGTGAAAGAGACCCTTTTTATAGCTCGACATTTTGGCGTCGTTGCCGGGGAAAGAGTGTAGCCATTTGTTCTTTTTCAGAGTAGTGTAAGAACCTGCTAGGGAAGAATTGGGTTTTAAAAACGGAAGGTAAGAACCTATGTGTGGAGCATGTAATAGCCCTGCTCCTCTACCCGCTTTCCTACAGATTTGCTGTTGTTTTGTTTGGGTAGAATCTAGCAGTTGATTTGTGTGCATGACTAAGCAGAAAAAGCCAGAAAATAATTCCAAACCTCTACCCAAGCCAGAAAAAGCTAAGGGGCCAGTGACCCTTGGCCGATCAACCTTCATAGACGAAATCTTCAAGAAAGCAGAATCTCAGCCTTCAGTAGGACCCAGAAAAGTTATTTCTAGACAGCCTACTAGTTCCCTTCAGGCCACAGGATCACCATCTGTAGCCTTTGCTGAGGTGCATAGTCAAACTGAAGAGTAGGACTTTCAAGAAATTGAAAATTCTACTCCAGAACTATTGCAAGAAGGGAATTTCAGCAATCTTTGTGAAGGAGGAGGAGAGACAGGGGAAACTGAGGAACCGAGGTCTCCTCTTGGGACAACTCAGCCATTGAACAGCCCAGACAAGGGAAGTGCTACAAAAATCATTGTTGAAGAAACTCAATCTCCTCAGACATTAGGCACTCTCATTATCCCAGATAGAGGAAGTGCTATTAAAACCATTCCTGTTAAAGCCATTCCCTCTCAACCTAGGAATACCCTCCTAGATATCCCAGAAGGTTATTGGCATATATTCGACCAAATGGCTCAAAACCAGCCAAACACCCAAACCTCTACATTACAATACCCCATAGTGGATATTGCAGCAAATGCGCCTATGAAAGCAATCCCTCTTCAACATATCCCTACATTCCATGGTCTTACATCAGAAGATCTGGATGCATTTCTATTTGAGTTCGATGTGCTGTGTAGTGGATATGATTACACCACTGACCCCCAAAAACTGAAATTATTTCCCTCTACATTAAAAGGGACTGCCTTAAGATGGTTTATGGGATTAGGTGGTGGGGTTATAAATAACTGGGATCAAATGAAAGAATCTTTTCTAAAAAAATATCAGGACTATTGCGGGTCTAGATAACTGAAGGATGAAATATTCCAGATGGTAGCTAGACCAAATGAAACATTAGAGGAGTATGTGGAACGTTTTCAGTATAATCTTCAAAGATCTCCTTATGCATCACTAGCTTTACCTGATAATGTGTTAAAAACAGCATTAATTAGGGGCATGAAGGAACAATGGATTGAAACATTAAACATTATGGGAAAAGGAGATATTTATCAGGAAAATTTTGCTGACATTATTGATTTATGTATCAGGAGCTCGAGAGGCAGCACAAGATTAAAACCGACAGAACATGATCAGTTTGTAAGAGATAATAAGATTTCAACAGAAGGAGTAACGCGTGCAGAAATTGGAAATTTATTGGAAAATTTTAAAACTGATATACTAGGGACACTAACTACACAACTTGATATTATGCAGGCCAAACAGAAACAAATGGAGGCAGAACAGAATTTGACGATCTTTTGTCCCCGATGCAGGAAGAAACATAGCCATAAGGAATGTCCACTAGATGTAGCCCAAACATGCACCATCTGCACAAAAGATCACCTTACGGAAAGCTGTCCCTCACTTCCCGGATTAAAAGCAGTATATAAGGAAGCAGAAGAAGAGCCAGAATCGGTGTATTTGCTCAACCAGCGCCGTCAGTGGCAGCCGCGATAGGCTGGTATGTTTTCGGACCCAATTTCTTCTTTTTAGTCTCCGCAGTATAATGCTCAACAATATAATATGTGGCAAAGTCAATCCCAACCCCCGTTTCCAAACTGGTCACCACAGTCATTTCCTTCATCAACCCCGTGGCCAAATCAAGAAAGCCAATCTAGTTGGCCGAATTTTCTCTATGCCCCACCATATTGGCAAAATAATGCATACCCACCACAATGGACTCCCCCTACTTCACAAATTCCAGCCTGGCAGACAAACTGGCAAAGACCGATGCATCAGCCAGTAGGAACCATTCCACTCCCTCAACCTACACTGCCAGCCTTACAACAAAATCCCCAATCTAATCTGAGACCGCAACTCCCAGCCCAACCCAACCCCAATCCAAATAACAGACTGGTCCAATCTGTCCAAATAGTAGAAACATCAGAAATAGGAGCTGATCTAAGGGAGTGTAATGATCTTCAGCTAAGATCTGGGCGTATTATTGAAACTGAGGGAGATAAGACAGCCCATGCTGAAAATCAGTTACCCAGAGAACACCTGTCACAAGAAGAGGATGTGAACAAACAACAAACTTATAACCAAGCAACCACATCCTCTCCCCCGTTCCCAGAACGATTAATCATACCTCGACCTACACAATATTCTGATTTTGACATTCTGGGAGAATTACAAAATTTGTACATAAAAATTCCATTCCTCCAAGCCATTCAAGACATCTCGATATATGCAAAGACTATCAAAGAATTGTGTGTAAAGAAACCAAGGAGGAATATGGAAAATAATCCAAGAGTCCAAGTAGTTGGCACTCTATCTGAATTATTATCAGGAAAAAAAACACCCATTAAATACGAAGACCCAGGAAATCGAATAGTCATCGTACAAATTTATGGTCAAACCTTCCCTAATGCCTTAGTGGACCTAGGAGCTGCAATCGACATCTTAACAACTACTACTTGCCAAAATCTAGGCATTACATCTGTAGAACCCACCTCTACTTTGCTAGAACTGGCTGACCGATTTGTGGTTAGGCCAGAGGGCACACTACATGATGTCATGGTATCTGTTGACTCCTGGGAATATCCGGCCGATTTTCTGATAATAAATCCCAAAAGACGACTTCATGGACACCCATTGATTTTAGGTAGACCTTGGCTTGCAACTGCCGATGCCTATAGTGGCTGCCAACAAGGCAATATGACCATAACGAGGGGAGCGAATATCAAGAACTTAGCCTTATATCCTCCAGCATAGCCAAGTGTCACAATGATCAAAACTAATAAGCACCCTGTATCATACCTTACTGATAACATTAGATCTCCATTAACTATACAAGAGGCACTTGATTTTAAAGACCAGACAGAGGACGATGCCATTAATAAATTTATTAGTCAAACTGAATTCAGATCCTGCACATAGTGTCACATGATAGAGGGGGCATTCGATAACGAATTAGAAGAAGATCCTCTTAAAGATACACATGATCAAACAATACCTGTTACCTCTGTTGCAAATAGTAAAATTGTGGAAATCGAATCGGGAAAAACCTTAAACATTAATGCCAACCTCACCTCCGAACAAGAAACGAAGCTCATCCATTTGTTGAGGAAATATAAAGAAGCATTTGCATGGGACTACCCTGATATGAAAGGAATTGACCCCCAATTATGTACACACCACATTTACATAGAAAAAGATGCGAGACCTGTTCGCCAGCCTCAGAGGAGACTTAATCCTCATCTAAAAGATGTGGTAAAAGCTGAACTTCAAAAACTTTTAGATGTCAATTTCATCTATCCTATCTCCGATAGTAAATGGGTCTCTCTGCTTGTGGTGGTACCAAAAAAGAATGGGAAATGGAGAATTTGTGTGGACTACAGAGAACTAAATAAAGCAACACAAAAAGACCACTTCCCTCTCCCATTCATCGACCAAGTATTGACACTTTGGTAGGAAAGAAATTATTTTCTTTCTTGGATGGCTTCAGTGGATACAATCAGATTTAGATTGCCCCTGAAGACCAAGAAAAAACCACTTTTACTTGTCCTTGGGGAACATTTGCCTACAAAGTTCTACCTTTTGGCTTATGCAATGCTCTTGCCACATTCCAAAGGGCTATCCTCAACATTTTTGCAGACTTAATAAATGAAGGACTTGAAGTATACATGGATGACTTTACACCGTACGGAGACGATTTCGATCCAGCATTGGATACACTGGAAAAAGTCCTACAACGCTGCATTGCTACCAGGCTTTGTTTAAGCCATGAAAAATGCTATATGATGATGACTGAAGGACTTATTCTAGGACACTATATTTCAGCAGCTGGCATTCAGGTAGACCCAGCCAAAATCCAAATAATTTTGCTTATTCCCACTCCTACCACTCAAACGGAGGTACGCAGTTTTCTTGGATTTTCTGGTTATTATAGGAGGTTTATAGAACATTTTTCGCATATTGCTGCACCTCTGTATGCACTAACTGGTAACGTTGATTTTCTTTGGACAGAAAAATGTGAACGTGCTTTCCAGGATCTGAAGAAGCTTGTGTCCACAGCCCCAGTCCTTCGAGGACCAAATTGGGATTTGCCATTTCAGATATCATCTGATGCCTCAGATACAGCCATTGGAGTAGTCCTTGGGCAGGAAGAGGATAAAAAACCATATGCAATTTATTATATCAGCAAAAATTTATCCCCTGCTGAATTAAATTACACTGTTACTGAAAAAGAATTTCTAGCTGTAATACATGCTGTCAATAAGTTTAGACATTACATTATTGGATATCCTGTTATCTTGTATACAGATCATTCTGCCATCAAATATTTAGCAAAAAAACCTATCACAAATGGTAGAATAACTAGATGGCTGATTTTATTGCAGGAATTTGATATTACAATCAAGGATCGACCTGGAAAAGAAAATGTTGTAGCCGATTTTCTCTCAAGAATGCCAAAGCCAATCGATGCAGCAGCAGTTGAAGATCAATTTCCAGACGAGCATCTGTTTGTTGTGGTTGTTCAAACACCCTGGTATGCTGATGTTGCCAATTACCTAGCAGTAGGTAAACTACCGAAACATCTAACCCCTAATGAGTGGAAACAGATTGTTCAGCAGAGTGCTCGATTCTCTTAGGTTGGAGACTACCTGTACCACACAGGGGCAGATATGCATATCAAAAGATGCGTTCGAGAGGATGAAATCTTCGACATTTTAAAAGCCTGCCATGACGGACCATGTGGCAAACATTTCACCGATCGCAGAACTGGACATAAGGTGCTGCAAACAGGGTATTATTGGCCTACAATTTTCAAAGATGCAAAGAAATTCGTCCAAGCTTGTGACAGTTGCCAGAGAGCAGGGTGCCCTGGTCAGTCTGATGTGATGCCCTTGAACCCACAGCTAGTCATTGAACCATTCGAACGATGGGCCCTTGATTTCGTTGGACTAATTAACCCACCCTCAAACTAGAAAACATCTATTTTGGTGGCAACAGAATATGTCACCAAATGGGTTGAAGCAAAGGCATTGCCGAGAGATACAGAAGATTTTGTCATACAGTTCTTGTTCCATATATTTGTGCGCTATGGCCTTCCAAGAGATATAATTACAGACGGTGGACCACAGTTTACTGGGAACAAAATAGCTGCAACACTCAAAAACTATCATGTCCAACATAAAATCACTACTCCATACCACCCACAGGCAAATGGTCAGGTAGAAAGCAGCAATAAAATAATAGAAGCAATCCTAACAAAAACAATTGCATCACATAGACGTGATTGGGCTACCAGACTACCAGAAGCACTGTGGGCTTACAGAACAACATGGAGAAGTACCACTGGTTACTCACCTTATCAATTAGTGTTTAGAAAGCAACCCATTTTCCCATAGAATTTGAAATCCAAGCATTGCGAACAGCACAGGAAGTTGGCTTAGATCTAACTGAGGCACATATTAATCGATTACAGCAGATCAATGAGCTCAATGAAATCAGGCTCTCTACACTCCAAAACACTGCACTTATCCAACAGCAACGAGCTAAATGGCATGATGCTCTCATTAAAAATAAAGTCTTCCACGGAGGAGACTGGGCACTTTTGTACGATTCCAGGTTTTAGGACTTTCTCGGAAAACTTTAGACTTGTTGGTTGGGACCTTACGAAATCCAGAAGGTACATGACAATGGTACTCTTACTCTAATCACTATTGACGGTTTTGGATATGCCTTCAAGGCAAATGGCCACCGAGTTCGTCTTTATCGCAAACCACTCACTCGGGAGTCCTTCTACCAGCAGCTACGCCAAGAATCTGATATGTAAATTTTGGGGGAGGGAGAGAAGTCTTCCCCACCTGTGATTCATTAAGTAATTTATCTCTTTTCACAGTTTGTACATAATTTCTTTGTTTTTTGTTGAATCATTTTTGTACATATTGTTGAATCAACGCTTTTCCGTTACTTTTCGAAGCAGCAATAATGTTATTATTTTTGTTGTTCCTTTTCTCAAAGAGACAGCATTTTCGTTCTGTTGTTCATTTTCAAAAGAACAACACCTTTTGGATCAGCTGTCATTTTGCTTTAATTTTGTTCTTTTTCTTTACTTTTGCTTTCCACTGTTCCTTTTCCAAAGGAACAACACTTTTGCTTTTTGTTGTTCCTTTTCCAAAGGAACGACATTTGTGTGCTTTGCTGTTCCTTTTCCAAAGGAACAACATTTTCGATTTTTGCTATTCCTTTTCCAAAGGAACGGCATTTGTGTGTTTTGCTGTTCCTTTTCCAAAGGAACAACGTTTTCGATTTTTGCTGTTCCTTTTCCAAAGGAACGGCATTTGTGTTTTCTGTTGTTCCTTTTCCAAAGGAACAACATTTTTTATCTTTGTTGTTCCTTTTTCCAAAAGGAACACCACTTGTATTCTTTTGCTCTTCCTCTTTGAAACAGCAACATCCTCGTATTCCTTTTACTTATGCTTGCTCCCCTTGCTGTTTTAAATTAAGGATGCTTATTGTTCCTATTCTTTCAAGTCTTTTGGAATACAGCTATGCACTTATGCAATGGATACAAAATCACAACATACTGAAATCGGTGAATTATAAAATCGTTATTTTTATAAGAAATTGCTCTGAATTGGTAAAAGGACAGAGGGAAGGACACACTTACCCATTATCTTTTGCTGTCATTGTTCCACTAACTCTGCTCTGATTGGTTATCTTTATCATGTTGGTTCCTTTTAAATCCTCTTTGATTATTATTCAGGAATAAGAGCAAAGGGTTTATATCTTCCTATTGAGATGTTAAGACTTCTTCCACCATTCCTACTCTTAAGGAGTGTTGAACCACCCTTTGTGTATAAATGGGAAAGTACTTTATGAAAAGGAAAGAAAAAGGAGCAAATTGACTTGTTTATATAAGTTGTCAAATGCGGGATAGGGGGTCTCATCAAAGAGCCAGCCTACCATGATCATGAGGAAGAAAGTGAAGTGGCATTCCCATTATGGCCACCACACCAGGGGTATGGTCCAAAAGGTATATCAAATAAAAAACCCTTGGAACAGGAGGTCTCATCATGAGCCTCCCTACCCACCTTTCGCTCCTTCCTCGTGAATGGAATTATGGCTAACTGGTCACCAAGCCAACATAATGGCCTACATTTTGACATCACACAACATTTCCTAAGCATACACAAAGGATCATGGTTCCATGGGTGAAATAAACAACTCTGCCAAGGTTATGGACACCTGTCGGCAGCAGAGCATTGTTAATGGTATTGAAGTCACATCATTTACACCAGTAGGTAGTTATTAACACCCTTCTATTTCTTATACCTTAGTAATCAATCACATAAGAAAAATATATATTATTTCCCGAACCATACAACGCATGTAAATCTATTATCACCAATCATGACAGAACAATTGACAATGACCGCATGAGACTCCGTATCCACGGCAGATGTCCTATCCTCCCAGCCTCGCATCATATCACAGCAGTTTCTTATGTATTAAGCAATCCGACTCTACACCTCGATTTCGGTAATCTGCTACTTTTGTAAACATGGCATATTGCCATACATTGTTCCTTTATTACTCTACTTCAAAACAAAAAGGCACACCACTCCTTTATTTGACGGCTGGGACGGCCTATCACATTGTGGGGGGGGAGGTTAACCTCATCATTCCTTGGATTACGTGTCAGACCACTATTCGGGAAACTGTGTACTTGGGAATAGCATGGCTCAACAGTATACTATTTTTTATTTTTTGCATGACTTGATGTTCCTAAGCCATTTCCATTGTATACTCTGCGGCATTAGATTTTGAGCGAGTCTTGCATCTGTCAGCCTCTCTATGTTTAAACAGCGTGAACAGCTGCCATTCCATTGTCAAAATTCTGATATTTTACAGTGAAACCATTCGGAGAGAACCGCAAGTGTTAATAGTCTCTGATGTTGCACAGGAAATCCTGGCAAGAGCAAGGTGGCTAACTTATCTCAATCGCCTACAGGAATCCAACGAGATTGTAGCAATTGAATTCTTGTAGAACTTGCAAGAGGATCACGCCACAATGAGAGGGAGACACATAGCAGTCACTGATGACATAATCGCAGAGGTCTCGGGACTGCCAGCCACTGGACCTGTATGGACATTAAAGAAGGAGATATTGCAGAAGATCATAGAAACCTTCCAGGAGGAAGGCCAGAGCCTGACAATTAGAGGAAAGGGGGTTCTGCCAGCAGCATTAGGAGAGCCGTGGGCGGAATTGGCAAAGACCATTCAAAGCTACATCACCTATGAAGGCAGAAAAGACGTGGTAAGACCACGACACCTTAAACTCTTAGCTGTATTAAAGCAAAAATGCTCCGTAAATTTACCTGCATTTTTGAATTCATTACTTCATGACGTTGCACAGAGAATAAAAAAGGCATAGCATGTAGAATTAGTTGTTAGTCATCATGGGTTGATACGGTTAATAGTCAGCCATAGCCTTACCCAGCAACAGAGCAGCTGGGAAGAGCTAATTGCCATGATAGATGGAGGATTGACCACACCATCCCCAAAACGTAAACATCCCACCAGTACACCTGAGCATCCAGAAAAATGAAGGAAATCAGTCTGACTAGCATAGCTAAGAGGGAGGCTGGAGAATCCCCAAGGAGATACCAACCAACCGGTAGAGATAGAAGATATAGGGGATGAGCAACCCCCACGATTAGAAGGAGAAGACAATGAGAAAGGAATGCAGGAAAATGAGGAAGGAGAAATGGAGGAAGAAACAAAGAAATCTGAGCAGGAGGAGGAAACGGAATAGTAGGAAGGCAGCACAGTGCAGAATCCATTGAGAGAAGAGGAACTAGCCAAAATTCTGGCCAATATGGGCGAATATGGCCAACCTTCCAGCCCATCAGATCTCCATGCTGAAGAAGAACCAAAAGAACACTCTGCTCAGGAGGGAAATGCACCTGAAGAATTACATGCAGAGGAGGTAGAAGAGGAGAGTCAGCCTGTTCATGATGAAAATATGACAGGAGATGCAGAACAGGAACAATCCGTTCCTAGCCAGACGACACCAGAAGAAATTCCAGAAGAAGGGGGGGCAGAAAAGGAAGTCACCCAAGAAATAACAGAACCAGCTAGGGTTCTTGCCCCGGAGCAACCAGAGCAGAGCAACAAAGAAGCACCCCAGAGAGAAAATCAGGGAATTAATCTAGGTCATAGTCCAGGCCGTAGTGAACAGTCTGTTGTTCCTTCTAAGGAAATTGAGGAAATTAAGAAATTACGGAAAGAACAGCAAATACTACTGAATGTAATAGTTCAGCTTCGACGACAGATCAAGATTTTGAAAGCAAGGAAAAGGGTAAAAAGGACTTGGGGAAGGAAACATGCAACCACTCCAGCAAAATCCCTCTAGACAAAGGATCGGAGGACCAGAGTCCATCCTACTATTCAAAACCCTGTTTAAAAGCAGGCTATTGTTCCAAATGTTGTTGAGGAACAGTCTGTTGTTCAAAATCAAAAGGAACAACATTTGATTGTTACCCATGTTGAAATACAAATGGATGATATATTGACCTGCAATAAAGAAATTCATATAGAGGCACCACCCTCGGGAGTGATACAGGCCATGAACGCAAGACAACGCAATAGGAAAATTCAAGTAAAACTCCTGGTCTCCACCGCCACATGGGAAAGAGATCTGAGAATGGTAACCCTACGAGAGGGTTTGATGCAAGCTCACCAAGCAGCAGAAAATCTCATAGAGCAAACGGTCCCTCGAGAAAGGTATGAAGAGCTACAGCAACATCTTAGGAACGTCAATCTATCTGAAAGCTAGGCCTTTGAAGGCTGGCGAAGGGAAGAAGAAAAAGTCGCGAAGGTAACTCGTAGGTTAGATATAGTTATCAAGCAGATGGATACCTTATGTTCTTTATACAATGACGTCCTAGCATGTAGAGCCCTTGCTAAGAATTATGCCTTGTTTTTAATGGAACGATATTTGCAATTGAAAATAAAGGCTGTTAAAGTAGGTGCTCCCATACAAATTAATACCATCGATGATTTTATAAACTGCTGTAAGCACTACATGGTAAAAGTTCAAAGACTACTGTGTGAGTTTTATTTGCATAACCTTGTATTAGACCAGGAGACTGAGATGAACCCTAGCCCTTTTGTTGGGGATATCCAATTATAGGCATTTATTTCATTTGGGGTTAATCAAATTAAATGGCTTAAAGCCTATAATGCTTTCCAAAGGCAAGAAAACAGATTAGATTTGTGGGTAAGAGCTGAGCCTAGGGATCCAGTACAGTTGTGGAGAGAACATAGGAACCTCATGAAGACTCCAGGTGTAATTGAAGCATTAGGACCCATTCATACAGCAATCAATCGGCAGGGAATAGAATACTTTTTCACTATCAAAGACCTTGCCATTGATGCGGCTAAATTTCGATATCAGATCTCTAATCCGAATATCCAACTCAGGGAACCATTTAAGTATGAAAATTTTAAGTTAGCTGCCAACCGCTTGCACCTCTATGGCGAAGTCATTTTGAGGGCAGGGCCATCCTGGTTAGGATATAGGTTCCGGAGTCCAATTATTTGGCACCCTGCACCTGGATACCAAGCCCTGTATGAGATGCCTGAGGGTCAGACAGGCCATTTCTTTGAACACCTAGTTATGCATCATGGCTGTAGACCTCCACATGAGATTCCATCTCCAGCCTACTCTCTCACTGCCTTACATGTCAACTACAATGTTTTCATGAGGGCATGAAAAAGGGTAAGCAGGGGGGTGTGTGGAGTACTAAAGAAGGTATGTTTTTGGTAATTATTTCAGCATCTTTTCATTAGAACTTACAAACCTTTTGCATCATGAACTAGGAAAATGATAAGGAATTGTAATAAAACCTGTGAGATTAATGTGCAAAATGAAAACACTGACAATTGTCATTTTCTTATGCAGGAAGAAGGAAAAACGAAAAACTGTCGTTCCAAAGGAAAGGACAAGGATGGGTTAACCGTTGTCCCTTTGACGGGGAACCGTATGCAAACAAGGCAAAACAAATCAAAGTGAATCAGCCCTGGAAAGGAAGTGGAGATATCGGCTCGGCGCAAGAAAGAAAAGAGATAACTGAGGACTAACGGTTCGGTGAATCCCTCAGGATCCTTTGATCCTGAGGGATCACTGCTTTAACTATTTTTGCACCTAGACATCTCCGCCTTCACCATTATAAAAGGGGCAACACTGTTAGCTCGGGGGGTCTGTCGAGTCTGTTATGTTTTATGTAATTTCTCTTAAGATTGAAACTTTGATCATCGAGTCTCGTTGAGAACTGATCTACTGTAATTCCACCTTATGCATTAATACAAACTTGGTTGCTATTTCATCTCTGAGTCTGGAATAACTTCAAGCAGTGTACCCCTGGAGGCTAAGGGCCCGACCCTGGAGGAAACTTGCTCCTGTACTATTACGTTTGGTTTATGCATGGTTTGCTTATTAGCGTTATTTGGTAATCTGATGTGTTTTGTTAGTTTACATCACATGCTCTGTTATGTTTAATTTACTGAGGTTTCTAAAGATAGAACTATTGTATTAACTTTGCAACGTATCACTGTTCTTTTAAGTGTTGATATAATATTGCCGGTCTTTACAGAATACTGTTGCTGTTTAATTACAGAGTATCTATGTTGTACACTTATTTCATTGGTACTACTAAACTCATCTTAGGGATTATGTTCTTTGCGATTGTTGAATCTATAGACATTGTTGTTCCATTCTAAAATACAGTCGTAATCTTTATCACTGAGATTGATAACTGGTTTACACAGATCAGGTTACTGTTTAGGTGTGCCGTGTGCATATATGGTTTTCAAGCATTGTTCCATAGTCCAGCATTAATCAGTGCTGTTCCATTTTTGTGTGTTGTTCAATTTGCCCTTAAAAGTGAAGGATTGCCATTTGATTCCTGTAGGTCACGATTAGTGCATTTGATCTTGTAGACTAAGGTGTTCCTGCTTATTAGACTTAATTTCTGTTACAGTTTCTTGTTTGTTGTTCCATTTCAGGTTTGCTATTCTATTTCTTATTTGTTGTTCCATTTCTTATCTACCGTTCCATTTCCTGTCATTTGTTATTTTGGTAAGGCTGTAGTGAGCATTGACATTTACTGTCTGGCTCCTAGATCCACGATCTGTTCTCTGATTTCTTTTAGTTCCATCAGTTTACAAAGGGATGAGTTACTGCTACTGAACCCTTGACTGATAAATTGCTTAGTTTTCTGAATGTGTGGTTTAATCTTTTGAAGTAGTTTGTTGTAAACAAGCATCCATTTACTCTTGTATTTTTGAGCACTGTACTAGCATTACTCTGGCAAATGATAGCCTCATACTAAGACACTCTTTGAAATAACAAAACATTCCTGGATTGACAAACTAATGTGAGGTAATTAGAGGTGAAAGAGACCCTTTTTATAGCTCGACAACCATATGCAAATCTTTCCTCCTAAAACAGGCTTATTAACCAAAAACTTTAGTGCAGAATGATAAGTAAACATTTTAAAGTGTGATCCCAGCAAATAGTGTCTAAATTTTTGCAAAGCATACACCATGGCCAGTCCTTCCCTTTTTATAGTGGTGTAATTCTTTTCTGCTTTAGATAACTTTCTACTTGCAAAAGATATAGGACGATCAATTTATCCCGCACTAGGTTGTGCCAATACTACTCCCAAAGCTATACTAGAGGCATCCACATGGACATGTAATTTCTTAATCCAATCAGGGAACAATAATATAGGCACAGCGACCATCTTTTCTTTCAATATGTAGAGGCTCTTTGACATTCTTCACTGAAAAGTAACATCATTTTTTAACAATTTCTCCATAGGCGTAGTGATCAGTACATACCACTTGATGAATTTCCTGTAATATCCATTATTTCCCAATGTAGTGTGAAGTTGTCTTACTGTCTTAGGTGGAGGCAAATTCACAATGATAGAAATCTCAGCAGGGTCAAACAATATGTCCCAAAAAATGTCAAAAGGTACACAAAATATGCACTTCTTTAAGCTCAAGGAGATCTAATATTGTCTACATGTGTCAAGCATAATTTTTAAACTTCCAATATGTTTTCTTAACAATCCGAATATTGTCCAATCATCAAAGTATACTTCTAAAAAATTATGAATTTATTCCTTAAAAGCTGTAACCACCACTCTAGAAAATATAGCAGGGGCATTCTTTAATCCAAAGGGAATTACTTTGTATTCATATGAGCCCCATTATGTAGCAAATGTGGTCTTATGTCGATCTTCAGGTGTAATCCTAATTTGATGATAACCTGAAAATCCATCTGTGAATGAGTAAGCTTCCTGACCTCCTACATTGTATAGCACTTCATCTGTGAAAGGGGTAGGGAAGGGATCATGTAAACATGCATCATTTAACTTTCTCAGATCCACACAGATCCTAATCTCTACTTGAGTCTTCTTTTCTTTCACCACTATAGGACTCACCCATTCTGATTCTTATACTGGTTCAATAATTCTAGTTACTATCATCTTATCAAGATCTATATTTACTTTCTCCTTATACTTTGGGTTCAACTTGTAAGGTCTTTGTTTGACTGGATTTGCATCAAACTTAAGGGGAATCTTCATGACTCCTAGATCTCTTATTATCCCCTTCATCTCTAAAAACTTAATGGGAAATAGTTCTTGATATTCATGAGGTAACTTTGTAACTTTACTGACTGTCTCTTCATTCCAATAGTCTCCTATTCTTGCAAACTTAGGTTCCTTCTCTGATCCTATGTTCACCTTCTTGGTCTTCAATGGCTTCATTATATCTGGTATTTCTGGCTCAGGTCCAGTTACTTCACAGTATCCTTCTGATTCTGTTATGTCAATGTTGTATTCTTCTTATTCTGCAGTAAGGTTATAGCATTCTAGTGCATTTTCTATCTGCAAAACCCAATCAGGTTGCTTCCATGTCAATGGGGTTGCATTCTCAAAGATCCTCTTCTTAACTGTCTGAAGGGCCAAATCTATGTATGGGAAATCATCCTCAAAGTTGAATGTTAATATGAAGCCATCAACCATGTCTGCCCAGTTTATTGTACCATGTCGAAGCTTTATTTTTAAGTACCAATTCTTAGGGATTGCCTCCAATGTATGAATGAATCCATGTACCCATTCTCACTATGGATTCTTTTTCCATGTTGTAGTGCATAGATGGATATGCTTCCTAGGATTAGTTTCACCATCATATTTTATCTCTATTCATGTATCCATCTATCAAACCTTATCCACATTAATCTTCAACATTCCTGCCAGCCTTCTATATTTTTCTTATGTGCACCCCACCATCTAGCAGGGGTAGCTTTCAGGGTTGTACCCAAGGCTAACAACCTTTGATTATCTGGAACCTGTTCTTCATAATCATCAAGAAAAGTATTTAAATCACCCAATCCATCAGAAGAAGGAAAATTACATACCTCAGATATCATACAGCGAACTGATTTGGTAACTCTTGCACATCGCCTTTTGGATACTTCAGGAAACCTATTTTGCTATCTTTCCAACTCTTCTTCTGAGACTGAGGTACAAGAACTATCATGTTCCCAAGTCAACTTTCCTTGTTCACTAGGGTTAACCCAATCTTTTTCCTTTGTTGTCATTTGATAGATATTATCTATATCAATTGCGAGGTATTCTTCTCTAACTGGTTATGTATATCTTACCCCTTTTGATGGATCCAAGGGAACAATTACTCTGATATTATTCCCTTCAAATATAATTTGTCTCTTCTTTAGATTAATTATATCCATATTTTCAAATGCCAAATCAAGTCTAAGAAATGCAGGATAGGGGTTACTTTCATCAACTATCTCTATTACTTCAAACTAAGTAGTAGTGCGAATTCCTCCAATTTCCATAGTTACACCTAGTAATCTTCCTAAGGGAAAGATATTTTTTTGATTTGTCATCCTTAACTGAATAGGTGACCCTTGTAGCTTCATCTTACTCATTATTTCTCATGCTTGTTCTGTCAAGACATTAGCATCAGATCCCAGATCTAGGATAACTTGATACGTCTCATATACTCCTATCTGTGCACTAGCACCCTGGCTATTATTGGATTCTGGCTTCTGTGAACTCCCAGGCTGAGAAGGAGAATACTTTGAAGTTACCTGGGGTTTATCAGGTTTTCTACCTTCTCTTTCACTTTCAAATTCACTCAAAAGAGGACTATACTCAGTCTCCACAAAGGTCTTCGAGTCTTGTCCGTGAGCTCTCTTTCTGGTATCTATTATGTATCTCTTTCCACTTCGCATTATTGTGATCTTTGGCTTATATTTATTATCTCTTCTTCCAAACATAATTAAAATAGCAATCTAACTGCATCTGTAAAAATCCCTTTTGACATAGAAGCATCTTAATCCATAGTTTCAAAGACTTCAAATACTTACCTCACGGTCCTCTGAAGAATCGTCATTTCGCTTCACTATAGGACATAGTCGAGTCTACTACGAACTCAGTAATGAATCTCCCCAAGAAGCTATCAATAAAGAAACAAACAGCCCTTGAAATGCTATTGCTGGTGCTCTTGAGTCACTGTATCAGTTCAAGAATCCACACCGAAGGTTCTCCACCTTTAAAACATTTCTTTCTTTCAGTCAACATTGATATCCACTCATATAGTTTGATAGGAAATGATGTGAAGAAAATTTCATATTGATCTACGAAAATATGCTTCTATATCCAAGATTTAGATGTTAGATGAGGGTTTATGTTCTCTTGATCTGCAAATTCTCACTCTTTCAATTCTAGTCAATCTTGAATTACCTTCTTTGACAGATGCCACATCCACATATCCCTCAAACATATCCTAGTCCCAGCAACATAACCATTTTTTTGTTATGATTTGGGCTGACCTAGGTTAGATCTTTACTATGCACCAACAAAACCCTCAATCATTGGCACTTTCGGCAATGATCTGCAAGTGGATCGCAGTCTCACCCTAAGTGACTATGGCAGGATGCAGAACTAGGTTTCTGTAGCCTTGAAGGATGATGCGATGTGGTGTTTTAATTATCTTTTATTCTTAATATTCATAAATCACTTCGTTGCATTCATTTAATCACTTAAACATGCCATATAAAGCCATAAATCATCATTTTACTGAAATAAAGTGCAATAGTAATAAACTACTACGCTACAACATATAGTAAGAAAATATACACATGAAAACACCAATTTTACCGTGGTTCACCCTAATGTGGGGCTACGTCCACAAGAACTATTGCTTATAATAAGGAATCTTGTACAACAAACATTTCTTGACCTGTGCACTACACTGCAGGTCGTATGCACACTTAGTTGCAAACTCAGACCTCTGTGCACTCATTTGCAAAGCCTCACCTTTTTCCCAAACAAAAAATCAGAAAATTTCAACCATAACAGAGATTTGGATCAATTCGATCTATCTTTCTTCTTATTATTTGACCCTATATATACTATTACATCAAGGGTACATCATTAAAATACCATGGTCCAAATACCATGGACGCCCTAAAACAAGAAACTAAAACCATTGATCCTTTACATTATCATATGCTTTTACAAAAAGGAGGGGCTTTGACCCACTCCGACGCTCTTATACCGCACGGTATATTCCAACTCCTTCCCTACGCTATCCACTTCGCTCTCTGCTGCATGCTCCGCCCCACCAAATGTGGAGTCTTTGCCAAAAACTAGGACATGTTGTTTGCGCCCAATAGTACAAGATGACTATGTTTGTGTAGGAAAATCCAATGGTGTCATTGAAATATTGCAGCAGTGTACTTTTATGTACAAGCTCAGTTAGAGGACAGTAAAGCAAGATTGAATCAGTGCATGATAGGCATTGTATTGCTTCTGATTTTCAAGATGGAAAGTCAAGTTTGTCTTCAACAATTGAACTTCAAGATGAAGTTTTTTGAGCCGTGAAAGATGGGATTAAATAGATTGTTCAGATTCCACTCATCAGCGTTTTTGTTCTTGCATCAATAATAAGAATTTTGGCTTAATCCTTAACAAGACAGCAGGTATTCACGAAGAAGATAGGTGAAGTGCCTTGATTGGAGCTTGAAGGGCACCAATTGAAAACAAAGAAATATGGATTGACTTTTTGGGTAATTTTTAGTTTTAGCCTCATTTTATTTACTAGGAGAAGTAAACTTTTGGAGTCAAAAAGTTCCTAATGGGGAGGTATGATCTAGTGATCAAATTTTAGCTCAAAAATGAAAGTGCCAAGAATGTTTTGAAACCAACATCAAGTCAAAATTTTCATCCTTATGAATCCAACAACGTTCATTTCACCTCAATCTGAAATCATATGCTCAAGTTATCGCGTTCTAATCGTTTAACCCAACCACTAAAAAAGTTGTTGGTTTGTTGACTAGGCAACTGACTGGACTACTATACTACTGACATCATGAAGACCATTGTGCAGGTACGAACCAATGAATTTTTGTCAAGTGGCAACCTCATATTGGCCGAAATGTCGTAGTTTGATTGGGTCATCTTTTATGTGGTGGACCAATTAGGGTGTGTCATGTTTCCCAACCAAAGGCTGCAATGTCGTACCCCACAGTTGGCCAAAATTTTGGTACGGATTGGACAGTATGGGAAATATTAGAACTTTCGACCTTGAAACTAGCAGCCTATGACCTTTCCAGTACGCCATAGGGGTGGTTCTTACCCCATAAGGGCGTGGGCTTTATTAATGTTTTAACTCGACATGTAATGGAAGGAGGGGTCGGGTTGTCAGCCCCAACCCCTGGTCACCTGAATCAATATATAACCTTGGCTCAAAGGTTTGGGGACCAAGGACTAGCCCCATACCTTGGTCGCATATCTCCCACAAGACCACCAGTGGGAGCTGAACTGGAGCACCGACGGGAAGGGGCTAAGAAGTAACCCTAGCTCTGGTCGTATGTTACCTCACAGGACTGTGTCAAGGGCACTTGGCAAAGGGAGTTTGTAAGGGGACTAGCCCCAGGCCATATGGCCACCAATGTGACCCTGGGAGCATAGAATGGGGGCTCGGCGGTAAGGGTCAGTCATTGGCCCGACTCTTGGCCCTATGGGCACCAACAGGACCATGACCCAGAAGAAATGGTGCCAAGGCTGGTGGGGGCGAGTGGTTAACCCTAACCCTCAAGCCTATGGTGCCCATGTGACCATATTATTCTACACTTAAGGGTTATTGGGCAATTAAAGAGTTCAACAAATTGCACCTTTGGCGTGAAAATTTTTCACCTCTGCAATGGAAAATAGGGTGAATTTGTAGGCCAGTTAGACTATTAATCTGATTTGTAGGATGGATAATAGAGAAACTAAAGACTGAGCTTGTGGAAGCCATAACTTGGAGATTTTTCAGCCTTTTGGAGTTCAAGAAGAGTCTATCTAGGGTTTTTGGACATTCTAGATCCAATGGTGACCCCTATTTGCTGATTAGAGCGCATATGAAGAGACTTTTTGTAGGTTCATGTCCATGGATGTATAGATCAGTCAGTGTTTTGGAGCAATTCTTGAAGGTGTTTGAGCATGGAGAAGGTCTTGTACGGGTTTTCTTACCTTTAGATATTTACTGCAGTAGTTGTTACTTGTAGGGTTCAACTCTTTTATTCTTTTCTCACTATGTTTTGTTGGGGAAAGATTTATTTTTGTACCTCAATGTGGAATTAAAGTGCTTGTATTCTCATGTATGCTCATTTTCAATTGAAGTATTGGTCTTTGTAGGAGACACCTTTTATTGTTGATAGTTTCATGACTGACTATAGGTTGTCATGTTGTTTATAGTGAGAGTTATTTGTAGGAGAACTTTTCCTTAAAGGGTAAACTAGCCACTTTTTTTATCAGCAAACTCTATGTACTCTTTTTCATTGAATATATAGAGCGGTCTAGCTATGTTTGTAGGCCCGGAGATGTAGCCTAGGAGGGGTGAACTCTGTCACCAAATTCTTTGTTGTTACTCTTCATGAACTCCTATATGAGTTAAATGATGAGATGTTGCTTACGTTTTAAGTTTAAATGAAAAACTAACTCATAGTCCTTGAAGAGACCTTTGAAAACCCATTTTGTCACAAGATCCATTTTTCCTTGCAAAGCATAAAGAGAACTATCACTTTTTAGGAAGGAGAATTTCTCCTCCAATTTCAGATCATGTTCTCCTCAACAACCCCAACATTCAATGGCATTTCCTCCTTCCAAACCTTATGGGGTTTTACCTCAATTTATAACTACTTATAACAATGTTTTTCCTTTTGAATCATTTCATTAAGCGTCTTAGGCTCTTCATACTTTATCTTATCCTAAAATTGTCTTGGTAATCCACTAAGAACATAATGTATTTTCATCTCTTCATCTTTGAGAAATATATTCCAATAGATTTATAAATTGATTAGCATAATTGTCCAAGGTGAGGTGTCCCATTCTTAGTTCATGGAATTCTCTAGTATTTTCATTATGATAACCTTCTATATCTCTAATGGCTGGTCCATGTTGCAACAATGCTTACATGTATGACATGTTTTGTAGCAATATCATGTTTATCTTTATCATCTCTTCTTGTTCTCTAATGAGCCTTTCATTATCTACTTTGCAAGTCTAAAGTTCTTCCTTCAAAACCTTCATTGTCTCAATAAGGTTGGGATATGTTCCCTCTTCTCTCCCCTTTTCCTTAAAGGAGATCATTTAAGTACAAAGATGTGCCTTTCTTCTAGACATCCTTCTCTTTCTTTTCACTGTTGGAAAGTCTTATTATCTACTAAAATAACACAGAACTATTAGTATCATTAAAATCATAACAAATAAACATATATATTACCTTTAATTCATTTTTTCCTATGCCTATACCACCTTGCATGTTTAATTTGTTGCATCAAACTCAATTCATTTTTTGAGTAACAACAATGTAATCATTTCTACAACAAAATAATTTCACATAAGTACACATGCATACATAAATATTAGTTTAAAACTTAAATTCTTTCGTATACTTGAGCCCATCCAGGTTCAATGTTGAACCTTAGCTCTAATACCACTAGTAACATTGCATTAAATCTCCCATTTCATCTATTCTTGAGCCCATTTAGGACTAGTGTCAAACCATGCTCTAATACCACTTTATCATACACATGGGTCTTTAATGCTTCATTAAGGATACCAGGTATCATTTTTTTTCCTTGTTCACGAGCTAGAAATGAGCTCTAATACCACTTTATCGCATACCCAACCCCCTAATTCTTCATTAGGGTTTTGGGACATCACATTTTCTCTAAGTAATTTTATCAAAGAGTTCCTACACATTATCTAATCACCATGGACAAACCACATTTTGTTGGGACATTTCATCAAACTGTTTGTTTTCACTGTTTATTTCTCTCAAACCCAAATCTTCCACATAGTATATCAAAATTATGGAGGACTAAAATCTAAAATTTCTTACATAAATATCTTGAGAAATTTTCTCTATCTCCTCTAAGTTTCACTGTCTGGAACCTTTCAGAAAGAATTTTGGCAAGAATGCCAAGATGACCTATTATGAGGTTTGATTTTAGGAGCATTCACGAGACCCAAATTGCTCAGAGAATATATTTGAAATATAGATAACAAAGGTCTAAAATATCTAAGATACTTTCATCAATATTTCCCCTAATTATGGTCCAAGTTTCAACCTTAGAAACCACCTAGAAGAAAAATTATACTGAAAATTCCAAACTGGCCTTATTTTAGGAGCATTCAGGAAGCTAAAATTTCTTAGAGCATAACTTCAAAAACATAGCAAATCAAGATCTAATAATTTAGCCAGAAAATCAGAGAAATTTCCCCTCGGTATGTTCAAATTTTCAACCTCTAGAACCTCCCAAAAAAAAAGCTATAGTTAAAATGCCGAGATGACCCGTTTGAAGAAGTATTCATGAAGCCCAACTTCCTCAAAGCATATATCCAAAAATATAGTAACCAAGATCTAAAAATTGAACCAAATGATAAGCAGAATTTCCCCTCACTTTGGTCCAAGTTTGAGCCTTTGGAACCTCCTATAAGAAAAAGTTATAGTGAAAATTTCGAGATGACCTATTTACCTCATAAATCACATTTTGGGCTTTCACCATTAAACTCCATAAAATCACTTATAACCTATAGAGGAAATTAAAGAAAATGCAATGTGTAGTTAAAAGGGAAAGCATGCAATTAACATGGAATGCATGCACCTAAAAGGGAAGGCCTGCAATTACCCAAATTTATCATGCATTTCCCATGCATCCCAATTCATTTAAATTCCATAACCAAGTGAATTCAAACCCATTGCTCCATACTTCAATATTATAACCAACACAATGATCATAAATAAAATAATATAAAAACAACAATAATTCATGCATATCACTAAATCATTCATGTAAGAAATATCAATAACACATAAATAAACATATATCTATTGTAACTAGAAAATAATGGAACTGAAATATGGTGAGCCACATTCCACCCCACCTTAGGCTCAGTTGTGTTACAAATTTTCTCTCAATTGGCCAACCCTATGTTAGATATTGATACCTTAAGGGAAAACAAAATGTGGGGATTTAGCACACAAATTTCAAACCAAATTTAACACAAAATGTGAAGGCCACTCTCCTTTACACATAGGAAAAACTTAGTCTATGTCACATAAGTTGTCACTCACAACTCTTAAATAGTTAGAAGGTCTGAAACTCTCATGGTTTTACCACCAATCCTTTCTTCCAATTCAATTTTTCTTAGTGAGAGAGAGAGAGATATGTATGAGAAAGTAATAGAAGAGAGAGAAACTAGAGGCTTAAGAAAAAAGAACCCCTGGATGGTTTCTTCTTCTTATTTTTATAATCACACCTTGACCCTTCATCTTCCCAACATTTTGCTAGAAGTTTTTTGGGAATACCAAACGTCACATCAAGGAAAAAATAATAATATTTATTCAATCAAGGCTATGGTTTCTCCCACCCTTACTTGCGTATTTTCCTCCCTATTCAAGTTTTTCCCCCTCCCTAAGGCATCATGGTCTGTTAGTTTCTCCCTTATTTTAGATCTAGAATTTTAATTAATAAAATAGGACAATACCTCACACAATAAATTTTAGTACATAATATAAGTGCTAGTACTCAACATTACAAGTATTTAATTACATAACAAATTTTAGGGAAATGAAAAGGGGGTGTCACACATAAATTGATCAATCCTTCTATAAATCCCATCACTTTTGCATTATTACTATAAGTAGGGATTACATTTAAGTGCTCCACATCTATCAATCCACCCAAATCAAATTTATTAAGAAATAGTTATGAAATTTTATCCAGACATGCATTATTCCCCTGAACCTCTCTTTGGTTCAAAGTAAATTCAAGTCATCTCCCATGATGAAGTTATTTGATTTCAAGCATTGTAAAACAAATATCTTGTCCTAGAACACATCTTTTTCTCCATAGGGCCAATGAATATTAACAATAGTAAAGAAATTCCCAAACCTTTACTAAATACTTTAGTAAAATGACCTAAAGAAATAGAAGAGGAATTTATTAGAGTCATATTTTGGTTCCATCTTGTAATCCCCTTGAAAAACCCTCAAAATCAATTGTAAGGAAATACCAAGAGCTATAAATATTCCTTACATGGTTCAAGGATTAATAGTTCCCCCTTACCCATAGTCTCTTCTATCAAAATGATGTTAGGTCGATCAAGGCCCACCTATCTTCCCAGGGCCAACTTTTTGGCTTGCTCCCCCAACCCCAAAATATTAAGGGAAAGGATCTTCATAAGTGGAAATGATAAGGCGTAGGTACTACTCCAAGGGCCCCAGTTATTAGTGTTTTATTCTCTCCGTTCATTTCTTTAATCACAATTTCCTAAGCTCTTTTCAGGGCTGACTTCCTCCCTACACCTGAGCCCACTAACTCCCTTAAAGAGTCAACCCCCATCGAAGTATAAAAGGTATATAGATGAGAGGCCCCTTCAAGCATAAGCCATAATGTCTACAAACTTGAAATTGAGACAAATATACCACCTCAAAAATGAGGAATATGTAGACCCCATTTTTCCTTTTAAGGGAACTTGATATACAATAGAGGGAGGGTCCAAGTCTCTAGATAGATCTATTATTTAAACATAGTCTTCAAAATGTTCGACCTAAACAATTTATTCAAAGTACTTTGGGGCAGGTAATTTTGAATTCTCTATCATTCTACTATGATCTAATCTACCATCCCCCCCAACCCTTTCGAATTACCATTAAAATGATAACAAGGAGGAGTATCATGTAACTTACCCAAAATATGTTTTTCATCTACTTGTCATGTCACCTTGTAGTCCTTTAGAGTGTTGTTTTTTGTACCATATGAACATTCTACAACCCATGTTTCCCCAAATATCAAGCCTAGATGCAAGGTCAATCTTGATTCTTTTATGAGAGCTATTGACAGATCCTTGGTGACAACACTACCCAAGGGGATGGGAGGGTTTATCTTAACATTGTTCCCATTATCTAAGGCCCATCCTCCACTTTATTCATAGATTTCCCAACTTTCATAGAAGAATCCAATGGAGGAAGATAATATCCTTCCAACCCTAACCTTGACCCCTCCTTTTTTCACAAAACCTTCTTTACCAAAGGCTTCAAACAATATTTCAACATGTGGTCATGCACATGACATTTAGTGCACCTAAAGGAATATTCATATAGTCCAATTTGGATACATCACTTGTATTTCTAGACCAAATCTGAAGTTTCAAGCAGATCTTTACTAATATTTAGTTCCACTAACACTTTAACAATGGAACAAAACTTGCCACATAATTTTAATCCACTAATATTTTTTTCCAAGGACATCAACAATTGCTCAAAGAGCTAGTTCCACCTAGAACACCATTGGAAAGTTGGGTAACATCACCCATGCCAAGATATATCCTATGAAATCATCCTTCATTTCAAACAAGGGAGACCATGTTTTGATTAATAATATTGAAGAACCAAGTTACCTTTAGAATTAACGAGCATCTACCATGGAATTAAAGATAAACCATAGCTAACCCATAGTTAGATATGAAACCTCATGCTATAATCAACCTATTTCCCTAAATATTTACCCACAAGGGTCTTCTCTAACACTTCTATTATTTAGCCCACAAATATATCTTCACCAACCACCAACAAATATCCTACCCAACTCTTCAACACCCTACATTTTTTCTTCCTCAACCCAGTGTTAGAGCTCACCCTAGTTTCACCTTGCAATAAATCTTGATTAAATTTATCCCCAATAGACCCTTCTCTCCATAAATTTGGTATAGCCCCAAAAACCTTGGCAATAAGGTCTTACAAATCTCTAATGAAGTATCAAAAATGGCTTTGGAGGTTTCAAAAAACTTTAGTAACACCGATCACCAGGGAACAAAAGCATTGACACAATTTATCTATTAAATGTGTTTTCCTTTTTTGTTGGAATTTGGGATAAAAATTTTTGTAAGACAATGAATTTTAACTGTTAAAATGTTTTTTCAATGCATATATGGATTCAACGCCCTTAAAAACCCTTGGGGCACCTAAATTCTACAAATTACACAACTAAAACTTATCATTCCAAAAACTCCCTATTAGATTTGAGGAATAATTCACTAGAAAATATGCTCGAGAGAGGGAAAAATGTTTAATAATTAGACTCCACTAGCATCCATTATCAAGTTACACTATCAATTCCACAAAAAGTCAGATACCCCATGGGTGGTATTTAAAATATCCCCCTTTGTACTTTCACCTATAGGTATTTTCACTTCTCCAATTCACAGTAAATATTTTACCCCTTTCTATGCCACCTCATCCTCTAATGAAGCTCGAAGACCATCAATAAGTGTAGAGATAATTGGTAATGGTTGTACAAAAATATACTCCTCCAATGACGTATCATGTGTTTAATCGACCACCTAAATTTCACTATCCATAACCTAACCCCTTGATCCACTCCTAAAAACTACAAACTTAGCCCCAAAACCTTAATCTTCAACCTGCCTCCCACATTGCATTACATTTCATATTATCGCAAGAAATTAATTATGTTGATAGACGTGTCTATTTTAGAATAGAGCTTCTAGAATTATTATTTTATTATTAATAATAATCAGGTGGATGGTAGGGATTTAATCTCCATGGAATATTCTAGAATATTCTTAATAGTATACACAAATCAAAAGTTCTGGTTTGTCTCAAAAGAAGTTACGCCCTTTTTTTTCTCTTTTGATTAAATTGATTAATTAAAAAATGGCGATATGAACAAGTGTCATATGAAATGAGTTATTGTTGCTTGGACATGTAGTATTGATAAGCCATGGTATTGTAATAAAGTCTATATAGGAGGGTTAATCTCCATGGATAAGAAAAGTGTTCCATGTGTTTTCAAATGCATATATGTCAAACTTATATATTAATCATTTTTATAATTAATATTATAACAATAATTTAAAACAAAGTTATAATTTAGATAGTTATATGATTTTTTTAGTTTTAGAAACTAATTATAAAGTCATTTGATGGTTATGATAGATTCATAATTATTGGAATTTATTGGAGATTTAATTTATGCATAGTAAAACTAATAAATGAAATGTCCCTTTTCAGAGCAATTGTTTTCGATTAATTTTTCCCAAAATCCAGTGTAGATATTTTTCCCAAAATCTAGTGTATATTTTTATAAATCACATGTCTAGGATTTTTATTTTGTAGAGATCAAGTGCCTCATGGGTTTTTCAGAGTGTTGAATCCATTTGTGGATTCAAAAGAGCATTTTAAGCAACAAGAAATCACAATCTGGCTAGAAATTGTATTGTCGTATTATGGTCAAGAAAAAATCATTTTGTCTATTAGTTATATTGTGTCTTTAACTTATATAACGGTGCTAGTTGTATCAATACAAAATATTTTCAATACATAAACCAAGTTACTCAAACAAAAGGTGACCATCAAATTTTTGGTTAGTTATAAATATGCTAATAAATACTATAATTTTAAATAATGATTTAATTAGCCATTAAATTAATAAAAAATATTATATTTTAACAATAAAAAATAAATATAATTAACTAATTAATTAAGGCATGATTTAACTAATAGACGAAAAGAAATGGTTGGGAGGGAAGGTAAGATGGAATAGTGCATTAGGGTTTTTATTTTGCGTAGGACTGAGTAATTCACCACCACTCATGAGAATGTTTTTGGGGTTGAACAAGACCCAGAGATTTGGGTCGTTGGCTCTTGTTCTTTCTAGGGGACAAGATGTGGCCGGTATCGTTGTTATGCAACCAACTCACAAAATGATAGATCAACGACTTAAAAATTATCCTCTTTGAGGGGGGAACCTCCTTTACATTACATAAATGAACAATTCTTGGATGATACAAATGACAAGACCTCCTTTGCATATATAAGAGTCTAAGGGGTCATAATATAATTAGAGCCTACATGTTATGCAACCAACTCACAAAATAGAAGAAAATATAGATCAACGACTTCACAATCAGCCTCTTCAAGGGGGAAACCTCCTTTTCATTACATAAATGAACAATTCTTGGATGATTCAAATGACAAGACCTCCTTTCTATATATAGGGGTCTAAGGGGTCACAATATAATCAGAGCCGACATAAAAATAATAATGTAAGGGCACAACAATAACAATATGGGGCACAATAATAACAATATGGGGACTACATGGGGCACAACAATACAATAAGGGGGTACATTGACAATAACAATGAGGGAATACACTAGTATTATAGGGACCTAACATGTCCCTCTCCTTCAGAAAAGAGTTTTCCTCAATGCTTGAGTATTTTTGGATGCTTCTGTATAAAATCCTCATCCTCCCATGTGGAATCTTCAGTGGGTAAGTTCTTCCACTTGATGAGATACTCTGAAATTGGTCAATTTCGTAGCTGTTGACTTCTTGTTTCTTTGACTGCTTCAAGTTCCAATATTATTTTTCCTTCCTCATCAAGTTCTAGAAATATTGTTTGAACTGGGATCTTATCACATATAACCTTATTTAAGCATGAAACATGGAAAATTTGGTGCACCCAGGAAGATGTAGGAAGCTCCAATTTGTATGCCATAGTACCAATCTTTTGCAACACCTGGTAGGGACCATAATACTTTGGTGATAATTTATTATCCTTCTTACCTTGCTTGAGGGGCATTTGTTTGTATGGTTGTAGCCATAAAATACCTAGTCACCTACATCAAAACTTCTTTCGCGACGATGTTTATCTGCTTGTTGTTTCATTCTATTATGTGCCAAAGTGAGGTTATCCTTTAAGAGTTGGAGAACTTGTTGTTGATGCTCGATGTGATCTTCCACTCCTTAAACCTTATAATTTTCTCTTAAAAATGATGTGATAGATGGTGGATGATATCCATAAAGTGTCATAAATGGGATCATTTTTACTGCAGAATGGAAGGATGTGTTATACCACCATTCCGCCAAAGGTAACCACTTGACCCATTGAGTCTGTTTATCAGATACAAAGCAACGAAGATATCCTTCAAAAAAATTGTTCACAATCTCAGTTTGCCCATCAGATTGAGGATGATAAGATGAGCTATGAGCTAATTGAGTACCCAGACAAGAAAATAATTTTGTCCAAAAATTTCCAGTGAAAATGGGATATCTGTCACTTACAATAATCTTTGGGTTTCCATGTAGCTTTTGAATTATTTCCATAAATGCAGTAGCAACTGTACTGGATTTAAATGGATGCGATAATGCACAAAAGTGTGCATACTTGGTAAGTCTATCAACTACCACCATGATGACGTTATTTCCTTCGAACTTAGGTAAACCGGTGATAAAATCCATTGAAACCTCCTCCCAACGTTGACTTGGAATGGATAAAGGTTGTAACAGACCCGAAGTCCTAATTATCTCAACTTTATTATGTTGGCAAACCAGCCATTTTGCCACAAAATTTTGAATATTATATTTAAGGCCATCCCAAAATAATTCCTTCTTAACCCTGTGGTAAGTTTTTAAGATTCCTAAGTGCCCTCCTAGGGTAGAGGTGTGCAATTCCAAAAGAATCTTTTGTTTGAGTTGGGAATTCTTATAAAGGTATAAGCGATCTTTGTACCATAATGAATAATTTTTCCAGCTAAATGTATCAGATGTACTGGGATACTGCTACAACTTTAGAATGAGTGACCACACTTATTCATCATTCTTCCATTCATTCATTGCTTTGGTTATCCAATCTGGTTGGATAATAGAAATGGCACAAATAAATGCTTCCAAATCCTCATCATTTATTGAGAGTGCATCTGCAACAACATTTTTCTTCTCTTTTTTGTAGATGATTTCAAAGTCATAACCCAACATCTTTGTAACCCATTTTTGCTGCCCTTCAAAAGATAAACTTTGTTCTAAAAAGTATTTAAGACTACCATGATCTGTTTTTACCTTGAAGTGTCTTCCAATTAGGTAAGGTCGCTATTTCTTAAGTGCATGTAATATTGCTAACATTTCCTTCTCATAAATAGCTTTCTGTAAATACTTTCCTTTAATTGGATGACTTTCAAAAGAAATGGGTCTTCCTTCTTGCATTAAGACAACACCAATTCCATTTCCCGGGGCATCACACTCCACAATAAGTGTTTTTGAGAAGTATGGCATAGCTAAGACTGGTGCTTGGCACATTGCCTCTTTAAGATGCTCAAAGGCCTTAGTTTCTTCTAGAGTCTAAGAAAATGCATTTTTCTTTAATAATGTTGTTAGAGGTGCAACTATTCTCCCACAATTCTTAACAAACTTGTGATAATACCCTGTCAACCTGAGAAATCCTCGTAGATACTTTATGGATGTGGGGACTTTCCATTCCTTAATGGATTTAATTTTGTTAATTTCTACCTTAACACCCTCATGAGATACAATGTGACCCAAAAATTCCACCTCCTATACTCCAAAGAAACATTTGGATGTTTTTGCATATAATTGTTTCTCCTCTAATAGCTTGAGCACCCTGTCAACATGTTGAACATGATCCTTTTAAGACTTGTTGTAGATTAGTATATCATCAAAAAATACTAACACAAATTTTCTAATGAAGGGTTTGAAAATGGAATTCATCAAACCTTGAAATGTAGAAAGTGCATTACTAAGGCCAAAAGGCATGACCAAACATTCATAATGACCTTCATGAGTTCTAAATTTTGTTTTCAGAATGTCTTCGGTCTTCATTCTTATTTGATGATATCCTGAACGAAGATCCAACTTGGTGAAGTAAATTTCCCCATGTAATTCATCCAATTATTCATTAATGACGGGAATGGGAAATTTATCTTTAATAGTGAGCTTGTCGAGCTCCCTATAATCTGGACACACACATCATGATACATCCTTCTTATGCACCAATACTACTAGAGCAGAGAAAGAACTTTGACTAGGTTGAATTATACCAGCATCTAGCATTTCTCCAACCATATGTTCAATTTCACTCTTTTGGGAATAGGGATATCTGTAAGGCCTGATGTTTGGAGGAACACTTCCTGGAATCAAATGAATAGCATGATCATGGTCAAAAATAGGTGGGAGGCTTTTGGGAGTCACAAATACCATGGAATGATTGTCCAAGGCTTTTTGGAGATATGGCGAAATAGATGATTTCATTGTTTGAACCTCTAGTGAACATAATTGTGCAATTATGCCCCATTGTTCTTTCTTTAGAAACTTGGTCATGCTATTAGAGATGATTATCTTTCCTAGTTTCCCTATGATACCTCTTATTTCAACATCCTATCCTTCCCAAAAAAAAAATCAAGAAAAATTCTTGAAAATTAAAATCTATTGTACCCAAAGATTGTATCCGTTGGACTCCTAGTACAACATCAACACCCCCCATTGGAATGGAAAGCATTTAACTATTCAATACATATTCTCCCATGGATAGCTTGATATTATGTCACTTTCCAGAAAAATTATGGTTCCTCCATTTGCAATCATCACTTAACACTTTGGCGCTGGTTATAGGAAGCAATTCAATTCCTTGGCTATCTTACAATGAATAAAATTATGGGTACTACCTGAATCAATCAAAACTATGACCTTTTTCTTCTTGATATGCCCTTCTATCTTGAGAGTTTGAGGAATGGTAATTCCCGCCAATGCATTACAAGATATGGTCGGATGCATTGCTTCTTTCTCTAAGGTTGGTTCATGTCATATATCCTCCTCCTTTGATGTTTCCAATTCCTTTTCTTCTTCCTCTTCACAATCTATGTAGAATAATTTATTCTCAGCACACTTATGACCTTTAGTGTATTTTCTATCACAATTGTAGCAAAGCCCTTTTGCTCTTTTTTCCTCCAATTGTTGTGGTGTCAACCTTGTAGGTTGTGGATGACTAGGACCAACAACACTTCCATATTTATAGTTGTGAGTGGTAGACTTCCTTGTTGTCATAAATTTTCTTTCAATTTTTCTTGCCACCCTTAATGCATTCTCCAATGAATCAGATTCCCAAAGGTGAACCTCATGTTGGAGGTTATCTTTTAAAGTCCATATGAATACATCAATCCTATGCTCCTTTGGAATATCAGCTACCCTAATATTCAATTTTTGGAAGTCTTGAATGTGCTCCACCATTGAACCATTTTGTTTGAGATTTATCAATTGGGTAAAGAAGGTGTTGCTCTTTGTATATTCATAATGTTCTATTATTCCCTCTATAAAAATTGACCAAGTGACAAGTGGTTTACAAGTCTAACAAAAGCATCTATACCATACAAATTAATTGGGTTCTAAATATAAAGATGCAATGCATACCTTTTATGAGGGTTGCACCTCATGTAGATCAAAATATTGTTCCATCTATACTATCCAAGTTACCATATCCTTGCCATCAAACTTCCTCATGTCTATTTTTGGAATGTGGCGGTTCTTAAACCACACATCGGAATCTCTAAAATCGTGATTGATAATTCTTTTGTCTTGATTGTTATTGATTCTATTGTATCTCTATAATGTCAGATCTGAAAGCTCTAAAATTTGTTCCTATGGTATCCCTCTCAGTCCTCTTTCCAACCCCATAGGTCTGATCAAGATTGGAGTCTTTAAGAAAGAGTTAGGCCAAATATCCCACAATGACCTGATTATAGACTGGTTCAGTAGAGCAAACTCGTACGAAGTGCCACATGTTACTGTTTGAAGCTTCGGACCTGAAAATGATACCCAGAAAACTACAATCTGTCCTCTTTCTATAACTTGTTACGAAATTTCAATCTAATACTGAGAGATAAATTTATGACGATTTTCCCATGGTCACCTGTTTGGGATGTAATTTGGGATCCTGCAAAAACCCTAACTTTCTTGGATCGTATATCCAAAAATATAGCGAGACAAGATCTGAAATTCATACCCAAGGTTTAGAAACATTTCGGCTCAAATGGGTTTTTTTTCAGCTTCAGAAACTTCATATAAAACAAGTTATAACGAAAATTTCACGACAACCTGTTTGGAGCAGTGAAACCCTAGAATCCAAACCTCTAATATCAAATGTTATGCAACCAGTTCACAAAATAGAAGAAAAGATAGATCAACGACTACAAAATCAGTCTCTTCGAGGGGGAAACCTCCTTTTCATTACATAAATGAACAATTCTTGGAAGATTCAAATGACAAGACCTCCTTTCTATATATAGGGGTCACAATATAATCAGAGCCGACATAAAAATAATAATGTAAGGGCACAACAATAACAATATGGAGATTACATAGGTCATAATAATAACAATATGGAGACTACATGGGGCACAACAATACAATAAGGGGGTACACTGACAATAACAATGAGGGAATACACTAGTATTATAGGGACCTAACACTACATAACAATAATAATGTACGGGCACAACAATAACAATAGTGGGCTTCTATGGGGCACAACAATAACAATATGGGGGCTACATGGGCACAACAATAACAATAAGGGGGCAATACTAGTATTATAGGTACCTAACATGCCCCTATCTTTCGAAAAAGTGTTGTCCTCAATGCTTGAGTATTTTTGGATGCTTTTGTATAAAATTCTCATCCTCCCATGTGGAATCTTTAGCAGGTGAGTTATTCCACTTAATGAGATACTATGAAATTGTCTCGATTCCGTAGTTGTCGAGTTCTTGTTTCCATGACTTCTTCAGCCTCAAATATGATTTTTCCTTCTTTGTCAAGTTCTGGAAACACTTTTTGAACTAGAAGCTTGTCACCGATAACCTTCTTTAAGAATGAAACATGGAAAAATGGGTGTACTTGGGAAGATGCAAGTACCTCCAATTTGTATGCCATAGTACCAATATTTTGCAACACCTTGTAAGGACTGTAGTACTTGGATGATAATTTATTATCCATCTTATCTTTCTTGAGAGACATTTGTTTGTATGGTTGTAGCCATAAAAATACCCAGTCACCTACATCAAAACTTCTTTCATTGCCATGCTGATTTTCCTGTTGTTTCATTTGATTCTGCGACATAATGAGGTTATCCTTTAAGAGTTGGAGAACTTGTTGTTGCTCGATGTGATCTTCCACTGCTTGAACCTTAGAATTTTCTCTTAAAGATGATGTGATGGATGGTGGATGATATCCATAAAGTTCCATAAATGGGGTCATTTTTTATGCAATATGGAAGGAAGTGTTATACCACCATTCAACTAGAGGTAACCACTTGACCCATTGTGTTTGTTTATCAGATACAAAGCAATGAAGATATCCTTCCAAAATTTGTTCACTATCTCAGTTTTCCCATCAGATTGATGATGATAAGATGACCTATGAGCTAAATGAGGACCAAGACAATAAAATAATTTCATCCAAAAATTTAGAGCGAAAATGGGATCTCCATCACTTACTATAATATTTGGGTTTCCATGAAGCTTTTGAATTGTTTCCATAAATGCAGTAGCAACTATACTAGCTTTAAAAGGATGATATAATACACAAAAGTGTGCATACTTGGTAAGTCTATCGACTACCACCATGATGACACCCTTTCCTTCATACTTAGGTAAACCTATGATAAAATCCATTAAGACCTCCTCCCAATGCTGAATTGGAATGACTAAAGGTTGTAACAGACCCGGGGTCTTAATTGTCTTAATTTTATTTTGTTGGAAAACCAAACATACTGCCACAAACTTTTGAATATCATATTTAAGGACATCCCAAAAAAAATCCTTCTTGACCCTATGGTAATTTTTAAAAAATCCTAAGTGCCCTCCTAAGGGAGAGGTGTGCAATTCCAAAATAATCTTTTGTTTGAGTTGGGAACTCTTACAAAGATATAAGAGATATTTGTACCATATCAGATGTACTGGGATCTTGCTGTAACTTTTGAATGAGTGATCACACCTCTTCATCATTCTTCGATTCAACCCTTGTTTCAGTTATCCACTCAGGTTGGATAATAGAAATGGCACAAAACAATGCTTCCACATCCTCATCCTTTCTTGAGAGTACATCTGCAACAACATTTTGCTTCCCTTTTTTGTAGATGATTTCAAAGTCATAACCCAAAATCTTTGTCACCCATTTTTTCTGCTCTTCTGAAGATAATCTTTGTTCCAAAAATTATTTAAGATTATCATGATATGTTTTTACCTTGAAGTGTCTTCCCATCAAGTAAGTTCACCATTGCTTTAGTGCATGTAGTATTGCCAACATTTACTTCCCATAAAGAGGTTTGTGTAAATAATTTCCTTTGTTTGGATAACTTTCAAAAGCAATGGGTCTTCCTTCTTGCATTAAAATAACACCAATTCCATCTCTTGGGGCATCACATTCCACAATAAAAGATTTTGTGAACCATGGCATAGCTAAGACCAGTGCTTGGCACATTGCCTCTTTAAGATGTTCAAAGGCCTTTGTTGCTTATGGATTCCAAGAAAATGCATCTTTCTTCAATAATGATGTTATAGTGCCACTATTATCCCATAATTCTCAACAAAATTGCAATAATACCTTGTCACCTAGAGAAATCCTCGAAGATGCTTTATGGTTGTGGGTATTTTCCATTCCTTAATGGATTTAATTTTGTTAGGGTCTACCTTAACACCCCCATGAGATACAATATGACCCAAATATTCCACCTCCTTTACTCCAGAGAAACATTTGGAGGTTTTTTCATATAATTGTTTCTCCTCCAATAGTTTGAGCACCCTATAAACATGTTGAACATGATCCTTCTAAGACTTATTGTAGATTAAGATATCATCAAAAAATACTTACACGAAATTTCTAAGGAAGGGTTTTATTAAACCGTGAAATGTGGAAGGTGCATTCGTAAGGCCAAAAGGCATAACCAAAAATTCATAATGACCCTCATGAGTTCTGAACGTTGTTTTAAGATTGTATTTAGTCTTCATTTTAATTTAATGATGTCCTAAACAAATATCCAACTTGGTGAAGTAAATTGCTCCATGTAATTCCTCCAACAATTCATCAATGACAAGAATGGGAAATTTATCTTTAATAATGAGCATGTTGAGCTCTCTATAATATGGACACATACACCATGATCCATCCTTCTTTGTACCAATAATACTGGAGCCGAGAAAGAACTTTGACTAGGTTGGATTATACTAGCCTCTAGCATTTCTGTAACCATATGTTCAATTTCAGTCTTTTGGGCATAAGTATATCTGTAAGGCCTCATGTTTGGAGGAACACTTTCTAGAATAAAATGAATAGCATGATTATGATCATAAATAGTTGGGAGGCCTTTGGGAGTCTCAAACACATTGGAATTATTATCCAAGACTCTCTGGAGATCTGAAGAAATAGATGATTTCGATGTTTGAACCTCTAGTGAGCATAATTGTGCAATTACACCCCATTATTATTTCTTCAAAAGATTTGTCATGACATTAGAGATGATTGTCTTTCTTGGTTTCCCTGCGATACACCTTAATTCAACTTCCTTTCCTTCCCAAAAAAAATTCAAGAAAGTTCTTGAAAATTGAAAGTTATTGTCCCCAAAGATTGTAACCATTGGAATCCTAATACAACAACAACACCACTCATTGGAACGAAAAGCATTCGACTATTCAATACATACTCCCCAATGGTCAGCTTGATATTATAGAACTTTCCAAAGAAGTTTATAGTTCCTCCATTTGCAACCATGACTTGACACTCTGGTGCTAGATATAGGAAGCAATTCAATTCCTTGGCTATCTTCCAATGAATAAAGTTATGGGTACTACCCAAATCAATCAGCACTATTACCTTTTTCTTTTTGATATATCATTCTTTCTTGAGAGTTTGAGGAGTGGTAATTCCTTCCAATTCATCACAAGATATGGTCAGATTCATTTATTCTTTCTCTTAGGTTGGTTCCTGGTGTATATCCTCCTCTTTTGATGTTTCTCATTCCTTTTCTTCCTCCTCTTCAAAATTTATATAGAATATTTTCTTCTCATCACACTTATGACCATTAGTATATTTTCTATCACAACTATAACAAAGCCCTTTTGCTCAATTTTCCTCCAATTGTTGTGGTGTCAACCTTGTAGGTTATGGAAGATTAGGAGCAACAATACTTTCATCTTTATAGTTGTGAGTGGTAGACTTCCTTGCTGTCATAATTTTGCCTTCAACTTTTATTGCCACCCTGAATGCCTTCTCCAATGAATTAGGTTCTCAAAGGCGAACCTCATGTTGGAATTTATATTTTAAAGTCCCTATGAAGACATCAATCCTATGCTCCTATGGAATATCGGTTACCCTAATATTCAATTTTTGGAAGTCTTCAATGTGCTCCACCATTGAACCCTTTTGTTTGAGATTTATCAATTAGATAAAGTAGGTGTTACTCTTTGTATCTTCATAATGTGATATCATTTCCTTCATAAAAATTGACCAGGTGACAATTGGTTTATGAGAAAAAAATCCATTTATACCATACAAACTGATTGGGTTCTAAATATAAAGATGTAATACATACCTTTTGTGAGGCTTTCACATCATGTAGATCAAAATATTGCTCCATTTGTAGTATCCATGTTAATGGATCCTTGCCATCAAACTTCCTCATATCTATATTTTTAATGTGGTGGTTGTTCAACCCCACATTAGAGTCTCTAAAATTATAATTCATATTCCATTTGTCCTCATCATGATTTTCATGGATTATCTTGTCACCATTGGGAAGACTTTCTTGCAACAAATTGTAAATCCTTCCATCTTGACATTCATCATTTCTTTCATGTACGCTTTTAAACCATTATTTAAATATTCCATGTTTGATTTTAAACCATCCTTCAAAACTTCCATGTCCCCTTTTAGTTCATCTTTGGTTTCCCTTTGTGAGAGCGAAATTTGTTGCACCTGGTCCCGTAATTTTGATATATCACGTTGCAATTCTTCCTCTTCATGAGTCATAATAGAGCTTTCTAAGGGCTTAATGGGTGTAGAATTATTTTTATTGGGAGACATTTTAGAACCAAATACTAATATCTATGCTTCAATATTCCCTTTGTACCACTTCAAAATGATTTTTCAAACAAAAGTTATGCAAATTTTTAAAAAATGCACACCTTTTTCTTGCTTTTTAGGAGATCAATATGGAAGATATTGTACCTCTGTAATTTTGGATCTCCAGTTTCTGAAATTCCTTCATGTAATACCCCTTTGTGTTTTATTTCCAACCTCACAAGTCAAATCAATGTTGGATTGTTCATTAAAGAGTTATGCTCAATCTCCCACGAGGACCTGATTATAGATTGGTTCATTAGAGCGAACTTGTACGGAGTGCCACATGTCCCTGTTTCAACATTCGGCCCTGAAAATGATACCCAAAAAGTTACAATATATCACTTTCAACCACATTTTATGAAATTCAAATCTAATGCTCAAAGAGAAAGTTATGATGATTTTCCCTAGGTCACCTATTTGAGATGGAATTCTGGAGCCTACAAAAACTCTAACTTCCACGGATCATATCTCCAAAAATATAGTGAACCAAGATCTAAAATTCATAAAAGAGGTTAACCAATATTTCAACTCCATGTGGTTTCAATTTAAGCTTCTAAATATTCGTAGAAAAAATGTTATAACAAAAATTCCAAGATGACTTGTTTGAAGAAGTGAAACCCTAGAATCCAAAGCTTTGTTACCAAATGTTAGGTAACCATCTCACAAAAAGATATATCAACGACTTAAAAAGTATCCTCTTCGAGGGGGAAACCTACTTTACATTACATAAATGAAGAATTCTTGGATGATACAAATGACAAGACCTCCTTTATATATAGGAGTCTTAGGGGTCACGATATAATGAGAGCCTACATAACAATAATAATGTAAGGGCACAACAATAACAATAAGGGGGATACACTAGTATTATAGGGACCTAATAATCACTTTTGGTGTGTGGAGGCTAAGCTGCCTTCTCAACGTATCATGAATAAGGATTAAGAAGGAATGAATGGGTTCGCTCATGAAGTGTCTCTTCATGTTTGGGCAGGATCAGAGAAATAAATCCTAGTTCTAAGCCTTCACAAACAACTCAAGGTATCCCACAATGATGGTTGTGACTGAATGGAGAGGTTGTGGAGGGTTTTCTTACAATTTCTCTCTAGTTGAAGTGTGTTTTTCCCAGTTTGGATGCGCAAACTTTGTGCTACAGGGATGTATTTTGAAATTCCTTTATTTTGTGTATAGGGACCTCCAACTTATGCAGATTTATGGGATCTGAATCAACTAAAGAAGCAATCCAATATGGGTTTTCTTACAATTTTTCTCTAACAGTGACATGTTTTGTCTGGTTTGGATGACCAACTGTGTACTATAAAGATAGCTTTGAAAGTCCTTTGTTCTATGTATAGGGACCTCCAACTTATGCAGATTTATGGGATCTAAATCAACTAAAGAAGCAATCCACTATGGGTGATTTGGGGTTAGTGGATTTGTAAAGGTTCGTGTATATGAGGGATTTGACTTAGAATATCCATTGGTTTCCTCCCTATAATCTATACAATAGGAAGACAAAGGTGGAAGAGGAATCATTTCAAGTTTTCTTAAAATATCTTAAGGGGAAAACCACCAATTTTCTAGATTAGGGGTTCGAATATGGTGGGAAATTAAAAAAAAAGCATCTAGGAAAGCCTTTGTATAGTTGCAACTTCTCAATGTTTTATATTCGAGGGGAAATTTCTATGGAATTTTATTAATATGAAGGAATAAGGTATTACGCGAGACTCTACCATTAGTTTAAATATGAGGTTTTACGATGGAACTCGAGGTTGTAGAAACCCCATTTGATTAGTCTCTTTCAAGGATGCAGTGTAAGTGAAGGCTAATAGCCCATTCATTTATATTTAAAACAACCCAAGACCCTACATCATTGATCAAATGGAACAAGCACCAGACATGGAAGTTAACCTACAAGAGATAAATTCTCTTTTCTCTGTTCTCTAATCTAGGGCCATTAGATGCAAATTCAATGGTTTATGGCTGCAATCTAACACATTACACCAATGGTTTTTATCCACTTGGATCCCTAACTGTGACCTATATTTATGTTTCGAAGGATTTTTCATAGCTCAATTTGATACATAGAAATATTTGGATTTCATCCTAAATGAGGAACCATGGTTTTGGGGCAGAGCAAGGCTCTTCATTACCTCATGGTTCCCAAATTTTACCACAAAAATGGTAGTCTCAAAAATTTTGGTATAGGTTAGACTACCCAATCTTCTTCTTCCTTTTTAGCACCACAAGGTTCTATATGATATTAGAAATGCTAGGAAATTTTAAAAATATGGACCTTGAAAAAATAGAAAAAGGAATCTTTACTTTCGCTAGAATTAGTGTAGAGATAGACCTAAGCAAAGGCTTACATGATCCTATCCTACTAAAGCATAAAAAAATTCAGTGGACTCAAGTATTAGATTATCAGAACATGACATTCAGATGTTGAATTTTCTTTCAAATGAGACACCTACAGAACTCATGCTCACAAGCAAAAAGGAATCCAAAGAAGAAAAAAGGGCCAGCCCAAAAGCCAAGGGGATGGAAAGTATTTGATCCTCATATTTCAAAATAAGAGGAAGAAGAGACAATGGAGAATCATACAAATGTGGACATTGCTTAGTTCCAATAATGAAATCATGTAGAAGGGGATATTGTGACCTAGTTTGGAACCACAACCCAAATCATAAGGGTACCGAATTAGCAATGTCCCAAGAATCAAAGCAACAGGGAAAGGAATCACATAATAAAAAGCGTGTAAGGGGTATAAAGAGAAACCACATATTTGAGGGATTTTATTCTGTCAAATTCGTCTGTATGTAGACAATTGGAAATGAATTGGCGGTGGTTTCGGTTGTTCTAGTTGATCCCAGCCTTGGGAGTTGGGGGAAAGTATAGAGAAAGAAAGGCAAAAATGACAAGTTATGGGTTTTTCTTTATTTTGGCACATAATTTGTGAGGCTTATATGACCAAATGCTTCAATAATCTACATAATATAATTTTGTTCATTTTTTATTTTTATTTTGTAAGCTCAATAGGACTACATATTCATCATGTCCAACTTCTCACCCCGATCGAGGGGGGAAAGCACAAGATTTGAACCCAAGACTTCTAGTTCGATGATACTTCATTTCCACAACCATTTCCAATTGAGCTGTCCCAAGCAAACATAATTTTGTTCATTTTTTCAAATTGAATAAATTTTTTTTTTTTTAATATGGAAAAAATAATAGACAGAATGACCTTTTTCAGAGCATTTTTGCTGGTTAATTTTAATCAAAATTTGGCCAAGATTTATAAAAACTTGAGTTTAAATTGTTTAATATATAGAATTCAAATGCCCCGGGGTTTTTTCTAGGTCTTGAATCCATTTGTACACTCAAGAATATATTAAAAAAAAAATCTTGCTTGAAATTGTATTGCCAAAATTTGGTGAAAACCATTTGATCCATAAGTAAAACTACATCTAATATTAACTAGTACAAACACCACATTAGAAATGTTAATGTGGTTGATATAGCCGTAAGGATTTATAAATATAACAAAAAGAACTATTGCAACATGAAGAATGCCTTACGGGTGTACACATTTACCTAATTAACCATGCATAAAAATGTTATGGGTCAAATTAAACTTGAGAAAAAAAAAAAGAATTACACATCTTACTGTAAAATGGACCATTTTGCTAAATAAAATTTGCTTATACATTAATTTCCCCATCTAAGTAGAATATGAAGTTATTAAAATTGGAATCATCTCAAATCCCTAGGAAATTGGTGGGCAAGGAGCCATGTGCCATGAATCTAATTTACTTTTGAGGAAAAAAAAGAATTACACATTTTATTGTTTAATGAACCATTTTTCTAAATAAAAATTGTTTATATATTAATTTCCCAATCTAATTAGAATAGCAGGAAGCTACTGGGCACTAATCTAATTTTAAAAAATTATTAAAAGTCAATGTAAACTAACAAAACAAACTCTGTAACACACTAGAATCGTTGATAAACATTAAGACTAAGCATATGCTAAGCATGTTCCCTTGAGATAACACACTACAATCCTTGATAAACATTAATACTAAGCATATGTTAAGCATGCTTCCTCGATAATCAATCTAGATCGTCAATTAAAAAAATAAAAATAAAATCAACAAACCCTCATCCACCTTACATTGAAATAAAAAAAATTTGACTATTAATTTCTTAAATTACACTACATTTAATATTAATTAAATAATTAAAAAATATGATTAATTCAAGATTTATCATGGTTATTGTGAGGATTTGGCATGGTTAAGCGGTAGTGAAAGCTTAATTTGACTAGCAGGGTTCTATGTCAATTGATCAGCTGGTCTTAATTGGTGACCTCCAAAACAGAGTGTTTGGCCATGTAATCATCGTTTCCATTTTCTTCTCTAGCACTTCCCCATTGGAGAGATCTATCACCTTCGTCATCATGGTTAAATTTACGGTTCTGTATGTGTTTTTTAATTATTTATCCATTCTACATTGGTATTTTTAAAACAATTATTTATTATAAGTTATTTATTTTTTAAATTTTATATTAATAAATAAATTGTAATTTATGTATTCAAGTTTATGTGATGCATAATAAATTAAGCAAAGCTTTTCGGTAGAAATCATATATGAGAAATTTTTAGTTGACGCGTTTCGAACCAACAAGTGTGGTTCATCATCAGGACCAGATGAAGAGACATACCATGGCAAAGGCTTAAATAGAAGCCAAATTTTCAAGTAATGACTATATTTGAACAATAATATTTAAATTATGATGTTAATTATTAATATATTAAAAACAAATATTACTAAGTAACAACTATATTAAACGGCTAGCTTTTGGAAAATAATATTTAAATTATGATATTAGTTTATTAATTTATTAAAAACAAATATTAATAAGTAACAGCTATATTAAACGGCTAGTTTTTGAAAAATAATATTTAAATTAATTTATTAAAATCAAATATTAAAAAAACTAACAAAAAAAAATCAAAAATTATAAAAATGAGTCAATAGACAAGATCATTTAATAAATAAAAATAATTAATGGAAATAAAATAAACTGAATTAAAAATAAATGTTTGAAAATAAATAAAATAAAACAAAAATATACACAAGTCAAACGAAAAAAAAAAAAAAATATATATATATATATATATATATATATTCAAAGAAGAATAATCAATAAATAAAACATAGTTAACAATAAAATATGGGGCTGAGGCCTATTAAATTAATAACAAAAATACTAAAAGGATTTTGAGAAGATTTTTTGGCAGAAATCACATTATAATATTTTTGTCGACGCGTTTGGAACCAACGAGTGTGGTTCATCGTTAAGACAAGTTAAGAACAAATATATTGATAAAAATGCTTATGAAAACACAAAGGGTCAAGAAAATAAACTCTAATGAAGAATAAATCAACAACAAATACTATAAAAAGGATGCCAATACTTACATAGATAAAAAAACAAACAAAATAAATCTCAAAAATATTAAAAGGAGTTAAGAACAAATATATTGATAAAATACTTAAGAAAACACAAAGGGTCAAGAAAATAAACTCTAATGAAGAATAAATCAACAACAAACACTATAAAAAGGATGCTAATACTTACATAGATAAACAAACAAACAAAATAAATCCCAAAAAGAAACCTAAAAATATTCCTAGGGTATAATATTATTCATAGGGTTTATTGATCCGTTAAAGAAAAAGGTATTATAGATTTTATGTGAAGTTTTCTTATGTTACTTAGTGCAATGGATGGAAAATATTGCAAATAACATAAACACATAAGCAAATTGAAACATAATCAAACATATCGACACAACAACAATTTGATAATGGAGTTCACCAGACTTCCTGGTTACCTCTCTGGGTCTTTAGCTTCCAGTGTGACCATTTTATTAGTCTTCAAAATGCTTTTACAGACATGAACTCAAAAACAGAGACTCAAATGAGAAAAAAGATCTCACCATTGCGTTCAGCTTTAAATTTCGAGTCAAACAGGTATAAACTTGCCCATATTTGACCTCTGTGACCTCTAGACCCCCTGGAGAAATCCAAAACCGCCTCTGCCCTCTACAAAGACACTTCTGTCTACACAATACCACCTCGGTCTGTGCACTGATGGTTTGACTGGTTTGGCACCTGCATAAACCTTAAACAAAGTTTTGGTGGCTTGGTTTACCAAGCTCCGCCCTTAGCATTATGGTTAGCCTGAAGGTGTGAAGGCATTGGTATATAATGTTGGAGTTCGGTGGGTCGAAACCCCCACCCGACACTTCAACAATTTGATATGGATTAATTTTCATACATAGCAACATATATTCGCATGAAACTTTGGTGGCATATATCTCTGCGCTCCGTTGGCTTATACATGGGATATATGATTATATATACCATATGTGGTTGTCTGTTGCGGTGGATGTGGGATAATTCCAAAACAAACTAAGGGGTCCGGCGGCCGTGGGGTTGACCCCGGCCGTCGGCCCTTTTTCTAGCGCCTCCAATCCCGCAACCATAAATACAAAGTCATCCACAATCTTAACAAGAACCATTGTAGCCCTGCATGTGCAGCCGCTCTGGCGAAAACTTAGTCTTCCGAGAGGTCAGGGTTCGATCTGTTGAAATGTGGCAACAAGAATATTCCAATTTTAATTTGTCCTTGAATTAAAATTCAAATTTAGTTGCACCAGATGTTTGAAAGTAATTAATTAATACATCTTGAGTTAATTAGTTGGATAAATTCAAGTTAGAAGTCTTTCTGAAGTCATGCAACAGTTATCTCTTAAATTAAGGAGATTACACCTTAATTAAGGAGATAAGATTGAGTTATATTTGAGTTGTAATTAGTTAGATCAATTTACTGAGTTAAGTCCAGTTAAATTAGTTCCAAGCTATTTGAGGAACTAATTGTGAGTTATCAGTCAGTTGATGCATGCATGCACTCAACTAGTGTACTCCAGATAACTGAAGATTCCCTCATCAGTAACTCATGCATGTCTATTCTGAGAAAGACCCAATTGAGATTAAAGACAAGGACAATGTACTATCAGTTGCATGTGTTCTCTTATAAAGAAAACTCATGCATGCAATCAAGGAATCATTCCTTGAGGATTGCACAGTTCTGACAGTGTGTTAGAGCAGTGTGTGAGATCAGTGTTACACTTGGTAACAGGAGGATCACCCAGGAGAAACTGCGCAAGGAAATAGGAGCTTGGAGGGCAGAGAGGAAGGATTATGAGAAGTCAATTTTGTCTGTGAGCATCTATGAGGATTGTACTGAGAGCTGGCTAGCTGTGAGAGCTAAGGCTTTGTGTAATTCTGATATATTTCCACCTTGTATGATAATACAGATAGTGGGGTTTTTAGCTGAGGCTTTCCCTTGAGTATTTTTTGTGTTTCATGTGCATTGATTCTTCTTCTGATTATATGTGTTTAGCTTTATCTTGATCAATCTTTAAGCTTCCGCAAATTGATAATAGAAGTAGGTTATAGTATTTTGCTTTGGTTATATTACATTATCGGGTTAACCTGCAGTAGATCTACAGAGCTGGATTTGTAGACAGAATTTCTACATGGTATCAAAACAAAGTTTATCAGAGTTGTGAACAGTATACAGAGAAGAGAAAATTTTTGAAGTTTGAAGTTCGGGGTTGCAGGTGCGAATCAAATTCTTATCATACTTGAAGGTTGGCCAATGGTGTTCTATGGCTTGAGACTCAAGTATGCCTTGGAAGGTAGCTCGAATTATATAGCATGGAAAGATCACATGGAGGCTGTATTAGAAGAAAATGGCTTGAAGGATTTCATTGATCAAGAAATCCCAAAGCCAAGTTCAACTAATGCATAAGAGTTGGTTGAGTGGAAGAAATGTGTGGTGAGGGTGAGACGGATCATCCTTGAGGGAGTTCGAGACCATATTGTCTCGAGTCTCCATGGGAAGGATACTCCATTTTCAATCTGGAAGACATTGAAGAACCTCTACCAAAACAGTAATGACCAGAGGAAATTGGTGCTCAAGGATAAGCTTCGAAAAATCAAGATGGAGAAGGGTGATACTATTTCCACATATCTGAATAAGCTCACAACCTGCAGAGATGAGCTTGGTAGTGTGGGAATAACTACTACTGATGATGATATGGTGAGCCTCGTTCTCCTCGGCCTTCCAAAGAGTTGGAATAGCTACCAGGACTTTGTGAATGGAAGGGAGAAACTGCCAGATTGGGAATGACTGTGGTTGGATCTGATGCAGGAGGAGATCAAGAGGAGCACACGAGATGGTTCTTCATCAAAGAATGATGATGAAGAAAATATGGCCTTAGCAAGTAAGGCAAGGAAAGGAAAGGGGAAGGCTTCCCATTCCAAATCGAATTATTCTCATGGAGGTTAGGAGGGTGACAAGTCTAAAGTGAGATGCTTTAATTGTCACAATATGGGACATTATGCAACTAATTACCCATCGAAAAAGTCTAAGAAGGGATCCACAAAAGGATCGGAAGGTGAGGCATTAGCCTCCCAGATCAAAATGGACTTTACCCTCATCGCATGCATGGTGTCATCGATGGTGGGTTATGTTTGGTATCTTGACAGTGGAGCCTCATTCCACATGACCGACGATAAAAATTTATTCAGTACCTTGGAGGAGAAAGACCTCAAGATGCGCATAGAGATGGGTGACGACGGAAAGTACAATGTTTCAAGATGGGCACGGTTGCTTTTCAAATGGAGCATGGAGCTCCTCTCACCTTGACAAATGTGAAGTATGTGCTTGGACTGAAGAAGAACTTGGTATCGGTCACAATGTTGGAGGAAAAAGGCGACGATGTTGTATTCAGTAAAGGAAAGGCATTTCTAAGACACATAGCCACCGGTCAGACCAAGAGGATTGGGATTTGGGTGAAGAATCTCTATAAACAAGAGGTAGATGATTGTGCAGCATTGAGTACAAAAGTAGAATTGGTGCAAAGCCAAGACATTGGCGAGTTGTGGCACAGGCAGTTGAGCCATTTGCATCATGGGGCCTTAAAGATAATGCAGCAGATATCTACGGGACTTCCCAAAGGTAAACTTGAGCAAGTTGACACATGAAAAGGTTGTACCTTGGGAAAGTATGCCAAGTCTTCCTTTCATGATCGAGACAGTCGGGCAGAGGCTATCTTAGAGAGAGTTCATATTGATGTGTGTGGACTATTCTCGATGACATCCATAGCGAAGCAAAGGTATTATGTGATTTTCATTGATGATTATTCTCATAAATGTTGGCTTTATTTCATGCAGAAGAAGGACCAAACCTTCACAAAGTTTTGTGAGTTCAAAGCTTTGGTCGAGAAAGAGTTAGGGAAGAAGATCAAGGCCTTAAGAAGCGACAATAGTGGAGAATATGTCTCTCAAGAGTTTAAGGAATTCTATGCAGTGGAAGGAATTAAATAAGAGTTGACGAAACCTCATAACCCACAGCAGAATGGGGTGGCCAAGAGGAAGAACAAAACTATTGTAGGGGCAACACATGCAAGGTTGCATGACTAAGGCCTACCACTTCACTTGTGGGCTGAGGCATGCAACACAACTATCTATTTGCAGAATAGAAGCTCGCATCGCATACTTGGGATGAAGACACCAGAGGAAGCTTTCTCTCGTAAGAGACCAGATGTGGGACATGTCAAGATCTTTGGCTCATCATTATATTGCCATGTGACAAAGGATGCACGAAATAAACTTGAGCCAACAGCAAAGTTGGGGATACTTGTGGGGTACACTGATACACTCCACAACTATCGGGTGTACTTGCCTACCAGTTGGAGGACAGTGTTTCGCAGAGATCTCAAGTTTGATGAGCATAAGGCCATGCGAGTTTCCCTTGAGAGGGAGCTCCAACTACAAGTTGTGGAGGAACTGTTGGTTTCTAAGGAGGAGAAGCCTCAAACTGATGTGGAGCAGCCGTATGCATAGGTTTCAGGAGTGGAGACATCCACTCAAGCAGAGTCTTCTAGATATGGATGGAAGCGCACAAGAGAAGCTGATAGATTGTTAACGAATGCGAGAGAGAATGTGGGAGAACCATCTTCTCAGCACATACAGAGGAGGTCACCTGAGAGGTACACTGGATACATGGCCCTTGTTCGAGAATGTGTTGAGACCGAGCCATCTTCCTTCGAGGAAGCAGTGCAGCAGCCAATTTGGGTTGATGCTATGGTGGAGGAGTATGACTCCATAGTTCATAATAGTGTTCGGGACGTGGTTCTGAGACTGAAGAATAAGTCAGTTGTGAGTTCCCGTTGGCTTTACAAGGTAAAGCAAGCTGCTGATGGTAGTGTGGAGAAGAATAAGGCAAGATTTGTTGCTCGTGGCTTTTCACAGGTCGAGGGGATTGACTATGATGAGACTTTTACTCTTGTCACAAGGTACTCATCTATCAGATCTATGTTGGCACTATCAGCACAGATGGGTTGGAAGATCCATCAGATGGATGTGAAGACTGCATTCCTCAATGGCCATATTGAGGAAGAGGTGTACATAGAGCAGCTGGAAGGTTTTGAGACCTTCGATCGTGAGTCGCACGTGTTACACTAAAATTTGTCACCATGACTATTTGCAGTTAGTATGGCTCCATCAACTGTCATACTATCCTCCTTGGCAAGTCTTATACCTCTGTTCTTCATGTCAAACTCCAAGAAAGAGAGAAAGTCTTTAAAAATCTATATAACTCTGGGTACGCAGTTTCTCTTAGCCTTACCTGCGTGTACGCACCCCAAGTTCACAATACCTGCGTACTTGTACGCTCTGTATATAAAGGGGCGGGTGCATACTCCTGTAAAGGTCAAAAGGCGCAAGTTTCACTTCAAAAAAGTTACTTGTGGTCAATTCTAGAGCATTCTAGAAGATGGTTTGACGTGGATTGAGCGCCTCCAGATGGTTCATGCATCCCAATGAAAGAGGAACTTATCCCATGAAGAGGGGAGCTATCCCATTGAAAGAGGGGCTTATCCCATTCATGGTGGACCTGATTAACTTCCTCCAAAGCACTATAAATATAGGCATTGGGCCAGAGGGAGAGGAGGCTATGTGTCTTAGAAATGCAAATGTTCGGGAATTTACCAACCTGGGAACCCCTCCTAACGAGAATCCTAGTACTTTTCCTTACTTTGGAAATGTTGGTCCTCCTTATATGGCTACTTTGTCATTACCTGGATTTACAATAGGTTTACCGATATGGTTATTTTCAACTTCGTTGGCCCCAAATACTCCAATTGTTCCACCTCAACCGAATGCTTCACCTCAACAGAGTTCACCATCTCAACATCACCAACCTTCTGTTGACCCTTTACCTTCTTCGCCTAATTTTTCTTCCTCTTCGCTTGGTAAAAGCCTTGATGCTAGTAACCAGGTGTCTAAGAAGAAGAAGAAAGGGAAGAAGAAGAAGAAGCAAGATAATAAAGAAGTCAACCAACCAACCATGGCTGTAAGTGTTAGTTGTGTTGAGGAAAACTCCGACATGCATTGTAAACCCAAATACCCTTGCAGGCTTTGTAAGGGTGACCACTTCCTTGTCAATTGTCCTGGTATTCCAAAGGTCTTGGAAGTATGGTCAGAAAAATCTCATCAACTTTCCATTGATCCATCAACCAGTGATAGTCAGGTTCCTGGGAAAAAGGGTAAAGTTAGGTTTCCTTGTAAGTTATGCAAAGGGAGTCATCAAACTCACATTTTCCCTCACATGGATGAAGCCTCAACATTGTTCGAAAACCTTACTGTTCCACAGTAAGAATTTCCAACTGGTTACCGTAAACTTTCTCCCAACCTACCGTCAACTGACGGAGTGATTGATCTAATTTCAAGTACAATCGATCACACTCTTCCATTGGAGAGTGAAACTCATGTCACTCAGGTTGATGATCCGTTAGTTGATCAAGTGGTCGATTCAATTTCACATTCGGTCGATCCCACTTTCCCTTTAGAGAGTGAACTTCATACCGCTCAGGTTCTTCTTGTTACATCAGATTCTTCTATGCCGGGGGGCATTTCACCTGTTTCTACAGAACCCCCTCCAAGTATTGAGGTCTTTTCCTTTGATTGGAATAGACTGACAGAACCTCATCTTCCTTCCTCCATCCCTTTCCAAATCATTGTCAAGGCTGGTGGTAGGGACATACATCGTACTCAGGTAGATGAAGGTGCTTCTGTTAGTATTTTATCCTCAACTGTTTGGAAAGCTTTCGTTCCCTAGTCTTGTTTCAACTACAAATAATATGACACCCCTAAATGTTCCTGATTCTAAAGTGGTATCTACCCTGCCACAGGTTAATTATGTGGTAACTGGTCCCATGTTTTCAGTTACCGATGTAAGTGAGCCTCTCATTGTTTTCTCATCTTCCTTTGATTTAGATCCGGTAATTGACATGGAAAACTCTATGGGATTACTTGAACACGATGTTCTTATCCCTTTTGAGTCCCTTGACATGTGTTCCTTCCAGAGAACTATTCTTCCTTCTGATGAAGACCTCTTGGAAGCCATGATCAAGGTGTGTCCATTGACATGTCTTTCTTCCAGTTGGAAGCCATGATCAGGGAGCGCGAGGATAGTTCTTTTCCTGTATCAACCTCGTTAAAAAATGAAACAGGCTGTTACGAGGATAGTTCTTTTCCTGTGTCAACCTCGTTAAAAAATGAATCAGTTGGTGAGGAAAGTTCCTTTTATTGTGTCAACCTCGTTAAAAAATGAATCAGTGAGTACGAGGAAAGTTCCTTTTACTATGTCGACCTCGTTAAAAAATGAATCAGTGAGTACGAGGATAGTTTTTTCCTGTATCAACCTCGTTAAAAAATGAAACAGGCTAGCACGAGGACAGTTCTTTTCCCGTGTCAACCTCGTTAAAAAATGAATCAGGTTAGAGGATAGTTCTTTTACTGAGTCAACCTCATTAAAAAATGAATCAGGTAGATTTTAGGATATGTAGGTAGATTGTAGAAAGTAGGATTATGAGGATAGTTCCTGTTACTGAGTCAACCTCGTTAAAAAATGAATCAGGTATGAGGATAGTTCTTTTCTTGTGTCAACCTCCTTAAAAATGAAACAACTCCCTTTTCAAGTTAAATATTGAAAGTAAACCTTCATTCCATCCATCTGGTTGAATGCAATGAAGCCTGGGGGGCATGTACCTCGCTTTGCATCATTATACTGGGGGCATGCGAACTTTTTAGAGCATAGTTCCTTGTCTTGTGTCAAGCTCATTAAAAAATGAATCAAGGTTTTTAGAGTAAAGTTTTTTGTTAGGTAGATTGTAGAGAGTCGTTATGAGCATAGTTCCTTATCTTGTGTCAAGCTCGTTTAAAAAATGAAACAAAGGTTTTGAGGATAGTTCTTTTCCTGTGTCAACCTCACTAAAAAATGAAACAACTCCCACGAGTCTTTCCAAGATCTTGAAAGTAAAGCTTCATTCCATCCACTTCATTGAATGCAATGAAGCTTGGGGGGCATGTACCTCGTTTTGCGTCATTATGCTGGGGGCATGTGAACTTATAACAAGCATAGTTTTTCGTTTCAAGCTTGCGTAAACATGAAACCGAATTCGAGCATAGTTCTTTTCCTGTGTCAAGCTCGTTAAAAAATGAAACAAATCCTCCTCTACTTGAGTCGAGAGTTTGACTAGATCTCATAAATGTTAAGTTGTATATTTAGGTTAGTTATTTCAGTGTTTTGCATAATTTTCTTACCGTTTTAGGTCGAGTCTTTCAAATGATCTCGTACATGAACCTTCATTCCATCCAGCTTGTACTTAGTTGAATGAAATGAAGCTGGGGGGCATGCGCTCTAGCAGTTACGCTTAGGGGGCATCAAGCACAGTTTTCTCTCTGTTTCAAGCTTGTGAAAAAATGAAACTACTTTGAAGCATAGTTTTTCTTTGTTTCAAGCTTTTGTAAAAATGAAACCTATCTCGAGTCAATTTCAGTTATTTTCAAGACTCGTTAAACTCATGAAAATCCTGAGATTATTTTGCTATTTTTCATTTTCGTAAAACAAATGAAAATGCCGAGTTCTTTCCGTCTTTTCCTGCTCGTAAATTAAATTGAAAGTCGGCCATATGAGTACATTTTTATCCCTTTTTCGAACTCATTAAAATTTACGAAAAAGTGAAAACCATGAGTACATTTTTATCATTTTTTCGAACTCGTTAAAACTTACGAAAAAGTGAAACCTTAGAGTCACCTTTAAGCTCTTTTCTGACTCCTAAAACATGAAAAGATCGCTGAGTTTTTTCTTTTTAAACTCGTTAAAACGGAACTAAAAAGACGGTCCACTTACAGCTCTTTTTCTGACCGTAAAAACATTAAAAGATTGCCGGATCTTTGTCATTTCATATTCGATATTGGTTATAAAACGACGTGTCGTTGATCATTTTTTTTTACTTTTTCGGATCAGTGACACTAATAACGAAAAGTACTCCTTGGTCGTAAAGATCAAGCGGTTCTCTCAAGTATTATTTTATACTTTTTCGAGCTTAGGAGACACAAATCTACGAAAAAGGTCAACCTTGGAGTCTTCTTAAGTTTTTCAGACTCTCTAAAATTGAAAAACGCCGAGTTTCTCCTATACTGGACTCGTTAAAATTTCACAGTAAAGGACCTGTTCGATTACAAACAGGAACGGACCACTCCTTCTTAGGGTTCGAATCAAAACTAAGTTGGACTCATCCGAAGGATGAGCTTATAATCAAGCATATGTTATCCTCCTCAAGCTTGTAAAAAATAAAGAGGTACTTGCCAGAAATGGTGGGGGAAAAGAGAGAAGAATGAGCCTATTTGTTATCCTTTGTCACAGAAAAAACCTTATTACCACTCTTGAACACGACACTTTTCATTCACCTGGGTTGGGAAATCCTTTGCCTTAAAGTTGATTAAACCACTTTGAAAGTCTTCAACCGTTTCTGGGTATTAACTTTGGGTCAATCGTCGCCAAGCCATCTGTCGTGTCGTTATGTGTTCAAGAGGTCTCTGCAAATAAACCATTCATATTCAAAATACTTGTCATCCATTTTGACCATCCCTGAGTCAGTCCTTACAGCAACATTTCTTCAACTTGAACTATGATTTCGTGTTGTGGGCTTGCCTGCAACAGGTCGCTTTCTATCGACATCAGCACATTATTTAGAGAGATGACTTAGAAATCGTCAGTACCTTGAAGTCTGCATGCATCAATGGCAGGTTTCTCGCCTTCGACAACAGTTTATATCATTGACTTTCGATCGAAGGATTCCATGACATGTCCGACATCAACCCATTCATTCGCATCTCATGGATTGTACTAGGTACTTTGAGAACCATTGACATCACTGGTGGTCTCTCTCACGCTTGTTAACAGTTTACATCATTGACTGGTAATCAAGTGGTTTCTACCATGTTCGACATCAACTCATTTATTCGCATGGATAGAATCGTACCAATTCGAGAAGTAGAAATGAAGACCCTGGATCTAGTTTCCACCATCCAGGCTGCGAGGAGTTTTGTATTCATTATATAGTAGACTAATCATAAACAGATGGCTGCGTCCATACTGTGTCTACATGAGTCTATGATTGTAATGTACTGCAAAATCATTCCTGTATCAGAACAGTAGTTAGATTGTTAGTTAAAGTTTTTGATCTGAGTATGGGAATGCCTACCTCAACGATGATATGATCTTATATATGTATTTTGTGTTGAATACTTGCAGGTTCCGACTGGGCTCTCCACAAGATAATCCTTGAAATGATAAAGTACTTCACCCTTCCTAGATGATATGAAACCCTAATCTACTACAGGCTTCGCACTTTAAGGGGCAATCTGTTACACTAAAATTTGTCACCATGACTATTTGCAGTTAGTATGGCTCCATCAATTGTCATACTATCCTCCTTGGCAAGTCTTATACCTCTGTTCTTCATGTCAAACTCCAAGAAAGAGAGAAAGTCTTTAAAAATCTATATAACTCTGGGTATGCAGTTTCTCTTAGCCTTACCTGTGTGTACGCACCCCAAGTTCACAATACCTGCGTACTTGTACGCTCTGTATATAAAGGGGTGGGTGCGTACTCCTGTAAAGGTCAAAAGGCGCAAGTTTCACTTCAAAAAAGTTACTTGTGGTCAATTCTAGAGCATTCTAGAAGATGGTTTGACGTGGATTGAGCGCCTGTAGATGGTTCATGCATCCCAATGAAAGAGGAACTTATCCCATGAAGAGGGGAGCTATCCCATTGAAAGAGGGGCTTATCCCATTCATGGTGGACCTGATTAACTTCCTCCAAAGCACTATAAATACAGGCATTGGGCCAAAGGGAGAGGAGGTTGAAAGCTGAATATTCCTAAGGGTAGATGCTGCTGGAATTAGGACTTCCTTGTAGAAGCTTGTGAGGAGAGATTCCCATCCTTTCTTGTTTCATTTGGAAGTGGGTGAGCTGATCAAAGTAAAGGAGAACTCTTGCTGGACCCTGGGAGGAACTTGCACAACACCAAGGCTCAGGTTGTAATGGTTTCTTTTGTTTCCTATTAATACAAATAAGTACATTCTTCTCAACAATTTATTATTTATGAGTTGTTTCATATACTCCTTGGTCTGTATGTTAAATATGTTTTATTTTATGAGATATTCAGGTGCTATTTAATCGTTTGATTGTTAGTGAATGCAGGTTTCGAAGAGAAGGAGGAGCTCATACGGATCGACGAGGCTGGACTACTACAACAACGTTGGACTACAGGTAGGATCTAAACACTTGATTTCTTATATGGTAAATGCATATTTAGAGAAGGATTGTTCTTAATTGTCTTGTTTGTCACTAGAAAGCCTTAAGCTTCTAGGGAGGTTGGTTTTGTTCGCAAAATTGACTCTTTCCGCATGACAGCACGTGTGCCAACTCAAGAGAGATTTGTACGGGCTGAAGCAAGCACCTCATGCTTGGTACATCAAGATAGAAAACTACTTCACCGGGTTGGGCTTCACAAAGAGTGAAGTGGATGCAAACCTATACCACATCATGGTGAAAGGTAACCCGTTGATCATTATACTTTATGTTGATGATCTCATATTGACAGGTGATGATCAGTTGATCATGTCTTGCAAGGAGGACCGTGCAAGAGAATTCGAGATGAAAGACATGGGTCTCATGCATTACTTCCTTGCCATGGAAGTGCGGCAGAAGGATGGGGAGTTGTTTATGTCTCAGGGAAAGTATGCCAACGAGACACTCAAGAGATTCCACATGGAGAAGTGTAAGCCCATGCAGACTCCTCTAGCAGGTAACTGGAGGAAGGAGGATGCTACTTCAGGTGAAGTAGTAGAGGCTACTGTGTACAGGTAGCTTGTGGGTTCACTGGTGTACTTAGTGAACACACGACCATATTTGTGCTATGAGGTGAACTAGCTGAGTCAAGCAATGGTTCAACCTACCAAGATGTTTTGGAAGGCAGCAAAGCATGTATTGAGATACCTCAGAGGCACATCTCAGTATGGATTATGGTACATACAGACAAAGGGAGTGAAGCTACAGGGCTCCACTAATGCAGATTGGGTAGGGAGTCCATAAGATCGGAAGAGCACATCAAGAGGGATTTTCAACCTTGGGTTGACGACAGCTTCTTGGTACAGCAGGAAACAAAGGTCGGTTGCACTCAGCACGACAGAGGCAGAATACATGGCTGCAAGTTAGGCAGCATGTGAGGCCATCTAGATGCGGAAAATCCTAGTTGGTTTGTTTTATCAGAGGATGGATCCAACTGTGATCTATTGTGATAATCAGAGTTGTATCAAACTCTCTGAGAATCCAGTATTTCATGATAGGTCCAAGCACATCGATATCTGGTATCATCATCTTAGAGATTGTGTAGCGAGGAGGATCATGTTGTTGCAATATATTTCGACAGAGGAGTAAGATGCTGACATTTTGAAAAAGGCATTGTCAAATTGTAAATTCGAGTTCCATAGAGACAGGATCGGGGTGGCAGATAATCCCTTTCTTGTTGAGAGGGAGTGTTGAAATGTGGCAACAAGAATATTCCAATTTTAATTTGTCCTTGAATTAAAATTCGAATTTAGTCTCACCAGCTGCTTGAAAATAATTAATTAATTCATCTTGAGTTAATTAGTTGGAGAAATTCAAGTTAGAATTCTTTCTGAAGTCATGCAACAATTATCCCTTAAATTAGGGAGATTATCCCTTAAATAAGAAGATAAGATTGAGTTATATTTGAGTTGTAATTAGTTAGCTCAGTTTATTGAGTTAAGTCTAGTTAAATTAGTTCCAAACCGTTTGAGGAACTAATTGTGAGTTATCAGTCAGTTGATGCATGCATGCACTCAACTAGTGTACTCCAGATAACTGAAGATTCCCTCATTAGTAACTCATGCATGTATATTCTGAGAAAGACCCAGATGAGAATGAAGACAGGGACAGTGTACTATCAGTTGCATGTGTTCTCTTATAAAGAAAACTCACGCATGCAGTCAAGGAATCATTCCTTGAGGATTATGCAGTTTTGACAATGTGTTAGAGCAATGTGTGAGATCAGTGTTACACTTGGTAACAGGAGGATCACCTAGGAGAAACTGTGCAAGGAAATAGGAGCTTGGAGGGTAGAAAGGAAGGCTTATGAGAAGTCAATTTTGTCTGTGAGCATCTGTGAGGATTGTATTAAGAGCTGGTTAGCTGTGAGAGCTAAGGCTTTGTGTAATTTTGATATATTTCCACCTTGTATGATAATACAGATAGTGGGGTTTTTAGCTGAGGCTTTCCCCTGAGTATTTTATGTGTTTCATGTGCATTGATTCTTCTTCTGGTTATATGTGTTCAGCTTGATCTTGCTCAATCTTTAAGCTTCCGCAAATTGATAGTAGAAGTAGGTTATAGTATTTTTCTTTGGTTATATTGCATTATCGGGTTAACCTGTAGTAGATCTACAGAGCTGGATTTGTAGACAGAATTTCTACATGATCCTCCCTGATCCCCAAAATTTTGGAGAATAGGTGATATTGGGAAAAATCCGAGCTGCCACATGTCAGCACCGGATTGACCCATATCAACCAATTAGAATATGCCACGTCACCTCCTTTGTTAACATCATCCAGGACCCGTGGCTCATTCCCAGGTTGACACATGTCCTCACTAATGTAAGCATTGACTTAGTTGATTGTTGACCGTTGACTAATCGTTGACCATTGACCTTTGACTTTTTGATTTTGCCCTAATTTTCCCAAAAACTTTGACTGGCCCTAACTTCTTCATTCGGACTCGGATTTATGCGTCGTTCACATCGATGGAATTGTATCAATGAGAACTTAGACTTGATTCTACTTTCAACTGCATTTGAATACTTTGATATGGAGGCAAAACTGGATCCATTTTGGATCACTCCTCCCCACTAGAAGCTTTTAGACCACCAAAAGTTGGTTTTAGTTGTTGAACAAGTGAGGATATGCTTCCCTCACTTTTCCAATCTCTATCCATCATGCTTTACTTGGATTTGCACCTTTGAGTCCTACTCGAAGATACTCAACACTTCCTCGTTGCGAAGTCTTTATCCTCCTATTAAGAACTGTATTCTCCTGTAGCTCATTGAGATACTTGGGCACAAAATCTTCAATGGAAGGTAATTGACCTTGCTCTTCAGGATCTTCAATTAATGAAGGCTCATACAATCGCAAGTTTTCAACATTTACGACGGAATAGATATGCATATAAGCTGGTAGATCTAGGCGGAAAGCATTTTCACCAATTTTGTCAAGTATTTTGAAAGGACCATATCTAATTGGTTTCAACTTCTTACCTTCCCCTTGTAGTCTTTCTTTGCTAATGTACAACCAGACTTGATCACCAACTTGAGAACTATGCTCAACTTGATGCTTGTCATGTCGCGCCTTATACTTTGCTTGCCTTCTTTCTAGCTGTTCTTGTACTGCTTGGTGAATTTCCTGGATTTGTTCAATGAACTTGGTTGCTTTGTCCACATCACTGTGTCCATCAACTGCTATGTCTTTACCAAAGACAAAATCCAAGGAAGACTTTGGTATAAAAACAAAACAAGTCTCAAAAGGATATCTCTAAGTAGAAGAATGTTTTGCATGGTTGTAAGCATGCTGCACATAACACAAATGCTCATCCCAAAGTTTGAGATGCTTGCTGCAATATCCTCGAAGCAACTGTATCACTGTCCTATTGACCACTTATGTCTGACCATCTGTTTGCGAATGAAATGACGTGCTCTTCTTTAACTTCATGTCCATTAACTCCCATAGACTTGACCAAAATTTCCTAACAAATCGAGAATCTCAATCAGATACAATAGAAGTGGGTAACCCAAAAAGAACACATGCATTTTGAAAGAACAACTTTACAGTTGTTCAATTGTGACCTGTTTATTACATGGTGTGAAAATACACATCTTACTGAACCTATCCACAACTACATACAAATAATCATGACCCTTTCTAGACTTTGGCAATCCCCCAACAAAATCCATGGAAACACTTTCCTAAGGACGAGAAGGAATTGGAAGTGGAGTATACAAGCCTAATTTTCTATTACTTGGCTTGCTTGTAGCGCACATAGTACATCCTTTAATATATCTAGAAACTGTCTCATTCATTCGTGGCCAATAGCAAAATCTCTGTAAATGTGCAACTATTTTACTTACACCAAAATGACCTGATATGAGAGAAGTAGGTGCTTATATTAACTCTTTCAGCTTGTGGAATTCATAACTTTCCCAAATGATATAAGAGTTTGTCCTTTATGAAATAATCCAATTATTTTACCTGCTTGCTGTGACTTAAAGTTGCATATACATCCTTAAAATCTGTGTCTTGAGCATATTGTTCAATGTAACTTTCATGAATTACTTAATTATGCTTAAGTATTATGGATGCATTTATAATTGGTCTTGATAACATGTCTGTGACCTTATTATGTATGCCCTTCTTATATCTAATAATAAGGTGAAATTGTTGTAGACAACCCATTCATTAATAGTGTCTTGATTGTTGCAATTTAGTTTGTGAGTGTAAATATTGAAGTGGTTGATGATCTGTGTGTATGATTGTTTCTTTACCCATTATGTAATGTTTCCACTTTTTAACACTCTGAACTAATGCATACAATTCTTTATCATATGTAGGATAGTTAACTACTGTTGATGTGAATGTCTCAGAATGAAAACATATAGGCTTTCTGTGTTGCATCAACACTGCCCCCATGGCATATTCACTTGCATCTGTCTCGATCTCAAATGGATGTTGAAGATCTGGTAGTGCTAGTACTGGCACTATACTGATCCTTTCTTTTAATGTGTCGAAGGCTCTCTATTGTTTGCCTCCCCACTGAAACATATGTTTCACACTTGTCAAAGCATGTAAAGGAGTTGTAATCAAAGAAAAGTTAGCAATAAACTTTCTCCAATATTGTGTTGCCCCTAAAAAAATTCTAACTTCTGTAGCAGTATTGGGCTTAGGCCAATTTACAATGACTTCGACCTTAGAGGGATCTATCTTCAATTCACCACCCCCTACAATATAACCCAAATAATTCAAAGATGTTCTGCCAAATTCACATTTTGATAGTTTTACATAGATATTTTCTCTTTTCAAAACATCTAAAACCTGCTTTACATGCTTTACATGTTCATCCCATGTTCTACTGAAAACAAGAATATCATCTAAATAGACTATTACAAAATCATCAATGAATGGTCTAAATACATCATTCATGACTCGCATGAATGTAGTTGAAGCGTTAGTTAAGCCAAAAGGCATAACCATCCATTCATAGAGTCCTTCCTTTGTTTTGAAAGCAGTCTTCCATACATCTTGTTCGCAACTCTGATCTGATGGCAGTCGCTTCACAAGTCCAATTTAGAGAAGTAAATTGCATCTTTTAACTGATCTAACAAAGCATTAATACGAGGAAGAGGATAACGATTCTTTATTGTGATTTTATTTAATGCTCTAAAATCAATGCACATTCTCCATGAACCATCTTGCGTTCACACTAACATAATAGATGATCCGTACAGTGATGTGCTTGGTTGAATAAACCCTTGATCGAGCAACTCCTGTACCTACTTCTTTATCTTTGCATTCTATAGAGCTGATAACCTGTACATTCCAATGTTAGGTAGTGGAGCATCTTGCTGCAATAAATCTCATGTTCTATCTCTCACTTGGGTGGAAGCCCTTTAGGCTCTTGAAACAGAATATCATAATCAGAAATAAGTATAACTAGATCTGCTTTCTGTTTAGGATTACAACCTTGGAAAGCATCAAATTTATCAATATCCTTTGCTTTTACAATCATAAGTAAAAATTGTTTACTTGAATTTACAATTCTTTTCATCTGTCCAGAATTTATGAGAGAGAAGTTATCTTTGAGTTTATGAGCTCTTACAATATATTCAATTCCATCCTTAGTGAGTTGATACTTATTTTCAGTTCGATAGAAGATAGCATTTCTATCGTACAAGTATGGACTTCCTAATACAATTCCACATATGTCCAATGGGACTATGTCTAACTCAACGTCACATATGTCCAATGGGACTATGTCTAACTCAACGTCATCTACAAACTTTGACCCAATAGCAAAACGAAGTTTACATTGTTTCATAACTTGTAGCTTAGTTTTATCACACACCCAACCTAATGGATATGGCTTTTTATGAGGTTTTGTTTCTAGACCCAACTTCTTTACAATTGCTTTTCCTCTCATCATTATTATTATCAACAAAATGTGAAGTACTTATAGTATCCTTATAGTTGTAATCGTTGTCTCGTCACCTGAATATGATCCCAAGTCCTTTTGAATAGGAGCAACATTCTTCCGCTCCTTACTCCCAAACTTCTTAGGCTTCAATTCCAGATGCAATGGCCAGCAGTGTGCCTCATTGTGGTCTTCCTTCTTACAATGAGTGCATGAAGGTTTATCTTTCTTCACAATGTTTGTTTTCTTCTCCTTCCATTTAAGTTTCTTCTTGTCTTTATTCTTGCTTTCAATAGGTTTAGAGGATTTTCCAACATCATGGGTTACATTTTTGCCTCTAGCTTCTAGATGAGTTGCTTGCTTTCAATAGGTTTAGAGGATTTTCCAACATCATGGGTTACATTTTTGCCTCTAGCTTCTAGATGAGTTGCTTGGACCGATACATCATCTAAGCTAGTTGGATTAAACATAAGTATAATATGCCTCAAATAACTATGTAGGCCACCTATGTATTTCAACAATGTTTCTAGTGAGTCCAATGATATGCTTAACGTTAAAGCAAAAGCTCTCTTACAGAATTCTTGAGTATAACTTTAAATACATTTTTGCCTCTAGCTTCTAGATGAGTTGCTTGCTTTCAATAGGTTTAGAGGATTTTCCAACATCATGGGTTACATTTTTGCCTCTAGCTTCTAGATGAGTTGCTTGGACCGATACATCATCTAAGCTAGTTGGATTAAACATAAGTATAATATGCCTCAAATAACTATGTAGGCCACCTATGTATTTCAACAATGTTTCTAGTGAGTCCAATGATATGCTTAACGTTAAAGCTAAAGCTCTCTTACAGAATTCTTGAGTATAACTTTAAATACTTTGACCTTTTAATTGACGTAGCGTTTGCCAACTCATCATTTCTTGTTGCATATAAGCCAAAGGAAAAAATTTCTTTTAATAGCAAAAACAAATCCATTCCAAGTTGAAATGATTTTACCATGTTTTTTGAGATCTGCTTGTGTCTTGCCTTCCCAGATCTGCTTATGTCTTACCTTCCCACCATACAAGTGCAATTCCTCCGAGTCCAAGGCTAGCAAGTTGGATCTTCTTCCTTTCTGAAACAACTTTCTACACCCTGCAATACACTTACTACATTTAATAAGTCACATTTATATTTATATTTATATTTAATACATTTAATAAGCCACATTTATATTTATATTAATGTTTAAATATGATTGTGCTAATTTCATTAAGCATATTATGCTAATTTCATAAAATTCTAACATAATAAGTTGACTATAATACTACCTTTCCACCATGTATCCCAACGACCACGTATCCCAAGTCACATCTATCCCAACGAACCTCATTATTGTGGATCAGACTCCAAGGTAACCCTCTTAAAAAATATATGTTATTTAATAATTTCATGTGAACTTGGTATTGTATAATAATAATAATGGTTAATTCAAGATATACCAAAATAAAAAATTAATAATATTTTTATTTTGATGAAATTCTATAAATATAGTCATTGAAAAAATAAAACAAAGGTTAACATAATAAAGTATACTTAAAATATATTATCATTACAAAGAGACAATAGTTGCCGTCATGAAGTATAAAATGCCAAACACTCTCCGCGCCGCTGAGAATATATTTGTACAGTAACACATGCCGCCTTTAAAATTAATACACGTGGGCAGCTGTGGGGTTGAAGGTCGAAGGTTCCGGATGATGCTCATGAATTGGATGGTGAGTGGGCTGAATCTGACGAGTGGATTCCTGGGCTGAATCTGACGAGTGGATTCCTGCAGATTGCACACCGCTTTCTGGTAGTGAACAAATCCCATGAACCAAAACTCGTGAGAGTCCACCGTCACGATCTGAATATACTTCTCAGCAGGATTATCTTTGTTGGTAGACAGATTCACAGCCTTCAGATTCGCCAACGGAATTACAACCTGCATTCATTATTATTTCAGTTCACACTTCATTACTATTACTAGTTCCATTTCAAGAATTCAAGAATTACAATTATTTTACAGGATTCAAAAATGTAGGCAGCACTCACCCGGTAGTGACTCCATGCCAGCTCTCCGGAAGGAGCAGTGAACGACAAGGGGCGATCGCTGCAGAAGGCGATCTTCATGGTCGAAATGTAGAGAGTTCCGGCAACGGGGCCGGTGGATGTCGACAGATAACAGGCGTACGTTTTCCTTAACTTCTCCTCTGGAGAGACGGGAAACGTCTGTCGGAATAGAGCTTCGAAGCCGCCTTCTGTTAGGGCTTTGGCACCCAGGCTCAGCTTCCCCCATGCCGCATCCGGTACGCTGTGCCCAGTTTTCACTACATTTAAACGGAATCCGTCAATTAAAACCGCTGGCAGGCACGCAAGAACCTACGGAAAGCAGCTGAAGTTATACTTACAGTTGGTCCATACATTTGAGGCCAAATTCTCAGCCTTCTTGGCCCATTTGTTGAAGCTGTGCAGCACCGACTCCAAGGGATCTGCGCACAAAGAATCTAATGATCAGAGAAAGAATACATAAAAACAACAAACGCTTTCTTGATCAAAGATTTTTTTTGTATGAGAGCGTACTCTTTGAATGTTGTACTGGAGATGGGTTCACGATATACGAGCTGGGTGTCGGGTTCTCCAGTGGGGCAGTCCACAACGCGGCCTCTTGGTTGTAAGGATGGGCGGAGGGGGCCGCGGGAGCGCCCATGATTTTGGTACCCCATTTTCGGCTCTCTTGCTCTTCATGCAGCACTGCTGCGGGTATCGAACCCTCGACCTCCACCTTCGGAGGAACAATCTTCTTCGTCGCTCCGGCTGTGGTACCGTAATTCGATTGCAAAAGTTGCTCTGTGTGGACTTCTTTTCTACTCATCCTTGAAAACCTATGGTCTTAAAAGTGGACAGACAATTCAAACGCAGGGCACAATTGACAGAAATGTTGAAGAGTTTGTGAAGTGAAGTGGATAAGATTGGATATTTATATAAGGGGTTGCTTCCAGTGGAAGGAACGGCTGTCGAGGGACGTGTATCGATCGAGTAAAACTGGCAGCAGTTACAGAGTGAAATGTCCGTCTTTCAACCTTCCACGAGACATGCGGAAGAAATATGCGCCACGGATGGACGCGTGCAAGCATACAATTTACGCGGCTCCACATGCAAATATAAGAGAGGACAGTCATTCCACTTGAATAATGAGCATTATTCAGAAGAAGAAAAAAAAAAAATGAGTCATCCATCACGACAACAGTGTGGTGATAAGTGATGGCGACTCGTGGGGATCTTGTTGTTTATATAAAATCGAGATAAATCTGTTAAAGCGTTCAGGGTTGACCGACAAACAGTTCAGTGATGCTTCCCCTGCAGAAAAGGCTTCTGCAAATAGATATATTGAGGTTAAATACAGTTTAGTGATAGTTCGCCTGCGGAAAAGGGTTCTGCAAATATTGTTTATTGTAAGTGTGAGCCTTTTTTAAGGTGAAAAACCCATACGCGTTTTGTATAGCAGACGATGTAATTCATCATCGCCACATGGTAGGATATTAACAGCGTCCAGATAACTTGCACGTACATACATGCATGTGGGATTTTGTTGTTATCTAGTTATTTTTTTTCCAATGATAAGAATGCAGAAAAAGATTATATAAAAGTTTTTGACAAAATTTAATATGTAGTAAAAGGTAGTGTTAGGGGCATGGATTACATCATGTATAAAATTTTAAGTGGGCTCAACTTGGTTGCATTATATATGGTATTATGCGAGGCTATAAATGTTTTTAACAAAATTTACTATGTAGTAAAAGGTATTGTTAGGGGCATGGATTACATCATGTATAAACTTTGAATGATATGATATTTAATAAAAATATATTCAATGAAAATGTTTATTTTTTTATATAAGATTGTTTTCCTTGTGGTTTTTTATCATATATGTAAAAGATATTATGCTAGAGTAATTGACTTGGTGGTGGATTATTATTAATTTAGTATTTATTTATGTACATTATAATATTTAATTTTGAAAAATAAATAAGTTATAATATTTAATTTTTTTATTGTTAAGATGTGCAAAGAAATCACTCTAATTTAAAATTTTTGAAAAAAAAAATATTTTTAATAGTTTTTATGAGATATCATATTTTTTTAACTCTACCAAATTTCTACTTATGATAACTCAATTTCAAATTTGAGGGACCCATCAAATAATTCTTAGTTAAATCAAACAAAATATCAAGATATATGCAATTTTTTTAAAATCATATACATCACTTATTCAATATCCCATTCAAATCATTTATAGGTTCTAATGTCTATAAAAATAAATACCTATCCACTTTTGAAATATTTACATTAATTGAGAAGAACGGTGGTTTTTTTACAATCATAAGAGGTGTTTATGTACAACTTTAAAAAAAAATTCAAAGAAATAATAGAACACACATTGTGTAAACATGTGCCAAACTACTTCCCATTGTTAAAATCTAATAGCAAAGGAAGTTAGAATCTAATAGCAAAGGAAGTTAGGCTTTTAATTAATCTAGAAATCTAATCAAAATTTTTAAATCTAAATCTATTCAAAATGAGGAAATCTCTCTTCTTACTCTTTTTGCATTATACACCAATTTTCTATTATATCTAAAGTTTTTATTATACCAAAATCTACTTTCATAATTTTCTTTTGAACCATATAAATTGCTAAAGCGAAATCTCTTAAAATTGTTTGTGGCTCCAACTTTTTCAATCTTTACTACTTTTTTAGTCCTTGCCATCTAGCAGGCAATGGCATGGAACTATAGTAATCGATTGGCGATGTTAAATCGATTAATTCACATGTTTGTTAGTCTTCCCAACCACGTATATGCAAAGTTTTCAGGCACATATGGTTTCACCATCTTATTTGGCCTCTTCCCAAGGTGAGGAGGCGAAACTATATATTATATTTAGCCATTTACTTCACATTTAAAACATTTTGAAACTGTTTGAGATTAATACTAGCATTAAAGAAAGCAATAAATGTTATTTCACGAAGGTTAAATGTTTTCATTTGATAACAAAACTTATGCTTTATTTCAAAAATCACCTAAACCTTCCAGCTATATAGCCATGCTTGACAACCTGCCACCTATTTCAAAATTCACCTCAGCCTTCCAACTATACAATCCTAGGTTTCGGCATCCCACTAGTGAGTGCTATCTCTGAGTGGTGAGTGCTATATGTGAGTGTTATCTAATCTCCTTTGGCAGCCCTTGCTCCTGTATTTTCTCCTATATTTATCGGATATCAGGGGTTATCATCAGCGAACAAGCTTCTTAAAACATGCCTGCTCCGAAACATCAGCAAGGGTGTCGATCTGCCCGCTCCGAAACCTCGGCAGGGGTGTCGAGCTATCTGGAAGTAAAGAAATTTCCTATTACATATCTTGCATATCCTCTAGACAACAACGAAGAAGTCATCATAGAGAACAAAGGCCGGTATATAGAGGCGGATATTCAAAAGGGAACTCAAACACTCAACCTTGCAGTGAAAGAAAAGGTAAGCTGTTTTAAGCGTCCTTAAACTCTATCTACTGTATCAATGTTGAATCCGAAGTATATAATTAGATTCACTTTTAAAAAACATACCTGTGCAGAGAAAAGAATGTATGGTGACCCTCGAACCAAGCCTGTTTTGTGGCTCTAGCCTTTTGTTTGAATAAACAAGCTTGTTTTGTGGCTCTAGCCTTCTGTCTGAATAAACAAGCAATTTATCACTATTAAATACTATTAATTGAGGCAAAAAGGCATTCTTTCAATGATTAATACGGCGATTAACATTATGCTTTTAGAAGTTCTTACATGCAGAATATTACTAGATTATTAATCATTGTGCTTTTGCAAGTTCTTACATGCATAATATTACTAGATTATTACCTTCCAGCAATGGTAATGAGCACTGATGATGATTGACTATCAACTGCCCTTCCGCCACTGACCAGCCCGAGATGCGCTAGAAGTTGCAAGTTTGACTACCCCTATATTGAAGTTATTCTCAAGCACCAGCCCTCAATCGCCCAGTCGGCTCAACCAAGAACAATTTTTGAAGTCTATGTATGTCTTATGAAAAGCAGCGGGTGGGGGTTGGCATTCTCTTCTTTCAACATAATAAGTTTGCCATGGTCTGCATTACAGATGCCGCACCTCATGTCAAGCCATTTCCACTATCCTACGGAGCCACCTTACTTACGAGAATGCCAAGCTCAATAAAATAGCCATCGAACTATGAGAGTTGAATAGGCTTGGTTGTACGATGCATTCTCGCCACTCTAAACCAAGTGAAATGAACTTTAGCTGCTGTTGTTTCAGCCACAAACCGAGAGCATCCAATATCATGTTCGGCAATGACCAAAAAACCCCATTGCCATTCCAACATCCCACTATCCATGCTGAGCAAACCTTCTCTAAATCCCTCTGTCTAGGAAACCAATGCACTCAAAATAAGAAATAAAAATCAATTTCATCGTCATCATTCTCAATCTCATTGTCGGCAGTGTCTTCAATTGTGAAATCTTCAAATTTGAGAGCCAGATTGCTTACACCTTGGAAGTGTAGGCTTCAGATGTTGGAAAAGTTTGATCTTTGGACTCTATTGTAGAAGAGAAGGCTATAATGTCCATCGATCTCGCACCATTGGCTGAACACAATCAAAAGGTGGCCAAAGCAAAGATGATTACTCGCTGAATCTAAAATAGGCACTAGGGATGGAGTGGTCGATGCCAAAAACTTTCTTAAACACAATTTGAACTATACAAAACCTGGAAGGGATGTTGCTAATTCATCCACATATTGCATGCTATTCATCCACGTATCACATGTTGTTTTCTAGAAAATAGGTTCGTGAGGCAAGTGGCCCTCGTGAGGAGCCCACATGGTTCTTTACATGTTTCATTGTTTAAATATTTGGTTCCACATGGCTCAAGCCTGGGAATGGGATACTAAAACCTGCCAAGCCAGAGGGACAAGAATCATCAATATATTTATTACGATGCATGCCACAAAAATGCCCATTATTATGGTTTGTTCCCGCCTCCTTCTATCCCTCCTACCATGTTCACGGTTTTTACCAAACATCTGGAACATCTAGAGAATAATTTTATTGCAGAATCGGACCAGGCCCACTCACATCACTGCAAACCATTGCCAGATTGAGGAAGCATTACCAACTTCATTCGATTACGAGTTTCCATCAGAGCAGAACTTCTTTTGGAAAACGAGCTTTAAGAACTCTGTTTTGCCATCATTTTTTATCCAATTATTCGCACTATCCCTAGGTTCCAATCTTGATCCGTTGTTATTATTTCTATCATCTATTCCTCCATAGCTTTTTAGATTTTTAGCTTTCCCTGTGAAGGCAAAGACTAGCTGCTTGCAGCCCATCTTGTTAAAATCATCAAACTTCCACAAGTACTTTGGTTTTTTTATTACTCTTAGCATATCAAACCACAACAAGGTCCTTGTGATATTATGTCAAAAGCATATAAGCATTCCGATAATAAGACATAGTGAACTCATAGACTCTTAGCCCTTCTCAATGTTTTATACATTATATTCCATTCATTAGCCAAAAAGTTGGATTATAGAGAAAAGGATTATGAAAAATGATCATAAAATTATGTGGCAAATAGTGTAGATGTTGTGCAACATTGATGACGATAAAATACAATAAGAATGGTAAATGTGCCAATTTGGAATTTGACATGCCACCTCTCCTAATTTAAACTCCTTCATCTGCTATTGTGACATGTCACCTCTTCTAATCGACACTCCTCTCCTCCATCTAATATTGCACATTGTAATGGGAGATGCTCTCATAAAATGTTAACATAAGGCATGGATTTAACTATAATTATAAAAGTACTCTATATGATGTATTATTTCCATGGGGTCTGACCCAGGTTTGGAGTTATTTAGCCAAACAAATCCCTACACTACTGGCCCTTTTGGCATCAACTCATGGAGCACAGACTGAAGTCTCACCCAAAGCAGTATGGGGGGATGTTGGAACCAAGTTTCCGCACCCTTGAGATGTCTGAGGTGTTGATTTAGTCCAACTGTGCTTATCTTCGCGTAGGTTACTTCGCGCACTATTCTAACCTTCAATACCCTCGTGATCTGTTATTATCACCTTTCACGTAGCCCTAACTAGGGTATTAGATGCTTTCGCGTTGCTATAGTAGCGAACTGCACTATTTCCTCAAACTACGCCGCAAATATTACTTATATTCTTAAAGATCTTAGTTAACTTCGCGTAAACAGATATTCTACCTTGCATTCACTTAATCAACACATTCATACATATTCGCGCATCATATAAGCATTAAAAGTGCAATGTATATTCAATGTAACAGATGCATAAAACATGAAATAACTACATAGAATGGATATGAAACTTCTCTTTATTAATGTTCTAGTTGTTACAAACTCGACCAGCCCTGCACACTCAGCTACAGGGGTCCGCGCACTCAGCTGCAGACCCTTCTCCTACTTTGTGACCCAAAACTAGACATTACACTTCAGATATGCCTGAACTCTTCATACTTATCATTATTAATCATCCTTCCATTAACTACTTAGAGCCTCGCTCTATTTATACAATCCCAAGGTCTGCGGACCATGGGTAGATCTCTACAACCAACATTACATTACAAAATTGAGGGCAGACAACCCTATGACTCTTTTACAAACTACGCACCCACAAAATGTAGAGTATTTTCATCAGGGTTACAACTTTTGACCAAAATCTGGGCTCTAAGCCCCAAAACTTCCCTTGGGGGATCTCATGCCCTATAAGCCCCCAACACAAACGTCGTGACTCGCCCTTGAGTCACTCTGTAGGTGCGGAGATCTTTGCGTAAAGACCTCACAATTCTGCCTGGATCGCGGCAAGATCGACAGCGCATTGAGCGGCTACCTACTACACTTATTGGACGCGTTGTTCAGAGACCGTTGTAGCTGAATTGCTTCCCTAAACCTGTTCTTGTGTTCCTTGCATCTACACGAGCTTTGCTTCAATAGAGGTTGTAATGACATATGCCTCATCAATCCATGGTTGTAAGCGTGCCTCAAAACTATTCCCTTATGTCGAGCAGCATCCACTTGCTCCTTGAGCGCTTTCGCCTGTTGTAGTCGTGCAAGCCTCTATGTAAGGGCAACAATCTACGTGGTCCCTTTTACTTCGTTGTACTTTTGCTGTAGCTCGCATGCCTCTGTTTCTAGGCGTTATATGTTCGGGTCCTCCTGCAAAGTGGTGAGAACCTCGAACAACTTTGTGCATTCTTTCACTACATTGTTGACCTTCGCTATTGTTGTTGTAATCGTGCTGCCGCACTGTTCCTTAACCTCTGGCGGAGTTGATGATCCGGATTTAAGCAGGAACGCAATAGATTACAGAGATAACCATAAATACAGAGATGCAATAACCATAAACACAGAGATGCAGCGGAAATAATGCTTCATTTCATTAATGGAAAATACTGAAATATGCTTACAACCAGAAATGGAAATAAACCAGCTAGGGCGATGGTAGCTTATCTCTGAGAAGAGATGTGCGGCTACATGCCTCTGAACTGTTCCGAACTGTATTACAATGAGGCTCGAAGGCCTATTTATTGTTGAGAAACAATGGAAAACCCTTCACATACCGAAACCCAACCCTAGAAGATGAAACGCCAAATTGTGGGCCCCGTTTGGGTAAATTGGTACATCAATTTCCCGGGGTCGTAACTTTGGCATACGATCTCCGTTTGACGCGTACGATAGCTCGTTAGAAAGATCTATCCGAGTACTACCACTTTGGGGGCAAGATAGGGCTCGGTCGCCCCAGAATTCCAAAAAAACGTCGTTTAGGGCCTCAAAACGGCTCCGGAAGTTCAGGACCCGAAAAACTGCTAAAAATAGTAAACTGTGCTACAATTAAGGAAACTGAAAATGCTGAGAAAGACAATGGTGGGGGTCCAGGTGGACCTGGCAGGTGGCCACCAATATCCACCTGGATCAGTTGAAGGTTGTGCCTTCAATTGAAATTCGGCTATCTGAAGGTTCATTTTGAGCTGGACCCTAGCCATCTCTTCCTTTGCCTCGTGTACACCTGTTGCTAGTTTCTAGACGCACGCCTCCACTCGTTCTTCTGCTTGGATGGCTAGCTCCGGGACCATCTGGCAGGCTTCCTTGACCACCTGTACAAGTTGTCTATTCTGTGCCACTACCTCATCGCACTGTAGGCTCAACTGTTCAATGTTGATGCGTTGCTCACTCATGACCTGGAGCGCATGGCCCTCCCTGGCTCGCAGTTCTGCAGTAACTCCATCCTACAAAACATATAGCATCTCCCGAGGGAGCGCAGCCATATTTAGCCCGATTCCTTTCAACCCACTGACCATAGGCCCATCGGCCTCATTTTTTGTCATGAGTGCTCCCTCTGGCAGCACTATAGTGTTGGTCATTCGGGCGCACAACATTTCCTTAGCTGCGGACGTGCCTGCTGCGAGGCTGGTTGACACCGTGCCAGCCCATGGAGTGCGCTCTTCTAACTCCTGTATCTATGCTCGGAGAGCCCCCAACACCATCTGGTGTTCCTCTACAAACTACTAGAGGGTCTCTGTGGTGACGTCCCTCACCATCTCCCCAATGTCATGCAGATCCCCCTTAGTGAGGTTGACCGGGTCAAAAGAAGTTTTTGAACCCTTTGACTTCTTTTGCGGCCCTACCTACACTCTTTGGCACTGTCTTTTCAGCTGTGTGGATGTTGTCTGTAGGTCCATGCTACCTTGCTCTGTATCTGTTTCCTGTTTAGGTGAGGGTGACTTGTCACCCTCGCACTCTTTCTCAACTGCCTTCTGCTATTCTTTTGCCTCCTGCACTATGTCTCACACCACCTAGGCCTTGGTTGTTGCTGCTTCATTCCTGCGCTTCTCTGGAAACTGCGCCATCCGCTGTTTTGCCTCATCCTTTTTCCTCTGTGCAACGGACTTCTCTGTTTCCACAGTGGAGCTGGCTAGAGTGTGCTACTCCGGCGGCCATGACTCAAGAACCATGAAGATGACATTGTTTGTTGCCAGGTAGGGTATGTCACGCCACATCTTTGTGGGGTCCTTCCACGCCCTGATGTAAATTGATGGAAATTTGCCTTGAAGTCCTCGAAGCTCTGCAGACTATTATAGACTGTGGGCGATAACCGAGGCTTGCGATTAATCCCCATTTTGATGTTCATCTCCATGAACACCTAGAATATATTACTGTCCTGATCCTTTGCGCGTCTCTGGTTGCCCACAGCGAAGCGTACTTCGCCGCCTTTGGAAGGTCTTGCACAATTTTTGGGAGCTGGTTGTCCTTGGGCAATTCCCATGCCACCAGTGCTATGGACAATAGCAGCCACACATAATGAAAATTCTTCCCCTACTCCTATGCCTCGCGACAGTTCTCAAGGAAATCTCCACATAAGTAGTTTGCCCAGTTAAACTGGACCCCTTCTGCGCATTGTGCAGCAAGTGCAACCACCAAGGCGGGCACCTCATCCGCACGACACTTCCGGATAACCTTTCCGGCCAATATCTACGTCATGAATTTGACCGCAAGGTTGTTGATGCTGGAAATCGCATGCCCTCTCTTCTTCTTCTCCAGCTTAACCTTCTTCGTCATGGCCTTCGTGATGGCCAAGTCATCACTCTTTCCCTCCAAGATATTTTTTGGATCCTCCCCTTTGTAGGGGAGCCATGTAATTCTTTGAATTAAGTGGTCTATAATGGGGATGGGCTCCTCCAGCCACAAGCACCCATCATGAACCAGGCAGAGCAGCTACCTAATGACGAAAATAGTTACTGGGGCATGATGGTAATGCGACACCCAGAATAGGTTTAACAATCCTGCCTTTTGTACACCTGTCAACCACTTACGCGGCTCTAATTCTATAACTCCCATCAGCGCGTCTTTCTTTTGGCGCATCAACTGCGCGGTTTCCAAATGTGGGAACTTCTCGTGGTCCACGAGATCCCAATCTTCAAATTTTAATACAGGCACTCACCCCAAGTGCACTCCGTCAAAAATAATGTCGTCAGGGAGCAACAGAGTTTATAGAGAGCTTTTTCTCTCATCTAGATCTTTGGGCACCCTTGCTTTTCCCTTCCATGGAAGAACATATGCGGGCAGCCTGGTAAGAGGGTTTGTACCCTGGGTGTCAACCTCCATTTCTAAATCCTCCTCCTCCTCTACTTGGATTTATTTGAATTCTTCCTCCTCATCAGCCTCCAAATTAATAGCCTTCCCCTTTTCTTCCATGGTAAGCTTAGTCCTTAACGGATTTCTCGGGGATACGCGCACTAGTACCATATTGTGCTTGGCTTTCTTGGGTCTCGACGTACGCAGTGATTTAGGGATTTCTGCAACTATCTCGGCACTTTCTGGGGCTTCGCCTTCCATAATGGCCTTTGCGGCTTCCTAAGCAGTCATTACTCTAGTATCCATGGCTTCCTCAGGTGCTTCCAGAGTGCTATTCCACAATTCTCTTAACAACTCGGGTAAGTGCAGAAAAAACGACTTCGCCTTCAAAAGATCGAACAAATCTGGGTTCATGAATGTCTGTGCGTGCAACAACTCAGTCTTCAAATTGCCAAGTGTTGTTTGTTGGACAAATCTTTGTAATTTATAGCACCTTTTCAATTTGAATTCGACCATTTCCCCCCACATTCGGTCCATTAATGCTCACCATGCAGCAGATTTTCAAGAATCTAGCCTCTAAAGTTCGCCTTAATTGCCTGTCGCCTACTCCATTTGGTCTCAAACTAACCATCACATCATGAACAGTGACTGTAACGGTCACTTTTCGGCCAACCCGTGCAGCAACACAGCTACCCTTGCGCTGTCGCGGATCCTGTGACACTTCGCTACTGCGCGCAGTCCTAACATCACGCAACTCCCAGGCAGAGTAGTTTATAGTCCTGCGCCTCCTTTCAGCTACCTGGAGCACTAAGACTATGCTTTTTTCGATAGTCAGCTGGCTGAGCCCCCTATGTACACCTTCAATAGACTGCCATTGACTTTTCCTAGGAAGAGTTCTCCATTTAACTTTACCAACTGCACCGCGTCGCCATCTGTGATCTCCTTAATAACATATAGTCCCAGCCAATGAATTATGAGCTTCCCTGGGAATTTATCGAACTTACTATCATACAACAACACCAAATCATTCGCCTTAAAGGTGTGCAACTTAATATGTCGATCATGCCAAGCCTTTTCATGCTACTTTTGCACTTGCTGGTGAAATCCAGCCAAAAATCATTCTTCTTCGAGCTCCTCTAACTACACGAGACTCTCTTCCAGGGCTCCGCGTTCTGTCATACCCATGGGCGTTGCTATGCGCAGACTAGGCATGATGTATTCCATAGGCATTACAACTTCCACTCCATAGACAAGGCTAAAAGGTGTCTATCCTATCTGTTTCTTACATGTTGTCCTATAAGCCCAGAATACTGTAGGTACACGCAGGTCCCAATCACTTCACTATGCATTGCATACCTTGTTCAGTATGTTGCATACCTTGTTGAACGCTTCCGCACAGAGAACCTTCTGCATGATTGTTCTTCCTACATACTATTTTCCCAACATTAAGAGACATTTTCTCATTTGGCTCCCCAACACATGCTTATTAACCATACCTCTCAGCGTGGAGTTCATGTGCATCCATGGAGGTTGTTTTCCATATACCTTCACCTACCTGGCTAGATGTGTGTGCAGACTATCCCGTCCAGTGTACTTTATCTGTCAGTGGCACCCTAGGCTTCCCAAATTTTGTGCACATAATTCCCCTACATTCGCGCCAGTATTTAAAACTCCCTTTATGCGTACCCCACCACCTCGTGGGTGTAGCGCGCAGTACCCAGTCTAGGGCCTAGAAGTGCTGCTTTTTTGGCACTTCCTTTCAAATGTATTCAAGAAGGTATCTACCTCACTTATACCATCATAAGTAGGCAGGTCTCTTACTTCTATTGATACGCAACGCAGTGATCTTGTCATCATATTACAATTAAGTGTAGTTACCTCATGTAACTGATTCTGCCATCGCTCTGTTTCCTCATCTGAATCCAAAGTACATGAGCTTTCACGCTCCCATGAAATCTGCCCATCCACGGTGGGATTCACCCAATCCTGGTTTCACGCTGTTATCTTATAGATGCAGTCCAAATCATCATCACTTTCATAGTCACGCACCGGCTCCGTATGGCACAATCCTTCAGCAGGATCCAGGGGTATAATTACGCGTAGTGACTTCTTTTCAAAAATCATCTTGTGCTTCTTTAGATTAATCACCCCGCTCATGTCACTATCCCAATCAATTCATAAGAGCACGGGGTAGGGATTACTGTCATCGAAAATCTTTATCACTTTCAAATTCCGCAAGTGCGCTCACTCCCTCAACATCCACAGTTATTCCCTGCAATCGCCCCATGGGTATTATTTTCTATTGGTTTTCCATTCGCAGCTAAATAGGAGACCATTGCAGTGTAGGTCTCCCCATTCGCTCCCATGTCTGTTTAGGTAGGACATTCGCATCCGATCCTAAATCTAGGATAACTTGATCCATCTCATATTCTTCGATTTGCGTGGTTAGCCTCATTTCTTTTCCCGTCCTTTTCTTATGCTTTCCAATCTTCTGGACTACGGGTGGTTCTCCTGGTGCAGTCCCAGCGCATTTGTTAACAAGTTCTTATAATCCTTTTACAACTTTACTATCGCGCAGTAGCTTCATACATGTCTCCAGGAATGTTGTGAGCATAGATTGGTACATCTTCGGCTCCAGTTTATCTTTAATTCCTGTAGTGGATACCTCAGCGGAGCTCTTCTTGGCTTCCATGAAGGTTTCCTAAGTGCACTCCAAATTAAACTCTTCTTCCTTCGCCAGAGCTTTGCGAACCCAAGTACTATCCTCTGGTTGTTTGCCTTCGTCATCTCCCATCACAATTCCACTTCGGAGCACAATGTTTACATTCGGATCTTCCTCGCATGGCTCAGACCTCATCATTTGCAGGTTCTGAGTTGTGGGAGGTGGTAGCACTCCTTTGCCGAGTATCCTAGCAATCAATGTAGGACAATCTTCTGTCTCATGATCAAACAAGTTGAAATACAAACACAATGAGCACGTTGGATTTGTGCAATCGTGGGAATAATGTCCTAGCCCTCTAGAATTATAACATATAAACTATCCACGACCTCTTCCAGGTCCTCCTCCACCTTGGCCTTGTCCACGACCCTAAAATCCTGTTCGCGCCATACCTGCATTTTTATCAAGGGGCCGCATTTCAGCCTGAACTCTATAGGTGGGAGTTCTATCCATCGTTAACTCATAGCTTCTACAAGTGCTCTCGTCCTATCCCACTGACCTACAAAAGTTGCAGAACAATTGTTGTGAATTATGCGTATACTTCTGTAATAAGTGGCAAATGTCTGTGGCATGCTTTCTAGCTATTTGACAAATTGCGCACCGCAAAGCAAAAATCACGCTAGGTCCTTCTTGCGCTTCCAACCTTAACGGAATCAGTCCTCCTCCTATGGGATAATTTGCGAAAACCGAGTAGTGGTCCTTGTCATGACCCTAACCCTTGCGTTTTACACACCATACCTCTTCGCGCACTTCTAGTCAAGTCGTCCTGTCCTATTTCAGAATCTGCATCTCAAGGCATAAATTCTTTAGCTGCACATGGATCTGCTGAACTCCCATGTTGGGATTCTGCATCGGGGTCTCATGCAGCCTCATCGCAATCTCTAAGGCCTCTGCCTGAGTCGTTATATTCTGCTACGTTAGCTTACTCTTTAGATGTGGCGTTACGAAGCTACCAACCACTCACGATGTTGTCCATTTGTCAGATTCATATTAGCTTCGCGAATCATAAATTTCATCCTCTTATCTAGCTCCCTAGGAGTCTTGCCTGGTAGCATCATGATCTCTTTGAATCCAATGATCAACTGTGCTTCAGACTTCGGCCTGCTAAATTATCTATTTAGCGTTGCTTAGATATCCGCGATTCCCGCATTTTGATTATCATTGGAGTGCTTAATATACTAGGTCAGCGCACGGTCCTGCAGGGTGATAACGAATTTCACTTTATTTATATTGTCATTTATAACTCCCTGTGCTTCCCATACATCCCTTACCACGAACCAGAATTGGTCCAGATCCTCATTTGCCAAACCCTTGAACACAGGCAACTTCATTGAGCATTCCATATTGACTCACAGTGGTGGTGGAGGTGGTACGGGTGAAGATGGAGGTGATGGTGGTGAAGCTAGTGGCGGTTTGGGTGGAGGTGGTATTCGCAGAATTCTTTGCCTGATCAGATGGATTGCACTTCACGGTGATACCTTCGTGAGCACTTCCTCGTCCCCTCGCGAAGATGAAATCAAGGGGCTAGTTTTTGGTCCCTTGTTTCCTTCGTTCCTATAATCTTTTCCACTTCACGTAGCCCTGAACATCAAGGTAACTACATAACCCTCTTTTCACACAATAGCATTTTAATCCAAGTATTCAAAGACTTTATGTACTTACCTCGCGTTCCTTTGAGAAAGTGTCGCTCTACCTCACTGTAGCTAACTGAAGTGTCAACTGCGAACTCAGTAATGAATCCTCCTATAATACATTCGAGCCAATGATCGACAACACGCGCGATCTTATCCTCCGATGCTTCCAATATTCGCACTAACTCTGGGGTCCACACAATAGGATCATCAAGTTTCCACCTTCCTTGGCTATCTGCTAGCTTCGCGATCCACTCGTATAGCTCAGTAGGGAAGGACGCGAAGAAGATTTCGTGGATCTCCGTGTATAGGTAGTAGTCTAACCACTCTTCTTTTGACAGTCACGGGTTCCTGTTCTCCTGCGCTGCAAACTCGTGAATTCTTCTGTCCAACCAGCCTTCAATTTCCTTCTTAGTTGGATTCCAATGATACAACATCAGACATCTCTATGCAGATTCTGATCCCAAAAACGAAACCATTTGTTGGTTTGATGGGGCTTGACCCAGGTTCGGAGTTATTTAACCAAACAAATCCCTTCACTACTAGCCCTTTCGGCATGAGCCCGCGGAGCGTGGATTGAAGTCTCAATCGAAGCAGTATGGGGGGATGCTGGAACCGAGTTTCCCCACCCTTGAGATGTCTGAGGTGTCGATTCAGTCCAATTATGCTTATCTTTGCACAGATTACTTCTTGCACTATTATAACCTTCAATACCCTCGCGATATGTTATAATCGCCTTTCGCGTAGCCCTAACCAGGGGCTGAGATGCTTTCACACTGCTATAGCAACAAACTACACTATTTCCTCAAACTACACCGCAAATCTTACTTATCTTCTTAAATATCTTAGTTAACTTCACGTAAACAAATATTCTACCTTGCATTCACTTAATCAACACATTCATACATATTCGTGCATCATATAAGCATTAAAAGTGCAATGTATATTCAATGTAACATATGCATAAAACAGGAAATAAATATGCAAAATGGATATGAAACTTCTCTTTATTAATGTTCCAACTGTCAAAGACTCGACTTGCCCTATGCACTTAACTGTAGGGGTCTGTGCACTCAGCTGCGGACTACTAGGCCTCTGTGTACTCAGCTGCAGAGCCTTCTCCTACTCTATGACCCAAAAATATACTTTACACTTCAAATATGCCTCAACTCTTCATCCTTATCATTATTAGTCATCCTTCCATTAACTACTTAGAGCCTCGCTCTATTTATACAATCCCAATGTTCGCAGACCATGGGTAGATCTCTACAGCTGACATTACATTACAAAATTGAGGGTGGAAAACCCTATGACTCTTTTACAAACTACGCGCTCTGTGCCCACAAAATTTGGAGTCTTTTCATCGGGGTTACAACTTTTGACCAAAATCTGAGCTCTAAGCACCAAAATTTCCCTTGGGAGATCCCATGCCCAACACTGTCCCTAGGTTCCAAACTTGATTCGTTGTTCTTATTGCTATCGTCTATTCCTCCATCACTTTGTAGATTTTTAGCTTTCCTTGTGAAGGCAAAGACTAGCTACTTGCAGCCCATCTTGTTAAAATCATCAAACTTCCACAAGTACTTTGGTTTTTTTATTTCTCTTAGCATATCAAACCACAACAAGTCCTTGCAATATTATGTTAGCATCATATACGCATTTCCGATAATAAGACATAGTGAACTCGTAGACTCTTAGCCCTTCTTAATGTTTTATACGTTATATTCCATTCATTAGCCAAAAAGTTGGATTATAGAGAAAAGGATTATGAAAAATGATCATAAAATTATGTGGCAAATAGTGTAGATGTCATGCAGCATTGATGACAATAAAATACAATAAGAATGGTAAATGTGCCAATTTGGACTTTGACATGCCACCTCTCCCAATTGAAACTCCTTCATATGCTATTGCGACATGCCACCTCTTCTAATCGACACTCCTCTCCTCCATCTAATATTGCACATTGTAATGGTTGATGCTCTCATAAAATGTTAACATAAGGCATGGATTTAAATATAATTATAAAAGTACTTCAATGGATTTCTCGGGGATACGCACACTGGTACCACGACGTGCTTGTCTTTCTTGGGTCTCGGCGTACGCGGCGACTTAGGGATTTCTACAAGTATCCCAACACTTTTTGGGGCTTCTCCTTCCGTAATGGCTTGTGCAGCTTCCTCAGCGGTCATTACTTCGGTATCCATGGCTTCCTCAGGTGTTGCCATAGTTCTATTCCACAATTCTCTTAACAGCTCAGGTAAGTGCTCTAACAACGACTTCGCCTTCAAAAGATTGAACAGATTTGGGTTCATGAATATATGTGCATGCAATAGCTCAGTCTTCAAATTCCAAGTGTTGTTTGCTGGACATCCCTTTGTAATTTATAGCACCTTTTCATTTTGAATTCAATCGTCCCCCGCACATTTGGTCCATTAATTCTCACTTGGTAGCAAATTTTCAAGAATCTAGCCTATAAAGTTCACCTTAATTGCCTGTCGTTCACTCCATTTGGTCTCAAAATAACCATCACATTGTGAACAGTGACTATAATGGTCACTTTCCGGCCGACCCATGCGGCAATGTAACTACCCTCGTGCTATTGCGGACCCCGTGACACTTCGCTACTGCGAGCAGTCCTGACATCACGTAGCTCCCGGGCAGAGTAGTTTATAGTCCTGCACCTCCTTTCAGCTACCTGGAGTGCTAAGACTATGCTTCTGTCAGTAGTCAGATGGCTAAGCCCCCTGTGTACACCTTCAATAGACTGCCATTGACTTTTCCTAGGAAGAGTTCTCCATTTAACTTTACAAACTGCACCGTGCCACCATCTGTGATCTCCTTAATAACATACGGTCCCAGCCAATGCATTCTGAGCTTCCCTAGGAATTTATCGAACTTACTATCAAACGAAAACACCAAATCATTCACCTTAAAGGTGTGCAACTTAATATGTCGATCGTGCCAGGCATTTTCGCGCTACTTTTTCACCTACTGGTGAAATCCAGCCAAAAATCGTTCTTCTTCGAGCTCCTCCAACTGTGCAAGACTCTCTTCTAGGGCTTCGCAGTTCGTCATACCCGTGAGCGCTGCTATGTGTAGAATAGGCATGATGTATTCCATAGGCATTACAGCTTCCACTCCATAGACAAGCCTAAAAGGCATTTGTCCTATCAGTTTCTTACATGTCGTCCTATAAGCCCAGAATACTGCGAGTACACGCAGGTCCCAATCACTTCGTTGTGCATTGCATACCTTGTTCAGTACGTTGCATACCTTGTTGAACGCTTCTGCGTGGAGAACCTTCTGCGCGATTGTTCTTCGTACATACTGTTTTCCCAACATTAAGAGCCATTTTCTCATTTGGCCCCCCAACACATGCTTATTGACCATACCTCTCAGCGTGGAGTTCATTTGCATCCATGTAGGTTTTTTTCCTTATGCCTTCACCCACCTAGCCAGATGCACGCATGGACTATCCCGTCCATTGTAATTATCATTCAGTCGCACCCTAGGCTTCCCAAATCGTGTGCACATCATTCCCCTACATTTGCACCAATATTCAAAACTCCCTTTATGTGTACCCCACCACCTCGCAGGTGTAGCGCGCAGTACCCAGTGAAATGCCTGGAAGCGCTGCTTTTCTGGAACCTCCCTTTCAAATTTATTCAAGAAGGTATCTACCTCACTTAGACCATCATAAGTAGGTAGGTCTCTTACTTCTATTGATACGCATCACAGTGATCTTGTCGCCATACTACAATTAAGTGTAGTTACCTCATGTAACTGATTCTGCCATTGATCCATTTCCTCGTCTGAATCTGAAGTACAGGAGCTTTCACGCTCCCATGCAATCTGCCCATTCACAGTGGGATTAACCCAATCCTGGTTTCATGTTGTTATCTTATAGATGCAGTCCAAATCATCATCACTTTCAAAGTCACGCACTGGCTCCGTATAGCACAATCCTTCAGCAGGGTCCAGGTTTATAATTACACGTAGTGACTTCTTTTCAAAAATCATCTTGCACTTCTTCAGATTAATCACCCCACTCATGTCACTAGTCCAATTAATTCCTAAGAGCACATGGTAGGGATTGTTGTCATCGACAATCTCTATCACTTCAAATTCTGCAAGTGCGCTCACTCCCTCAACACCCATGGTTATTCCCTACAATTGCCCCATGAGTATTATTTTCTGTTGGTTCGCCATTCACTACTGAATAGGAGACCACTACAACATAGGTCTCCCCATTTGCTCCCATGTCTGTTTCAGCAGGACATTCAAATCCGATCCTAAATCCAGGATAACTTGATCCATCTCATATTCTCTGATCTGCGTGGTTAGCCTCATTTCTCTTCCCGTCCTTGTGTTATGATTTCCAATCTTCTTGACTACTCACGGTTCTCTTGGTACGGTCCCAGTGCATCTGTTAATGAGTTCCTGTAATTCTTTTACAACTTTACTATCACCCAGTAGCTTCATACATATCTCCAGGAATGTTGTGAGCATAGATGGGACCATCTCCGGCTCCGATTTATCTTTGCTTCCTGAAGTGGAGGCCTCAATGAATCTCTTCTTGGCTTCCATGAAGGTTTCCCAAGTGCGCTCCAAATCAAACTCTTCTTCCTTCGCCGGAGCTTTGCGAACCCAAGTACTATCTTCTATTTGTTTGCCTTTGTCATCTCCCATCGCGATTCCACTTCGGAGCACAATTTTTACATTCATATTTTCCTCGCGCAGCTTAGACCTCATCATCTGTAGGTTCTGAGTTTGGGGAAGCAGTAGCGCTCCTTTTTCGCATATCCTAGCTATCAATGTAGGACAATCTTCTGTCTCGTGATCAAACAAGTTGCAATACAAACACGATGAGCGCGTTGGATTTGTGCAATCATGGGCATAATGTCTTGGCCCTCCGGAATTGTAGCATATAAACTATTTGCGACCTCTTCTAGGTCCTCCTCCACCTTGGCCTCGTTCCGCGCCCCTGAAATCATGTTCATGCCATTCCTGCATTTTGATCAAGGGGTCACGTTTCGGCCTGAACTCTATAGGTGGGAGTTCTGTCCATCATTAACTCATAGCTTCTACAAGTGCGTTTGTCGTGTCCCTCTGACCTACAAAAGTAGTAGAACAACTGTTTTGAATTTTGTGTATACTTCTATAACAAGTGGTAGTTGTCCGTGGCATGCTTTCCAGCTATTTGAAAAATCGTGCACCACAAAGCAGGAGTCATGCTAGGTCCTTCTTGTGCTTCCGGCCTTAATGGAATCAGTCCTCCTCCTGTGAGATAATTTTCGAAAACCGAGCAGTGGTCATTGTCATGACCTTGACCCTTGCATTTTACGCACCATACCTCTTCGCGCACTTCTGGTCAAGCTATCCTGTCCTGTTTCAGACTCTGCATTTCAAGGCATAAATTATTCAGCTGCGCATGGATCTGTTGAACTCCCAAGTTGGGATCCTACATTGGGGTTTCATGCAGCCTCATAGAAATCTCTAAGGCCTTTGCCTGAGTCGTTAGCTTCTGCTACGATAGTGCACTCCTTAGATGTGGCATTAACAAAGCTTCCAACCACTCACAATGTTGTCCATCCATCATATTCATATTAGCTTCGTGAATCATACATTTCAGCCTCTGATCCAGCTCCCAAGGAGTCTCCCCTGGTAGCATCATGATCTCTTTGAATCTAATGATCGACTATGCTTCAGACTTCGGCCTGCTAAATTCTCTATTTAGCGTTGCTTGGATATCCGTGATTCCCGCATTTGGATTATCATTGGAGTGCTTAATATACTAGGTCAGTGCACTGTCCCATAGGGTGCTAACTAGTGTCACTTTCTTTACATTGTCATCTATAACTACCTATGCTTCCCATATACCATGAACCATAATTGGTCCAAATCCTCATTTCTAAAAACCTTGAACACATGCAACTTCACTGAGCTTGCCATATTGACTCGCGGTGATGGTGGTAGTGAAGCTGGTGGCGGTGTGGGTGGAGGTGGTATTCATGGAATTCTTTGCCTGATTAGATGGATCGCACTTCGTGGTGATACCTTCGCGAGCACACTTCCTCGTCCCCTCACGGAGATGAAATCAAGGGGCTAGTTTCTGGTCCCTTATTTCCTTCGTTCCTATAAGCTTTTCCACTTTGTGTAGCCCCGAACATCAAGGTAACTGCATAACCCTCTTTTCACACAATAGCATTTTAATACAAGTATTCAAAGACTTTATGTACTTACCTCACATTCCTTTGAGAAAGTGTCGCTCTGCCTTGCTGTAGCTAACTGAGGTGTCAACTGCGAACTCAGTAATGAAACCTCCTATAATACGATCGATCCAATGATCAACAACGTGCATGATCTTATCCTCTGATGCTTCCTTCACACTAACTATGGGGTCCACAAAATAGGATCATTAAGTTTCCACCTTCCTTGGCTATCTGCTAGCTTCGCGATCCAATCATATAGATCAGTAGGGAAGGACGCGAAGAATATTTCGTGGATCCCTGTGCATAGGTAGTAGTCTAACCACTCTTCTTTTGACAGTCGCGGGTTCCTGTTCTCCTACATTGTGAACTCGTGAATTCTTCTGTCCAACCAGCCTTCAATTTCCTTCTTAGTTGGATTCCAATGATACGACATCAGACATATCTATGCAGGTTCTAGTCCCGACAATGGAACCATTTGTTGGCTTGATGGGGCCTCACCCAGGTTCGGAGTTATTTAGCCAAAGAAATCCTTGCACTACTAGCCCTTTCAACATCATCCCATGGAGCATGGACTGAAGTCTCACTCAAACTAGTATGGGGGGATGCTGGAACCAAGTTTCTGCACCCTTGAGATGTTTGAGGTGTCGATTGAGTCCAACTGTGCTTATCTTCGTGCAAATTACTTCGTGCACTATTCTAACCTTCAATACCCTTGCGATATGTTATAATCACCTTTAGCGTAGCCCTAACCAGGCGTTGAGATGCTTTCGCACTGCTATAGCAATGAACTACACTATTTCCTCAAACTACACTGCGAATTTTACTTATCTTCTTAAATATCTTAGTTAACTTCGGGTAAATAGATATTGTACCTTGCATTCACTTAATCAACACATTCATACATATTCGTGCATCATATAAGCATTAAAAGTGCAATGTATATTCAATGTAAAAGATGCATAAAACAGGAAATAAATACGCAAAATGGATATGAAACTTCTCTTTATTAATGTTCCAACTGTTAGAGACTCGACTTTCCCTATGCACTCAGCTGCAGGGATCTACGCACTCAGCTACGGACTACTAGGCCTCTGCCTACTCAGCTGCAGAGCCTTCTCCTACTCTATGACCCAAAAATAGACTTTACACTTCAAATATGCCTCAACTCTTCATCTTTATCATTATTAGTCATCCTTCCATTAACTACTTAGAGCCTCGCTCTATTTATATAATCCCAAGGTTCACAAACCATGGGTAGGTCTCTATAGCTGACATTACATTACAAAATTAAGGGCGGACAACCCTATGACTCTTTTACAAACTACAGACTCTGCGCCCACAAAATGTGGTCTTTTCATCGGGGTTACAACTTTTGACCAAAATCTGGGCTCTAAGCCCCAAAACTTCCCTTGGGGGATTCCACGCCCAACATTGTCCCTAGGTCCCAATATTGATCTACTATTCTTATTGCTATCATCTATTCCTCTGTCACTTTGTAGATTTTTAGCTTTCCCTGCAAAGGCAAAGGCTAGCTGCTTGCAACCCATCTTGTTAAAATCATCAAACTTCCACAAGTACTTTGGTTTTTTTATTTCTCTTTGTTAAGATTAGGTATGTTCTATGCTAGAGCAATTTATTTAAATTTTCACAGTTAGCAATCACATCAACATTACTATAAAATGCAGATAGAACATAAATATAATATGCAGAACACAAGCCAAGACAAGAGGACACGAGATATGGCGCAAGCCAGGGACAAACCCCACAATGTGTGGGGAAACCCTTGATCAATTCTTCTTTTATCTTCAAAGTTCAACAGAGAGAGAGTGTTCTCTGTTGGATAACATCATTACATATATACTGAGACCATGACTGTGTTTTCTTCCTACACCGAGATCTTCATGAGATCGTTCATTATGCCAAGACAAGGATCATTGAGAGGCTTTACTTCTGAGTTACCCATCCGAGAAATATAGGACCACTGTACTCATCCGAAGTACTGAACCACTACACTTGTCCGAAGTCCTGAACCACTGTAATTTCCTCTGAAGAATATCAGATGAATCCTAGTTCTGTGTGATTGTAATTACCCCGAAGTTTCAGAGATATTCGAGATTCCTGTACTACTGTACTTGTTATGATTATGCCGAGAATGTATACCGAGACTGCTACAGGAATATCTGCATCAAAGATATGTCGAGACCAAAGTTATGCTTGGAGAGAATGTCAAGGTTACTTAGAGGCAAATCCAAACCCTTATCCGCAGTTGCTTCTGAGATTGAATACCCTTCATTGTAATGTCGAGGTTGTCATGATTATGCCGAGAATGTATACCGAGACTGCTACAGGAATATCACCTAGATCTACTTATGCCAATACAGTATTCTTATCTGAGATCTGTCTCATCGATCCGAGTTTTGTGCCTTCAATTCATAGGTATCCCAAGGTGAGATCTCTGCTCCAGAACTTAGATCAATTTTGCGTCATTATTAATGCATCAAGATCTGGCCATGACTATGCCGAGAGTATCTATCCCAAAACGCATGTCAATACTGTATCTATATCCGCAGGTTTCTCTGCTCTACCCATTTGATAACTTCACCTTCAAATCACAGGTATGCCGAGTGTAGATTAGCTTGGGTTCTTCTGCTCCTTATACCCATCCGAGGTAGCAGTTGAACCCTAGATTTATTTCTCCATTTATGCAGATCTCTGCTCCTTCAATCACCTGAAAATTCAGAGAGGAATGCGAGTTTTTCCTTATCTTCTTAAGCTACGTCAACAAGTCTCTATGTACAGTGTATAAGGTCTCCTCCTGAACAGCGTATAAGTAATTGGCATCATCTGCAGCTAGTGCTCCTTCTTAGGCCAGCGTATTCTTTTGGTTCTCTCCTTCTCCAAAAACCCAGACGTGGAGAGGAGATCACCTCAAGAATACGTGTGTGCAAATGATATCAGATCCTCATCTATTTATACCAAAATGAGGATGATGAATAGACACGTCGGTTGGGCTTCTAGAACCTACATAAGAGCTGGTCGGCTTGACTATAATTACATAAACAAAATAAATTCATATCTCCATAAATACTTATCGAAATCGGATGATCTTTGGATCAATCCTACACCTCTCGACGAGAGGGATCCAATAAAAATATCAGCTGCCATAAATAAGCCAACCCACATGGAGTTTGGCCCTAGTTGCCAATTTAACACTCTTAGCATATCAAACCACAACAAGGTCCTTGCGATATTATGTCAAAATCATATAAGAATTTCCAATAATAAGACATAGTGAACTCGTAGACTCTTAGCCCTTCTCAATGTTTTATACATTATATTCCATTCATTAGCCAAAAAGTTGGATTATAGAGAAAAGGATTATGAAAATGATCATAAAATTATGTGGCAAATAGTGTAGATGTTGTGCAGCATTGATGACGATAAAATACAATAAGAATGGTAAATGTGCAAATTTAGACTTTGACATGCCACCTCTCCTAATTGAAACTCCTTCATCTGCTATCGCAACATGCCACCTCTTCTAATTAACACTCCTCTCCTCCATCTAATATTGCACATTGTAATGGGAGATTCTCTCATAAAATGTTAACGTAAGGCATGGATTTAACTATAATTATAAAAGTACTCTATATGATGTATTATATCCATGCCCTTTATTCTCTACACTTCCTCAAGTGCCCCCCATAAAATGTGCAAGATTTAAGGATGTAAAATATTAAAATATGTAAATCAGTAAAGTTGTTAACATTCAACCATTACTAATTATCCATAAGGTTCTTTTCCTACTTATGGATTATAAGAGGGAGCATTGGATATGAAATATCATATTGAGAATTCAAAAAATACTTAAAATATATTTGAAATAGGAAAATTTATTTTTTATAATAATAGATATTTTATTATATTTATAAATAGCTTAGTAATATAAATTAAATGGCTAATAAATATCGATAAATATTAAAACACTTACTTCATAATACATTTAACATTGTCAAAGATTAAAAAAATCATAAAAATTAACTCTCTCTCTCTCTCTCTATATATATATATATATATCTATATATATATATATATATATATATAGAGAGAGAGAGAGAGAGAGAGAGAGAGAGAGAGAGAGATGTATAACAAGATTATAAATTATGGAGATTCACTCCACTTTACCATGGAGATTCTTAACCTATAAAAGGGCTTCTTATAATAAGATGGCTAATACCACATGCCTAAAAAACCATAACTCACATTCATAAGACATTTTTTTAATTAATCAATTTAATTAAAAAAAATATAAAAGACATAACTATTTTGAAATAAATCACAAACGTTGATCTATAATTAATACTAAGAATGTTATGAAATATTTCATGGAGGTTAAATCACTACCATCCATGTAATAATTATTAATAATTACATTAAAATTATAGAATCCTTATTCCAAAATACACGTATTGACATAAATATTAAGATTATGGGGTGTCTTTTAATTTCCTTATGAATATGGATATAGGAGTTTTAGACGCAGATGGAATATGAGAATTTTAGATACCAAGACCTCACCTTAACAAGTCTTACCTCATCGTGTTTCATTTATAGTTGCATCTTCTCATGAGGTTCCTTAACAACTTGATCTTTTGCATGGATGTAATGTTCGAAGATTGAATTATGTTCTATTGGTTACTTCATTTATCTAATCGCAATGACCTATGTAGAGTGTTTTGGATTTACCAATCATTAATGAACACCCCACCATTATTGTCATAGGATGAGCTTCAAAAGTGGTTTTTGGTCCCAACTAATGATGAGATTACAATTCAAATTATAAAGCCACGTATGACGAAATTTAGTATAACAAATCTTTGCATTATAAAGTGTTGTAGTTTGTGATGGAAATTTTTATATATTTTCCTAAATACACTAAAAATTATTTATTTTATATGGGTAGATGGTACATTTTGATGGATATTATGTATATTTTTTTTAGAGTTATATAGTTAGTAATTGAAAGTGGATAGAATTTTCCACTCATACACACACATATATTAAATATGATGAAGGTAAAGTGCTTATTATATGTAACATCTTCCTCCCACATCTACCCAAGCAACCGACCAGCTGGCGTAAACATGTGACAAGAGGCCACTATGATATGATTTGACCTCCTAAGTCACATTAAGGCAGTTGAACTGACAGAAACACACCATGCAGGCATCCAACATCATAAAAAAACTCTTAGAAGAAAAGTGAGCCACTCAGACAACTTGTCCTTGGGTCCCACATTTGTTTTAGGTCTCTTGGGCCATAGTCACTCTCATGCTATAGGAAAGGGATCGACCAACAACGTAAAGTCACTCTCACTGGTCTGCCTGCTAGTGACTGTGGACTAGAATTGTCAGTGTTGTGATGGAGACTCTGGGATTTGAGCCACTTTTCCAAGCTCAGAGCCCAGGTCACTGCCATGAACTGGTCAATCTCTTCAAATCAGTAAAGTAACATAGAAATGATAATACTAAATCAAATACTTGCCCTAGACCTCGACTAGATCCGTACTATTCATACAGGTATTTTTTCAAACATATCATCCACATGTAATCTACAAGTGTAAATAACATAGTTAAGTGTAGGGACTCATACTTATCTTAGAATCGCTATGAACCATTGTTTCCTCATGCCATTTGCTGCATTATCATCTATTAGATCATAAACATATTATCCATTCAGATACAAGTAAAAACATGTCGAGAGCCATACATAACTGTTGCCATAAAATTGGCATATAACCAGCATAATAGGAACATAAATACTATAAACATATCAGGCATCAAATCCATAAATACATCAGTACCTTTACACTTGAAAATCAAGGGAAAGGATTTCTCATTAATGAAAGCAATGAACCAATCAGAGGCAGGACTACCACATTCCACCCAACCGTAGAATGGCTGAGCCAAATCTCTCTTCATCCATTCACCCCCGTGCCATATTCCAAGCATAAATGTGGGATCTCATAGAACACATCAATAAAAAATCATCCAGGGCTTCCAGAGGCCATCCTACTCAACCCATCAAACAGTGATTCCACCTCACAGTTGGGCATCACCAAAACCATCATCAGATCGGTCTCTATCTCAGCCATCCACGGTTTCAGAGTGTTTTTCCAACCCGGCTATGGGACTAGTAACTCAACCCACAACTTTTACCGGGCTCCATAGAATTTGTCCAACCAAGGCCATGGGACTAGTAACTCAACCCACTAAGGGCTCTAGAGCATTTTTCCAACCCAAGCTATGGGACTAGTAACTCAACCCAAGTTGTTCAAGGGATCCAGAATTTGTCCAACCAAGGCTATGAGACTAGTAACTCAACCCAAGCTAAGGAAACATGAGAACCAATAAAAAAATCAACAAGGAAATAAACCCACAATCACCATGGCTATCTAGGAAATGGCAAGGCTAGCCAATCCAGTGTCAATCTAGGCAATCCTCCATGCCAATGACAGATCGTGACTAAGAATCCACATGCATATCCCATGCATGTCCAAACTAGTGAAGAAATCATACATGCAACTCCGCACCTGCAAGTAAATATGATGTAGTTGTTGATGCCGATGCCTTCTTGCGCTTTCTTGCTCTTCCTTTGACTTCTTGCTCCAAGAATCCAAGTATGCCACACCCTCCAAGAGTGATCCAAGAAATCTCTAAGTCTCTGAGAGTATGAGAAAGAGAGAGAGATAATAGGAGAGCTCCAAAACTGAGTTGACCAAGTCTTGCCCACTGATCCTCAAATACCTTTTTATTAATGAGGCCTATATTTTCTTCATTTTCCATTATTTTCCTTCATTTTCCTCCTCACATGCAACCTATGACCTTTCACCTCCTTTTCTCCCAATTTCCATTTATTTTCATAAATAAATGTGCCAAAATACCTTTTTTCCTCTTTAATGCCTTAGTCATTGCCTTTGCCAATTTCCTTAGCAATAAACAACCAAATGAACACCCACTAGGATGTCCTACCCACCATTCAGCTTGGAATACGTGTCCCATCGTTCGTGGTATTTATATATTTTTACGTGGAATTTTCACCAGGATTGTTATAGAACCCTTCCCCTTGGGGGAACACTGTCCTCGGTGTTCAATGACACCTATAACAACAAGACTGCTAAAAAAAAAACATACTGCCCATGGAGATTTATAACACAACTCGTTGCAGTATTTACAATGACCATTTGATAACACATGAAAAACATACCGTTTTACTGGAGCTTTATAACACATCTCATTATGTATTTACAATAACCACATATACACATACAAATTTTCTTCAAAAAACAAATAACCATACTATCTATAGATCTTTATAAAGCCAGCTCGATACAGTATTTTCAATAATACACACATATACACATTTTCTCAACCAACAAATAAAAGATATGGTGCCTGCATCTGCAACAAGGGAATCCAGAGGCTCACACCTCCTCCCTCGAGGTAATACCATGATTCACCTCCTTCCCAACAAGTCCAGAATCCACTACAAAGTTAGATCTACATCTAATGTCCATTGCTATAATCTCATGCCACTTGTCCTCTCAGTGAACAGTTACCAACTCATTGTTCCAGGGCACACTCTCAATGTGCATCTGATTCCATATGTCAATGTTAATGACCAAAACAAATCCATCCCTGGTCTTCCCTTCTCTGCTACATATTTCCTTAGGAAATCTGGTCAACCCTTCCATGCAGCCACTCACCTTCCAAGTTCCATTGACACCCGTCCATCCCTTGGCAAGGCTTCCTCGAATAAGAAGATACAACAACCAAGGCATATCCTTGCCTTAAAATCATCATATCAGTCATAGCATGCTCATGGAAATCAATGGACACAATTGGGTATCAGTTTCCCACAATGGCCTTATTCCTGAATGCTTTACTGTCATACTGCTGCATGTTCCAATTTCTTTGTTTCTGTTGCTAATTCTTGTAGTCAATTTCAATCACCTATCTGGGCATGTTCATGCTTTCTTGTACCAAGCACATAACTTCCATTAGATTCAAAATAAATTGAAATAATTCAAATCATACCTCATTGGTAGCTCGTTAATAAGGTACACTTGCAATCCTGTTTACTTCCTGTCACAACAAGTCAAACTAACATCATGTATAAAAACATCACGTTAGGCTAGCTCAAAACATAACCATCAAAATCATAAATCACATGTAACCATTATAAACCAAAGTTGTAGATCACATGCAATCATCATATACCAGAATCATAAATCACATGCATAATAAAGCTGAAATAAGATACTGATATGTATCCTTCATCGATCCTTACTTATACCTTTGTTCTTATTTCATATGCACATCGTATCGATTGCCACTCCCGAAAAACACCCAGTGCCTTCTCCTCAACCAGGTGCACATATACATAGTGTGCATAGCACATATACATAGTGTGCATAACATACATACAAACACACACTACATACAACTCCATGCAATACATGAACCTACACTTGACATACAACACATACACCTGCACTCAGTGTATATAATACAATACATACGCCTACATCTAGTGCATAACATAATGCATACACCTACACCCAGTGCATAATATAATACATACACCTACACCTAGTGTACAATAGAACAAAATACATCTATGCCTGATGTACATCACCACACAATGCACATACCTAGTACCACATTCCCTCAACACAGCATGTATAACATTCACACAATACCACACGTGCACCAATACCATATGTACAACATATACACTGTACCACCCATACACCGCACCACCTACACAATGTATGCATGATCTGAAAATGGAAGGTACTTGAAAAAGGGTGCAAGGTATCCATTTTCATTTATGTAAATGAGTAAAAAAATACTCCAAGTTCAAATCTGAAAATGTGAGAACTTCTTATGTCTAATACAAAGATATACTTTAGGGGAATTTACTAGATATGTCACCTGTAAAGAGAGGATGAGATCCAGAAGCTACCTGGCCCTCTACAGACTCTCCCTAAAGAAATAATAGAAGTAAACACTCAGATTTAATTAAAAAAGGCCTTGCTTGAACTTGACATTATGCAGAATTTTAGCTTGAAAGAGGCATGTGTCTTTTCTTCTGTTTATGTGTTTTAACTTGATTTGTTTCAGCTAATATTAAACATATATATCAAACATATAAGGCAAACAGAAAATTTAATAAGGAGTTCACCCCAATCTCATGGGCTACGTATCCTGTGAGCTCTAGTCAACTAGACTTGGCCCTTTGGGATTATGGCTTGACTTCTTTTACAAGTTCCACACTCAAATCCAAAAGGTTACTGACTGAACCTATGGGTTTAGAAAAACCATATACATCCCTGTCATGGCTGTCCTCTTTGTGCAGGCAGATCTAAGCTCCCTTGGACTTGATTCCTTTAGTAGGTGCACTAAGATTCCCTGAGCTTCTTAATGGCACAAACTCCTTCAGAATGCTTCAAATGTCTCTAAAATAATAGAAGTAAACACTCAGATAAGGGTGGAAAGCGTAGACAACAGCCAGTTAAACCAATGGTTATGGCGTAAAAACCAAGGTTAACCACCAGTTCCACCGATCTGGTCACATGCGCATTAATTCAACTGATAGCTCATCCAACAGTTACAGGTTAAGTTGGCAGACTGCTTGGTGGTGGCACCATTTTTTGGCGGTCCCACCATATTTGGCAGGCTTATCTGGCCCTTAACTAAAGTTAACTTGAGTTTTTTTAGGGGCAAACAGGCAGTTCATAAATTGGCCATAACTTTGGCTAGGAAAAGTCTTTGGAGACGATTTTTTTATTTATTTATTTTGGGTCTCTTCGACCTTCTGGAGCCATTGGCATAGGTTTCACAGTAAACAAAGGTCATATTCAGGTGTTTTTTCTTCGGGAAAGTTCCAGGAGCCACCAAGGGCCTGTTCAGTGTTGGAGCTGCATTGGGTTGTGTGCAGCCATTGGAGGTGAAACAAAAGCCTATTTCTACTGTAATGAACCTTTTGAATCCAATGAAGGTGTTTTCAGAACCATTTGGAGACTTCTAAAGGCCAAGATGCTGAAGGGAAGTTTCAGGCAGCCTAGAGCCATCCATGAAGGAAGGCCTAGATCGGGGATGCAGTGCTCGTTTTGAGCAAATGAACAGTCATTTGTTGATGTCAGATATGTGCTGGAGACATTAGCAGAGGTTTCAGAGACATTTGAAGCATTCTGAAGGAGTTTGTGCCATTAAGAAGCTCAAGGAAGCTTAGTGCACCTACTGAAGGAATCAAGTCCAAGGGAGCCTAGATCTGCCTGCACAAAGAGGACAGCCATAACAGGGATATATATGGTTTTTCTAAATCCATAGGTTCAGTTAGTAACCTTTTGGAGTTGAGTGTGGAACTTGTAAAAGAATTCAAGCCATAATCCCAAAGAGCCAAGTCTAGTTGACTAGAGCTCATAGGAGATGTAGCCCACGAGATTGGGGTGAACTCCTTATTAAATTTGTTGTTATGTGTGATTTTTATTTGCTGCCTTATATGTTTGATATATATGTTTAATATCAGCTGAAACAAATCAAGTTAAAACACATAAACAGAAGAAAAGACATACACCTCTTTCAAGCTAAAATTCCGCATAACGTCAAGTTCAAGCAAGGTATTTTTTAATTAAATCTGAGTGTTTACTTCTATTATTTCTTTAGGCAGAGTTTGTAGAGGGCCAGGTAGCTTCTAGATCTCATCCTCTCTTTAGAGGTGACATATCCAGTAAATGCCCCTACAGTCTATCTCTGTATTAGAAATAAGAAGTTCTCACATTTTCAGATTTAAACTTGGAGTATGTGTGCACTCATTTACATAAGTGAAAATGGATACCTTGCACCCTTTTTCAAGTAAATTCCATTTTCAGATCAATGCACAACATCACATGTACACAACGCCACCTACCCAACGTGTACACAACGCCACATGTACACTACACCACTTGTACAATGTGTACACAATATCACATGTACATAGTACCACATGTATAGCATGTACATGACACTACATGTACACAGTGCCACATGCATGACATGTACACAACACCACCTGCATACAACGCCACTTGTACAACATGTACACAACACGACATGCACACAACGCCACTTGTACAATCATGCACACCACACCGTATGTACATAGCACCGCATGTACAACATGCACACCACACCATATGTACATAGCACCACATGTACAACCTGTACATAACATCATTTGTACACATCATCGCATATCCAACATGCGTAGAGCACCATACGCATACAACATCGCATATCCATCATGTACACAGTACAATATGTACACAACACCGTATATCCAACATGTACATAGCACCATATATACCCAGCACTGAATATGCAACATTCATACAACATTATCTGTACTAACACCCTATACATAATATTGCATAAACAACATGTACACACACTACATATGCACAATAATGCATGCACACAATCATCACAGATGCAACATGTACAACATATACAACATATGCACAAAAATAATACCATTCATCTGAAACCACACTGTTCTTACCAAGAAACCTTGCTTCCAGTGTCTTATTCATGATTATCTTAGCATATCGCAGACCACACTGCTTTCATTTCACTGATGTATCCCTTGGTATAACATGTCCATAACATAGACATAATATAATCACATAATATCAACTCCTAACCACATGATATTGACCTCATATATTTTTCATGACTACTCTTCCCAATTGATTCCTCGTAAGACCAGGAACCTCTTTATGTCATTATCCTGTGTAAGCAATCATTCCTCCATAAGAACGATTCACGATGAGCCTGTCGTATAGAGACATAGATACATATACACATACATATAAATGTTACCATTAATAATCATGATCCATGACGACCCTGTCAAACACGACATACATACACACCAACATGTATCATACATCAACATAATCATGATCAATCTTAATTAATAGATATCAAGGTCAAGGTTAAAATAAATTCTTTATTCATACAAAACATTGAGAACAATAATTCCCAACATAGCCAAGCAAACTAACACCTCAGATCCATTTACTTTACCTTTTCTGGTTACCTTTCTCATGACTGTACTGCCACCGTCCATTTACTGCAATGGACCCAACCATCCCAACCGACTGTCACAGTCTTACCTTCTATTGTGCTTAATCATGCATCGAGCTTCATATTTGTCTTACATTACCTATTGAGTACCACACATCTCTCCCCGAGCTCCATTAAATTTCCTCTTTCTCAAAAAATTCCCAAGACACTCAAAACATGAAAGGCAAGATAAGAAACAACCAAGAAGGAAACCATGAAACCAATAATGACACCACAACCCAAGTGCCATGGATATGCACAAGACACAAAAGAAACCACAATCAAGCACAACAAAGCACCAAAAGTCCAAAATCACAAGACTAGCAACAAACACGATGGCTTAATCCCCATTGTTCCCAAGGAAAGCTCAACCCGAGCCTTCTTCAAAATTTCATGGCAATCTCTCTTGCCATGCAACTCCTTGCATCATGTTGTCATTGACACATAAATTGTTAGTGTATAAATAAACATAACAATACACCAATTACCTCATTTTGTTGTGCCAAGCGTGTTTCCTTGTAGATGAACATGTCCATGTCATCTCTCAAGGGACTCCAATCCCCTTGAAAAATCCACCTGTAACTAGAGACTAGCTAATATACCTATCAAATACATGTCCATGAATATATCACATATCCACATAATTGCAGACAAATCAATGTTAAGAAGAATTCTTGTGCGCAAAGCACTCATTCATTTGAAATTAGGGTTTCCAAACATAACCCAAGGAATTCTTGCACAATTCCTTTCTTTTACCTTTTTACCTTGTTGCAATTGAGGTTTAGTTATATAAACACATCAACTTTTACCTCGTTACGCTAATACCAAGCATGTTTCTTGCAACTGCTCACACATGTCAATCACATGTTCCAAATATCAAGATGATCATATCTACAAACATTCATGTCATAATCCATAGTCAACTCATAGTCATTAGACATAATCCTACAACTATCACCTACTACACTTAAGTACATATCAATTGTCTCAACACATATGTGTTAGTAAAACCATCTTAAAGCAAGATCATTGGAACACATACTCATATTATGAAATTCATCAAACATTCAACCAACTTGTGAACATACTACGTTAAATAAATCAACTAGGCACCAAACACTCAAACACCAAATAGACGTCATAATAAAACAACCAAGCACCAAATATACAACATAAGAAAACTCATACCTTAATGTATATTAGGGGAGGCTATCTTGTCTACACAATCAATCTAGGTTAGCACGATACAACTTCACAACATATCAACTCAAACCTAAATCATGATATCCATAGCAGTAACTAACTAACATGTTCACATCATAAGCTCATAAGCATTTGTCATTCATGCATAACAATCACATATGTACGATCAGTATAGATTAGTACAACACCATATCACAAATATGTCAGCTCATACCTGAATATCACAACCATAACCATCTACATAGGTCAAACCAGGTTAACACAATACATATAACATCAAGATCTTCAATGTAATGAACATAACCATCACGCATATGACCAATCCAAATTACAACATCAAGATCTCAATGAAATAACCCTAATTATCAAGTTAACTAACATATAACAACAATCAATTAACATATAACATGCTCATCAACAACATATGACCTAATCATCAAGCTAACTATCATATAACAACAACAAATTAACCTATAGCATACTCAATAACAACATATAACATGATCACCAAGTTATCTAACATAACACAAAATAACAGTGCATACAACCATAATCTACTATCATTCATGACTATATGACACGTGCATATGACTATACTAATCAATTATCATATATCATGTGTGTAACCATAACATCAAAAACATATAAATAAACCTAATTCATATGAAAATCCTTGACTTACATACTTGCATGCCAAATATACAATACTTGTATGGCGGTCTGCTCTTACACAAAATTCTAATGCTACAACCTCACTTTGATAGTCTAAATCTCTTGCTCTATCTAAGCCAACGCATTAGCATCATAGCAACCAATAACATCATGATGACCTAAATTGCATACAATGACTTCACAAGTCATATTTGACCTACTATTCATGCATAACTATAAGCAAGACCATACATGCATAACAACTGCATATATACATATAGCACATGATTACAAAACCATATACACACCATTCTAGTTAGAGTCCAGTCATCAATTCATGACCATATCAACTACACAAACCATGACCTCATGCATGACAACGACAACCACCTCACGTGGACTTGATCAGATGTGAACACTGATGTGTATAACAATGCATAATCAACCGTACACACATGAAGACATACTCCATGACAACAACTTCAACATTCACATGGCTACATCACTACAACCAAGATCAACACATTGAAAATGCAACAAGAATGTGGACTACATGCATAAGGAACACTTATGCAACCAACATGAAAGCAAGATTAACATAGAACCCAAGGAGAGCGCAACCACGCTTTGATACCACTCTCTAACACCCTCATTCCACATCTACACAAGCAACCCGCCAACAAGGGTAAACATGCAATGAGAGGCCACTATGATATGATTCGAACCCCTAAGTCACATTATGGAAGTGGAACTGATGGAAGCACACCATACAAACATCCAACATCATAAACAAAACCCTCAAAAGACAAGTCAACCACTCAGACAACCTGTCCCAAGGTCCCACTATTGTTTTAGGTCTCTTGGGCCATAGTCACTCTCATGTTATGGGCATGGGAGCGACCAACAACCCAAAGTCACTCTCACAGGCCTACCTACCAGCGACTATGGAACAGAATTGTCAGGGTTGTGCCAACGACTCCAAGATTTGAGACACCTTTTTAGGCCCAGAGCCCAGGTCACTGCCCATAACTAATCCATCTCTTAAAATCAGTAAAGTAACATAGAAATGACATAACTAAAGCAAATACTTGTTCAAGACCTTGACTGGATCCCTACTAACCATAACAATCATTTCGTCAAACATATCATCGACATGTAATCTACATCTGTAAATAATAGAGTTAAGTGTAGGGCTCTCATACTTATCTGATAATCGCTATGAACCATTGCTTCCTCATGCCATTTGCTATATTGTCATCTATTAGGTCATAGACACATTATCCATTCACATACAAGAAAAAACATGCTGAGATCCATACATAACCGTTGTCATAAAATGGGCATATAACCATCATAATAGGAACATAAACACAATAAACATATCATCCATCAAATCCATAAATACATCAGTACATTTATAAATGAAATTCAAGGGGAAGGATTTCTCATTAATGAACGCAATGAACCAATCGGAGATGGGACTATCACATTCTACTTGACCATGGAAAGGCTAAGCCAAATCTCTCTTCAACCATTCACCCTCGTGCCATATTCCAAGCATGAATGTGGGATCTCATAGAACACATCAATCACAACTCATCTAGGGATTCTAGAGTTCATCCACCTAAACCCATCAAAAAATGATTCCACCTCACAGTTGGACATCACAAAAACCATCATCTGATTGGTCTCTATCCCAGCCATCCATGGCTCTGGAGCATTTGTCCAAACCGGCTACGAGACTAGTAAATTAACCCACAACTTTTACCGGGCTCCAGAGTGTTTTTGCAACCAAGGCTATGGGACTAGTAACTCAACCCACCAAGGGCTCCAGAGGATTTTTCCAGCCTAGGATATGAGACTAGTAACTCAACCCAAGTCGTTCCAGGGCTCCAGATCGTTTGTCCAACCAAGGCTACGGGACTAGTAACTCAACCCAAGCTAAGGAAACATGAGAACCAATCAAAAACTCAACAAGGAAATAAAACCACAATCACCATGGCTATACATGAAATTGCAAGGCTAGGCAATCCAGTGTCAATCGATGCAATCCTCCATGACAAGGACAGATCATGACCAAGAATCCACATGCATATGTCATGCATTTCGAAACTAGTGAAGAAATAATACATGCAACTTGGTACCTGCAAGAAAATTTGATGTAGTTGTTGATGTCGATGCCTTCTTGTGCTTTCTTGGCCTTCCTTTGCCTTCTTGCTCGAAGAATCCAAGTATACCACACCCTCCAAGAGTGCTCCAAGAAAACTCTTAGTCTCCTAGAGTATGAGATAGAGAGAGAATAATGAGAGAGCTACAAAACTGAACTAACCAAGTCTTACCCAATGATCCTCATAAGCCTTTTCATTAATGAGGCCTCTATTTTCTTCATTTTAGATTAGTTTTCTTCATTTTCCTCCTCACATGCAACCTATGACCTTTCACCTAATTTTCTCCTAATTTCCATTTATTTTCATAAATAAATGTGCCAAAATACCTTTTTTCCTCTTTAATGCCTTAGTCATTGCATTTGCCAATTTCCTTACCCATAAACAACCAAATGAACACCCACCAGGGTGTCCTGCCCACCATTCAACTTGGAATACGTGTCCCATTGTCCATGGTATTTATATATTTTTACATGGAATTTTCACCAGGGTTGTTACATTATATGTGCATGTTTGCTATTTAGAAATGGATATATGACCTAAATGCCACATTTCAAAACTATATTTTTAACAAGCTAGCTCAATTTAAATTATGCCCAAATATTCTTCTAAAATTAGGTGATTACATAGCCTAAATCTAGATGAAATTAAATCAAGCCCAAGTTGGAAGGTCTACATAGCTTTTAATCCAAACGTGTACTAAATAACATGAATTAAATCAAATGCTAAGCAAAGAAAATCTCACTTAAGATTCGTTTGAAGGTTAGTAACACAATTTTTCTTGTAAAATTTCAATTCATGTTTGAATGGAATGACAAGCAACCAAATCCAATCCTCTCTCTAAAATAATACTAGTGTGATTATTTTTTTAAAATATCACAATATGAAAATGATCCAATAATACAGATAATTACTACTAGTGATAATTAAGGCTAAAGATAGTCTAAACAATTGAAGAGACGCCCACAGCATTTTGATCCAAACATGCATTAACCATTAGGGAATTTTTGAGGTCTAAAACGGGTCTCCTAATAAAAATGTACAACCAAATACTTTATAAGAATCGCTAGGATTCAAGATGATGATGTCAACCATGGGGAATGATTCACCATTTTCTGAGTAAAAAAATACAAAGATTAAAAAATAATAAAATAATAAAACTATTTTCTCAATTCGTATTTTCAACTTATCTCCCTAAGTTTTTACTCAAATTTCAAGCGGGAGCACTTGTTGGATGCAAAATTTAATTCCTCATCCAAGGAGTACCCATGTTGCATACTTTTTGTTATCACCCAGAAGTATTCCCTAGAAGTTATCAAAAGAAGGAATAATATGAGGTAAACACAAACCTAATCTTTTAGACTCGGGTTCTAGCCAACCTAAGTCCATAGAGGGCTCTCTCTTTATAATTTAACTTTGTTTTGGGTGGGATTTTAGGCTAGTTCTTAGTGTTCATAAGGTTTTGAATTTGGTTGGGTGGTGGAATTCTAGGAACAGATGGATGGAGCAAGGCCTTCAAGCCATTGGGCTATGGAGTCAATCAAAGGATGGCTTAATTAGACCAGATCACTAAAGGGAGTGTTCACAGGGTAGGCTAGCAAAGCAAAAGGCAAATCTTCAGGTTCAATGGATGAGATAGTCCTAACCAGGGTGAAAGGGAAATGAAGAATCCTTAGACCGGGATCAAGATGAAGAGCAGGAGGTGATCATGAGCAAAGGGCAAACTAAGAATCCTTTACTATAGACCGAGGGGGAAACTACGAAAGTGAGGGATCATTTAAGAATTCCCTAACTAAGATAGTTTAGCACAAAAAATTAAGAATGTAAACAGTCAAGACAGAGAGCATTAAAGCCAGTTCTGAAATATCATTCCTAGTTTGCCATTCATATTTCATAGAAACACATATGACTATTAATAAACATAAGGAAAAACAATAATACACATGAGATAAAAAATTTATTTGATTTCCGCTTTACAGAAGAATCCTGTGAAATGTCTTTACTTTATTCCTTGATCCAACAAGCCAATCCAGTCTTGATACAATAGCACTTTAACTTGAGAGGAAAATTTCTATAGAAATGTCTTTGAATCCACCCTAAATACTTTGAAAGGTGAAGTATTTATACAAAAAATATTTACAAAATATCTCATAACAGTTTGAGAATTAATCTAGTAAATCAAAATATCTTCAAGCATGAAGATAGAGACAGATGGAAAACAGCATCATGCTGTCCCATTTATTGTGATAGTGCTGGCTTTTTCCAGTTTGAATTTGAACTCTTTAGGCTGGCTGTTGGAATCACCTTTGTCTTTAATCTTTTATTGATACTCTTTAACCTGTTACTCTTTGACCCTGTCTATCTGTCCTTTCACCTGCCTTCATATTTATTGTGGTAACTTATAGTAAATCTATCATTGTTACCCACCATTCATCTTCAAGTAACTTTACCTTGAGAATCCTTCTATATATCTCATCTGCCTCAGTGTATTTGGCAAAAGTTGGCTTAGTGACATAGATGATCAACTCATAGATGATACTTCCCCTGTTGGTAATGCTTTGACCCCTGAAGTGCTTGTCTTTTCCTTGGACAATTTCTCTAATCTATCAACATAGTCCAATTGGGCCATAAGTTTTTCATTGATTACCATGGGATTGGGAAGGTCTTTATCCCTCAAAATTTGAAGCTTTGCCATGAATCTGTCAATGCCAACCTACAAGTTATGGCAATTTTTCTCTAGGTTAAGCATGCAGTTTCTTTTAGAAAGAACCTTTTTGATCTTAATGATGGCTTCTGTTCTGTCCTCCACACCAAGCTCATTTAGTTCATGCCTGTTCTTACTGTTCAAGAAATGGATGAGTTGATTAGCTTCCTCAGGCTAGTCTCCTAGGTTTTCCTTTACCTTTTGTATTTCTTCGGTGGCCACTTTCACCAGTTCTATTTGCTCGAATATTACTTGAATTGATGGCCAAATATCATTGACAGTGTCAATGATATTGGCCCAGAGCATCTCCTTAGTCTTTCCTAGTGGCTTTTACAAAGTTAAATCTTTTTCAAGGACCTTTATCTTCTCACCCATCCTTGGGGCTTTCTGTGCTTCTTCTTTCTGCTGTATTTGGGCAAACTTATAGTCAGTTTCTAAGCCTGCCACTTTCTCTTTAAGCCTCTTAAGCTTTGTTGCTTGGATGGACATTTCCTCCATGGCTTTCACTAACTCTGTTGTTTTCTCTGTTGAAGTATTTGCTGTTGTAAATTCTGTTGTCACTGTAAGTGTTGTAGCAGGTGGAGCTGTTGGTGCTAAAGAGGTTGCCAATGTTGAAGGGACTGTAGTTGTTACTGTGGGAATGGAATTTATGGAGGTAGTGGCCAATTCACTCTATTTGGACTGAATCATTGTGTCCAATTCTTTCTTTGTTTCTTTCAACTGGTCATTTAGCTTGAGGACCAAGTCCATAAGCTCTTCTTGTCCTTTTTGTGTTTCCAGGACTTCTGTTGTTTGTGGATGATGCAATGGTGGAATTTTGAGTTGCTTTTTCAAAGCAACTATGTCATCATTCTTCTTCTTTATCAACTTTTGAGTGGCCTTTACATCTTTTGGATCGTGTCCCAGCACTATGATTAAGTCCTCCAAGGACTTAATTCTCGTATCCTTGGCCTGTGAGGAGGCCTTCTCTAATTGAAATTGTGCTGATATATTATTCAGCGAATTCTTTAACTGGTGGTCTGCAATGGCTTTGCTTGTCAAAGTGGAATATACCATCTCCCCTGTTTGTTTGTGCAGCTCAATCTGGTCAATAGGATGGATTTCCTTTGCCAGTACTTCAAAATCTATCTTTTTGTAGTATGTTGTTGTTCTGGGCTACTGAGTGGTGGGATTTATGAATGTCATTTTCATTTTTCCTTCTTTCACATCATAGGCTGCCATCAGCCTTGTTTGGTTGGTAGGTGCCATTGTACCGTGCATATGTCTGGGCCTTTAGCCTCTCATTCCTGGCTTTGATGTCCTTGTACCTTTCGCTAATATCTTGATCATTGTCTGCTAGTATCCTAAATGAGGACACTTCCACACTTTGCTGTCTTTCCAACATCTGAGTATGTGATGTGGAAGATTCTGGTTTGCCCCTAAGAGGAGTAGTAGGCCTACTTTCTTTCTCTGTGCTAGTGGCCCTTACTGTCTCTTCTGTGAATTCTTGCTCCGAGATAGGATTTAGCCTCTGCCTTTTGACTTGGTTGGTTTCTGCATATGTTTGTATGGTTGCTATGCCTAATGTAGTGGCCTCATCCCTATTCCTTTTGAGGCTTCTTTCCCAATTTAGAGGAGTTTGCAAGTTAGGGGGGTACTCATATTGGGTTGTTGTGTACCTATTTGACCTAATTATTCTGATAGGTCTGGTTGCTCTGATTCTTCTTGTACCTGGGATTCTTCTTCTCTGTGTTGTTCATTATGTACCTATGATTCTCCTTGTGCTTGAGATTCTCTTGGCACCTGCAGGAAAGAACCTTCATTAAGCCTTTTCTCTAGATAAATTAGTGCATTTTCAACGGCAACTTCAGTGTTATCTCTGTCCACTAAGAGTATTTGTTATCACCCCAAGAAACTCACCTAGGTTGTATATCAGTGATGCTCGGGAACATTACAAACTCAACAATTTTGTTGGATAAAATGATGGATGAATGGAAGATATGCTGCACATTCAAGCCAGATAACTACTCCTACTATGATTTATCCCAGACATGGGTGAACACCCCCAAACTACAAGGCTTTTAACCACCAATTACTCACAGCTTAAGGTAAAGGTGATAATGGAGATGACTGATTACACCAGCAGATGCACAGGATCCTGTGATGGTCGGCTGCAACCAGTTAGGAGGTCTGTAAATCTATTATCTAACGCACAGATAGGATGACAACTCTCTATGCATTAAAACAACAGAAACCTGCAAGCAATTTTTCAATGAACAGCTAAATTCTAACACAGAGGTGAGATGACAACCCCTCTAATGTTAAACATTCACAGCACATGAAATAAATGCAAAACAGGCACAACCTGGAACATAGAAGAAGTGAAAAGTGAGCAAATGACAACAAAAGAAGCTTGTATTAGTTGGAAATGCAGACCAGAAGCTGCAGGTTACATAGTAGTTACAGTCTCCAGAAGTTGAAACTCACAGCAAGCTCACACTCAGCTAACACTCATCAAACTGATTACATTGTTCTTCTAAGTATATATAGAATTTGTTTACAAATTTGCTCTGCTAGTCTATGCGTGGAGGTGTCTTAATGGATCACCAACCACATTTACAATTTGATATGGGTCTTCTGATTCATTCTGACTATTTTTTAATGGACAAAATTGGCCTTCTGCTGCTCTGTTGTACTTCTCGAGCAGGTGGAGTGGAACTCCATAACTGATAAATGCGCTGATCTGCTCGAGGCTGGTCCTTTTTGTCCTTCGGCCATTTTGTCTTTAAATGCAGTTGGTAAGGAGTAATGGTGCAAAGTGCTGGATCTGGCCTTCTTCCTCCTTCGGGAGCCCAAAATAGGTTAAAGGCGTAAAGACAATATGGCGGAGGCGTGCACAGGGCGAGGAGCAAGACAAAGATAGATAACAACCGTTGGATCACAGAGATCAATGGCAGAAATCGACTTGGAGGGAGATTTCAGGAGGAAATGGGAGCGAACAAACATGAGCCGTCAGATCGTAGGCGGACAGATCCGACAGCGGAGGAGCGATCGCAGTATCGCATCGGTGGGAGTCAGGGGCATAGCCTTAACACAGATGGTTGCGATATGTGATAGCGATCACATCGCATCGCAACATTGCATCGCAAAATCGCAATGCAGAGGGAGACAAAGGGCGGAGCCAAAAACACACACATAGATGCGATATGCGATAGCGATCAGATCGCATCGCAATATCGCAGCAAAGAAGACACGGAGTGTAACGGAGACAATAGGGCATGAATGCGATTTGCGATAACGATCAGATCACATCGCAATATCGCATCGGCGGAAGACAAGGGGTGAAAGGAGGCGGCAGGGTTATATAATTTATGAAGGCGCGTAGTTATAAAGGGTTAATACTTTAGCGCCAAGGATTAAACGAAGAAATGAGTTTATATGGGATTTAAACGGGTTGTTGGGGCTTATGAGGTTTATAAACATGAACGCCCGGGAGCTAGGAAAATGAGGGCTTTAGGTACTTTTAAACGAAAATGACAGAGTTTTATAGAGAAACAGAAATAACAGGGATTATGGGAGTGTAAAAGAAACGAAGGAGGAAAGAAGCAAAGACCGCTGCCAGCACCTTTCTCAGCACAAACCAACCACCAGTCCTGGACTCGACCCTTTAATCAGTGAAGTTTATAGTAGAGCTAACACTGGCTCCTTCTGGGGATGAGATCCTCCCTGTGAGGTCTCAAGAACCTGCAGACCACTGCCTTTCCAGCTGAAAACACATTAAGAAAAATTCCTAGTGTTCCATTGGGCATGGAGTCAACTTCGCCTGCAAAAAACTGATAACAACAAAATATTTACAACTTTTAAGGCCATAGACCTTAAACAATATAGATTTTCAGAAAACGCCCATTGACTGGGCCATCAAAAACTGCTTCACCTCCCATACTTTTCAGTATGAAGGTATTGTTCCCTTGAATCTGTGAAATGATGAAAGGACCTGTCCAAAAAGCATCAAATTTCCCATGATTGCCTTTCTTTTCCTTCAGTGCATCCCATTTTAAGACCAAGTCACCAACCTGATAATTATTTCTCTTTGCCTTCTTGTCAAAGGCTTCCTTGATCTTCTGTTGATGTGCTGCAGCTTTTTCCACCAGCTGTTCTCTAATCTGATGCAGTTGTGTCAAATCAGTGATTTTGTTTGCCATATCATCTTCATCATTCTGTTCTTCTTGAAGGAACTTTGCCACAGGGAGAGTTAATTGAATTGGAAATACAGCCTCTGTGCCATACACCAGCTTAAATGGAGAATTCCCTGTGGATCTTTTAGTGGTCACTCTGTCAGCCCAAAGTGCATACTTGAGCTTTGAATCCCAATTCTTTTTATTATCCTCCAACAGCTTCTTAATTATTCTTATTAAACTTTTATTAGAGGATTCTGCTAGACCATTTCCTTGAGGATAATATGAGGTGGAATGAACAAGTTTAATGCCCATTAAATCACACATTTCCACCAACTCTTTTGCTCTGAAGGCTGTTGCGTTGTCTGTGATTATCTTCTGCAGACAACCAAATCTGCTGAAGATATTTTCTGTTAAAAACTTCATGACCACATTATGATCAACCTTCCTTGTAGGGACTGCTTCAATCCACTTGGTAAAATAATCAGTGGCAACTAATATCCATCTGTGCTGGCCACTGGAATGTGGATTGATTTCTCCAATGAAATCCAGACCCCACTGCTGAAAAGGTCCTTTTGCAATTATTGGTTTTAGGGGCAGGGACTTCAACTGTTGTTTTCCTTCAAATCTTTGGCACCTGTCACAAGATTTAACAAAAGCAAATACATCAGAAAATAAAGTGGGCCAATAGTACCCAGCTCTGAGAATTTTATGGGCAGTGGTTTTCCAATAATGGTGCCCTCCACACATGCTGGAGTGAAACTGTTGCATGACATCTACTGACTTCTCTTTGTCCAGACACCTTAAAAGCACTCCAGATGGATCCCTCCAGTAGAGCAAGTCATTATTGATGCAATATTTGGCTGCTCTAAGCTTCAGAGTCCTAGCTTGACTTTTAGAAAATCCTGAAGGGATTTCTAGCTTCTGCAAGAAATTAATTATTGCAGCATACCAATTACATGAAGCTAGATTCTCGGCCACTGCCTGTTCTTTTACTGTTTTAACCATTTCCTCTTCTCCTGTTTGGCCATTTTCTGCCATCATGCATAGGAAATCAATGTCTAAAGTTCTGCAATTTTCTTCAGCCAATAACTTGGCAAGACCCTGACCTCTAACCAACTTTGTGGGCTTCAGCTCTATGTTAAATTCTATCATTTTAGCAATCCACCTTGCCCTTCTTCCATCAGCATCAGGTTGTGTTAGGACATCTTTTATTGCAGCATAGGGCACATATGCAATTATCTTTGAATGTATTATATAAACTCTGAAAGCCTTTAGGGATTTAATAAGAGCATATGCCTGTTTTTCAATGATATCATACCTCAGTTCAGCATCCCTCAAATTCTTGCTGAAAAACGCCACTGGATGCTCTGAATCTTCTTCATCTTGCTGCAATAAAACAGCTGCAATGGTGTCTTCAGAGGCAAAAGAAAATATGCGGAACTCCTTGCTGTAGTCAGGACTTATTAATGTAGGAGCTTCCATAATAGCCTTCTTAATGGACTCAAATGATTTTCTTGTTGCGTCAGTCCATCTTACCTCTGATCCTTTCTTCAACATGGAGGTTATGTGCTTTACCAGCTCTGCAAAATTCGGAATAAACCTCCTTACAAAATTAATTTTGCCCAGAAAGGATTGTATATCTTTCTTTGATCTAGGGATAGTCAAAGCCTGAATTGCTTTGACTCTTTCTGGGTCAATCTGAACACCTGCAGTAGACACAACATGTCCTAACAGCTTGCCTTCCTCTAAGGCAAATTGAGTTTTTTTTGGATTGACTGATATCCCAAACCTTCTGCACTTCAAAAACACCTTTTTCAAATGCTGCAAATGATCTTGATGGCTGCTGGAATAAACAGTTATATCATCAAGGTAGATGAGGACAAATTTGTCCTTCTCTCCCACAAATGCTATATCCATAGCTCTTTGAAAAGTGGCTCCAACATTCATCAATCCAAATGGCATTTTGGCATACATAAAAGTGCCCCAAGGAGTAGTAAATGCAGTCTTCTCTTGATCATCTGGATGCACAACAATCTGATTAAAGCCTGAAAATCCATCTATGAAAGACATTACTTTGGCTCCTGAGACCTTTTGCAACAAATGCTCCATTTTTGGCAGAGGATAATTGTCTTTCTTGGAGCATTTATTTAAATTTCTGAAATCAACACACAGTCTGATTTCTCCACTCTTCTTCCTCACCACCACTAAATTGGCTACCCATTTAGAATATCTAAGAGGAACTATGATCTTGGCAGCCAACAATTTTTTGATTTCTTTCTCAATTAGTGGAAGAAGCATGGGATTAATCGGTCTCAGCTTCTGTTTGAATGGAACAATGTCTTTTTCTAGAGGGATTTTATGCTGAATTATATTCTTGTCATATGTTTTCAGATCACTGTATTCCCAGGCAAACACATCAGCAAATTGCCTCATTAAATTGCAGTATTCAGCACTTTGGTCAGCTGACAAATGAGTAGACAAATTTATATATCTGGGCTGACCTGGACTTCCTATATCATGCTTACAGACAACAGATCGATCTTCTCTTTGGGCAGCTTTGTAAGGTACATCATTCTGGTCAAACAGTCTTTCAAGAGGAATTAGACCTTTGGGAATATGGTTGCTAGGAAGCTGGACTATGCTGTCTTTACCCATTTTATTTCTAAGCTGGGACCTGGGATTTTCTATCAAGGCATCATTCTCTTGGTCAATTTGCATTTCAGAAAACTCATCAATGACTTGCAAGAACCTATTCAACTCATCATCATCATTAAAAACCTTCCAATGGTGGACATTATCGGGCAAAGAAGGTCTGTACCTCATTTGGACTTCATAGACTAATTTGGGAGGGATTGGAGGTACAAATAGACTAGCAGAGACAGCAAGGGAATCAGCAAGCTGATTTTGGGCTCTAGGAATATATGAAATACAGAAAAATTCAAAAGAGTCTCTGATTCTCCATACCTCATCTCTATATGCTTTCAGCCTCGGGTGTTTTGCCTGAAATGTTTTATTCACTTGCTGAATAATCAAATCAAAACAATGTAAACTTTGAAACGGGAACTGATACTGTTACCCGTTTTGTAGAGGTGGCAAAAAAATGACCCGATTTTCAAAAGTGTTGATGCAGAATACACATGTTTTTTTAAGAACATGGTTTTTGGAACTTTAATTTTTTTCATGTGCATTAAGTTTTAGAATGGTAGTGAATGGTAGTGATTTTCATCCTGATTTTAAAAAGTGAGTATTCTGCATCACACCCTTTTTTTAAAAGACCTATTTTTTGACTTTAAATTTTCTAGTGTGTGAAATGTAAAAAATTATTTTCTAAATTTGATAGTTTTTGAAGTCGTCATTGTATTCATATTTTCTTGTTCTCTATCTTAATTTTTATTTTTTTAGTGGAGTTTTTATTGTTTTGCGTTTTTAAATTAGAAAGTCGATAGTTTGAATTGTAGATAATCTACATATTTAGACATCCTTAATTAATTTTTCAATCCACATGAAATAATTGTTTCTAAAAAACAACATTTTTTAACAATGGACATAAAAAATAACCATTTTTAACATAAATATAACAAAAAAACTAAACGTTTTGATAATTTTTTGCTAGAATTAACATGTCAAAATCACAATTTTTATACAAAAATATTAACTAAAAATGGTCAAATAATAGTTTTTTTTATGAATTTCATGTCAAAAAGATAATAATAACTACTTTTTTTTTCAAAAAATAATGATTAACTTAAAAATCAATGCAAAAATCACATATTACCAATATTGAACACATCTACCCAAATCTTCAAGTAATTTCGAATCAAACAATGAATACTTTATTCTCCCACCTTCACATCCAATTGTTTTATTTCTAGACGCACGTTAGGAGGGACAATGTTGAAAATGGATCCACCTTTTTTAAGAGTTGATCTAGTCTATATACTCGTCGCACTTCATTTTATCCCATTCTCTTCTCTTAAACTTCTCTTTTCATTCCTTTTTTTCTAGTTTGTTTCCTCCTATTTGAATTCTCTCATGCATCCCCCTAGCAACTTCCCCTGAATCCTTCTTCTTATTCCAAGAATGGAGGTGAGACACCTTGTCTTTTTGTTCCAAGAATGTACAGGAGACACCTTGTTAAGATATATGAGTAATGGTTTAAATCTAGAAACTGATTTTCTCCCCTTGAACACCTATATTGAACACCTATATTGGTAATAGAATACCTATAGAACTCCAATATGTCCTTTTATTTATTGACATCATCTCTAGAACCAACATAGAACAATAACACATCATCAACAAATAAAATAGGTGTCAAATAAAAATTACTATGTTTCTTTTCTTTAAGTATACATTTATTTGACGCCTAAGATAGATAGTCTTAATCCTTTAGCATTAGTCCTCCAAAAGGCTTTAAAAAAATTCATTCCATACCATTAAAATCCACTTTCGAAGATAGTAAAGACATGCAGCCCATTATCTAATTTACCATTTGCACATGGAATCCTATGTGAATCAAGATTAATTTCAAATATAACCAATTTGATCTATCACATGATTTAGATAAATCCAATTTCAATGAGATTACATTCAATATCTAGGTTGTAATATAATGGAGTCTTCTCTAAGCCACTCCAATAGCCTCATATGTAGAAATCCAAGATGTTCTCTAGAAGTAGACTTTTAAAATATATTTTTTTCACCTAGACTGTATTAATATTTTATAATATTTTATGGATGAAGTTAGAAAGGGTTGTTAGCATGAAGTAATCAAAGGAATCTAAAACTAATTTTTGTAATTAAAGCTAAGTGTATATTTTAAAACTCCCAAGACTTTTCCATTTCTATGTCGTTTACTATATTCAATAGATATTATTCTAGCATCTAATAAAGCAAAATGAAAAACTCAACTATGTAGCCATCTGGCCTTGGAATTTTATCTTTTTGTAGAGAGGACAACATTGATTTCCACTATTCATTTGACACTTATTTGGTCATCATGTGATTATTAATGTCTCATACAAATCTAAAATTGAATGAATAAATCTTCACAATTTGAACTATGTTATCAAGAATATAGATAAATGCTTCTTCTCTCCATTATTGTAATATAATGGAGAGAAGACTCCATTATATTACAACCTAGATATTGAATGTAATCTCATTGAAATTGGATTTATCTAAATCATGTGATAGATCAAATTGGTTATATTTGAAATTAATCTTGATTCACATAGGATTCCATGTGCAAATGGTAAATTAGATAATGGGCTATGCTGAATCCTCGGTGCTGCTTAGTGCTTACTATTTACAAGGGAGTTCAGAGTTGAGAACAGCATATGGTTTGCTTTGTTTGTTAATAGAACGTCGTTTCTTTGTGCTTGCGCCGCCGTCGTTTTGTCGTTGTTCGTGGTGATCAGATGTGCGCAATGCTCCGCTCCAAGACGCAACACAAAATTCTTCGACTTCCATGTAAGATACTGATTTGGGTTTGAGATTTTTAATTCAGAGATATTAATATTTAATTTGTGGATATTCATATTTATTAATAGTAATGGTAATGGGTGAACGGGTAATTTGGGAGGATTGTTGTGTACCAGACTTAAGATTGAATTACAATAATGGCCCTATTCACTTCAATATGAATATATTCAGATTTGCTTGCTTTTAAGAGTTTACAAAAAGCTCGAAATTACTGATCACCATTTTCAACTTGTTCCATTTTTTTGACACACAAGAAGCTAAATACCAAGTAGAGTTATTATATTTTAATAGAAATATTCATATTATTGTTTTGATTGTGCTCAATTTTGCAGGTGCAGTACCAGAATACAACCCGGCTGTGCCAGTCCAAGCCTCTTCTAACAGTGAATGGACAGTTTCCTGGGCCTACGATTGCAGTAAATGAGGGCGATAATGTGATCGTGAAGGTCACTAATCATGTAAAGCATAATACCACAATCCACTGGTATGGTTCTGACACTAATTTTGTACTGTGGGACTCAGTAGTTTCGATATGAAATTTATTGCTATGAATGGTAGTTTCAGTAGTATTATTGCATTAATTAATTAATATGTCTCTGCAGGCATGGTGTTCGTCAATTTCGGACAGGATGGGCTGATGGTCCAGCTTATATTACCCAGTGTTCAATACAGGAAGGGCAATCATACACCTACAGATTCAAGGTGAGTGAACAGAGGGGTACTCTGCTTTGGCATGCTCACATCACATGGCAACGAGCATCAGTCCATGGAGCATTCATTATCTATCCCAAGCAAGGCATTCCATATCCATTCCCGAAGCCGGATTTTGAAGTACCCATTCTACTCGGTATTACCAGATTTTGAAATTCATGTTTCGATTGGGTTGAGAGAGAACAATTGAACAATATATATGTTTCAATGTTTGGAGTATATTGAGAATGTGTAGTGTGGTATATAGGTGAATGGTGGAACGGTGATCCAGACGCCGTGGAAGCGGAAACTATCAGATTCGGCGGAGGTCCCAACGTTTCTGATGCATATACCATTAACGGACAACCAGGCCTCCTGTATCCATGCTCTGATAAAGGTATGAAACATAGTGCAGCGGCACCCCTGGGCCGCCCCGCCGCCGGTCGAGCGGGGCGGGGCGGCCCAGGGGTGCCACTGCACTATGTTTCATACCTTTATCAGAGCATGGATACAGGAGGCCTGGTTGTCCGTTAATGGTATATGCATCAGAAACGTTGGGACCTCCGCCGAATCTGATAGTTTCCGCTTCCACAGCGTCTGGATCACCGTTCCACCATTCACCTATATACCACACTACACATTCTCAATATACTCCAAACATTGAAACATATATATTGTTCAATTGTTCTCTCTCAACCCAATCGAAACATGAATTTCAAAATCTGGTAATACCGAGTAGAATGGGTACTTCAAAATCCGGCTTCGGGAATGGATATGGAACGCCTTGCTTGGGATAGATAATGAATGCTCCATGGACTGATGCTCGTTGCCATGTGATGTGAGCATGCCAAAGCAGAGTACCCCTCTGTTCACTCACCTTGAATCTGTAGGTGTATGATTGCCCTTCCTGTATTGGACACTGGGTAATATAAGCTGGACCATCAGCCCATCCTGTCCGAAATTGACGAACACCATGCCTGCAGAGACATATTAATTAATTAATGCAATAATACTACTGAAACTACCATTCATAGCAATAAATTTCATATCGAAACTACTGAGTCCCACAGTACAAAATTAGTGTCAGAACCATACCAGTGGATTGTGGTATTATGCTTTACATGATTAGTGACCTTCACGATCACATTATCGCCCTCATTTACTGCAATCGTAGGCCCAGGAAACTGTCCATTCACTGTTAGAAGAGGCTTGGACTGGCACAGCCGGGTTGTATTCTGGTACTGCACCTGCAAAATTGAGCACAATCAAAACAATAATATGAATATTTCTATTAAAATATAATAACTCTACTTGGTATTTAGCTTCTTGTGTGTCAAAAAAATGGAACAAGTTGAAAACGGTGATCAGTAATTTCGAGCTTTTTGTAAACTCTTAAAAGCAAGCAAATCTGAATATATTCATATTGAAGTGAATAGGGCCATTATTGTAATTCAATCTTAAGTCTGGTACACACCAATCCTCCCAAATTACCCGTTCACCCATTACCATTACTATTAATAAATATGAATATCCACAAATTAAATATTAATATCTCTGAATTAAAAATCTCAAACCCAAATCAGTATCTTACATGGAAGTCGAAGAATTTTGTGTGCGCAGCGCCACCCCCGGGCCGCCGCTGCGCCACCCACGGGCCACCCCGCCCCGCCCGACCGGCGGCGGGTCGATTCCGGGAATCGACCCGCCGCGGGTCGGGCGGGGCGGGGCGGCCCGGGGGTGCTGGAGAGAGGTGCGTACGTTATCCTCAACTGTATTATTTTCCGTCCCTGCTCTTTTGCAGCTTCTTCTACTGTGGCACGCACATCATAATCATATAAATGCATTGCCTACTCTTCTGAATATCTATCCATAATTATTTTCACCATACATCTATTGTAGTGGACCTGTAGCTTGCACAGTTGTGAAAGTGCCGAATATGGAGTTGGAGATTCTGAAAGACGCTCCAGGTCTTGTCTTGTTGAGCAAATTGCAGGATCCCTCCGCATGATTGGTATACATTAACCAATCATGTTGTTACAAGTTGATTGTAGTGGAATTATATTCCATGGTCTTCTCTGTAATTAAGATGCAGGACATTCTCAGATCGAGATCTGCAATTTCTTCCTAATTCTCTATAACAGAACCAAACTAAAATGTCTTTCAAGCATATACTCATTATCACAGTGTTCAGCTGTATTCTAAATCATTTTGTTGGAATTTGTCCTAGTGGGTTTGAAGGATTAAAATTTACTGCGTTTGCTAATGTCATTTACTGTAAAAATCGTAATAATTTCATTGCCATTCAGGGCGTTCTTCCACATTTTCGCTTTCGAAGTTTCCTCAGTTTCATCCCAGAAAGGTTCTCGTAATGGTAAAAGTTTTGAAAATCTCCATAAGCTTCACTGTAATTGCAAACGAAAATCACAATTTTGTTTTCAATGTTTTTCAGTTTCATCCCAGAAGGTTCTGGTCGTGGTAAAAGTTTTGAATATTCCCTTTTGGAAACGAAAAGTTATTTCCACAGTACATTGAAATGATGTTGAAGAATATGCTCCGAGATCTTTGGGAAGGGGGGAATGTACCAGAATACGCTTATGATCATTTCTGCAGATGCTTCGATATATTATTTTAAAATTTCCAAGCAATGATTAATTAAGTTCAGCGTAATTCGTTGTTTTCATTAATTATTGTCGCTGGTGACGGTGACCTGGTTTTTATTTGTTTTCTTATTATTTTTCAAAAAGAGTATAGATAGAATCTCCAGCATTTCGAGGGAACCTTAAAGGCACTAATATCGATTTTTTTGGTCGGAAATATAAAATTAAATAGGCGAACTATGGTTTTTTTAAATAAATTGATAATTATTGTTTATTAAGAAAAACAAAGTAATTTTATAAAATAATATATTTTGTATATTTAACGTAGTAATAATATATTTAAATTTGTATAGTAATTTTATTAGACTTAATATAGTTAAAGTTTGTAAGATTTAGTTTAAGTGATATAGAGGAATGATTATTATCTTCATTATCTAGATTTAATTTTTGTACATGGTATGATGAGCTTTGTTATAATGGTTTAAAGTTTTGTTTTTGACAATAATTGCTTGTAAGGTTGTACATTTAACATATTGTTTTAAATAACATGGAAAATGGAGTTATCAATGTTATATTATTTTATAAATTGGGTTCTATCTATAAAGAGAATTACATTTTATTTAAGTAATGAAATTTATATGCAAAAGGGGTTATTTATCTTAAATAGAAGGATGCTATATACTAATTTGGTGTCTTGTCTAGTTTATTACAATGTAAGTGAATTTAATGGTTAAGAACATGTGTTTCCTCTTAAGAATTTATAGGTTCAAAACCCTAATCGGTAGAGTATGCACACCTCCATAGCCTTTGGTAATCAAATGGTTGCAAGGAGGGGGGTTCCTTATCCCACAAACAAAGGGGTCTCAAATAAGTCTCAAACACTAGTTTGATGCCTAGCTTAGTGGTGACCTTAAAATTAGATTTTATCATTGTTATTGTTTTCTTAAGCTAAAAAAGGAGTATATTAATTTACACTATATACAAAAGCAAAGTACATATGTTACTAGTGGATGATTTCCACCATAAAACCAACACCTCAACTAGCATGATATCAATATGATTATAATAAGTTGTTATCGTGCTTTCTAAATATGAATACATGAAAAGGATTATCACTACTAGCCTAAAACAACTTGACATGATTAGCAATAAATTAAAATTTAAAACATATATCAACCAACAAAGGATGATGGACTTTCCTCCACCACTAGTTCAAAGAGCATAGTGTTAGAGTCCAGAGTAGCTTAGGCCTAAGTAGATGGTTGAGTATCCTCAATGAGATCAATTGGATTGAATGATCCTCGAATGGGGACTGCGGACAAATCGCTGAATTGCGAAACCTGTGGGTCGGGCATGGTGCAGTGCCCTGGTCACTTTGCGCACCTGGAACTTGCGAAGCCCATGTTTCATGTTGGGTTTTTGAAGACCATTCTTTGTGTCCTGCGCTGCATCTGTTTTTTCCTTAAAATTTAACTTTGTTTGAGACATAAAAAATTGGTTTTATTAGCATTTTTTAAAAAGTATGAAAATTGACCCTAAAAAAAAAATCATTATTCCAGTATCAACACTTTCATTCTGAAGCTATATTTTGCAGGAAAATTTCGTAGAAAATTTCGTAGTCACTGCCATTTTTAAAACACCCGCAAAATTGACACCTAAAAAAAAAAAAACATCGTTCCAGTATACACACTTTTCGTTTTGAGCACTGTTTTGTGGTTTTTTTGGGGTTTTTGGGCCAGAGTTCCCGTTTTGAGTTTATAGTTCCCGTTTCAAAGTTTACATTGTTTCAACATCTCCAAACACCTTCAGATTCTTGATTCCTTTGTCTTTTGCTGCGTTAAGGCCTAATAGCAGTGCTTCATATTCTGCTATGTTGTTTGTCACTTGAAAAACTAGCTTAAAAGACAGCTGAATGCTTTCTTGTTGTGGAGATATTAGCACCACCCCTGCTCCTGCAGTCTCCCTGGTACATGCTCCATCAAAGAACATCTCCCAAATCTGACTTCCTTGCTCTTTCTTGGCCTGAACAATTTGTTTCCTGATTTGCATCAAGGCCTTTTGAGATTCATCTATTTGGAGAATACAGGCTCCAAAATCAGTGTCCACTGCATATATGGGATGATTTGTAGGATTCTTCTCATCACTAATGATATATGCCAGTTGTGCTTCTCTATATAATCTCCTGTTTTCTCCTCCAAACACTGGGACAGTAGCATAAGATAGATCATTCTGTAATGTCCCACCTAGTCTCTTAATCCACCCTCTAGACAACAGCATGCCAAACTTAGGAGGGACATCTGCCACCACAATATCCATCATCATACTCTTCATGGGCAGCTGGGTAAGGGTAATGGCCAGATCTTTGATTAATCCAAGACATTTCACCTTCCTTGAATCAAAAGAAAACAAATCATGATAGGGTCTAGTGATATCAAGGCCTAACTCTTCCATGACAGCTTTAGGCATCAGATTGTGGCTGGCCCTTGTGTCTAGCAAGCAATTGTGGAGGATTTTGTCATGAATGGTCAATGAGACATAAAAAGATGGAGAATTATTATCAGCAGGCTCAATCATAGGGCTAAGCACAATGGCAGGCTTGTCATCTTGCAAATTGACAGAGTCAATAGAGGTTTGTTTGGTTTCTAGCTCAAGGGCTTCAAGGATAGGCTTTCTAAATAATTCACTCTTCACCAACTCAACCAGAGGCACAGATATTTTCAATTTCTGAACTTCTGACTCAAAGCTGAAAGAAGAAAATGATTTATCAGCAATTTTTACCTCTTGAACTGGAGCTTTGAGAATGATTGGATCAGCTGCTGGCTTTCTTTGCTTGATATTCTGTGACTCTATCTGAACAACAACTCTTTGTGCAACATTTTCTTTGGCATTCTTTGCATTGGATCTTAGATTATATCTCTGCTGCTGCTCACCAGATTGTAGAACAACTCCTCTGTCCCACTCCTGACTGTTTTGTTCTTGCAGCAATGATTCTTCGTATTCAGCCAATGTCAAAAATGCAGCACTGCCTTTATCTTCCATGCAGTGAATTTCATCCTCATCCTCTTCAAATTGTTCCTCCTCCATGACTACATTTTGGAAAGGGGCTTTTACTTTCTGATCTTCTTTTGATTCTTCACCCCTCTGTATAATCTGTAACTGTTCATTTTCTCTTCTGAATGGGTTCTGATTTCGTGGAGCAAATGTGTTTTGCTGCCTTGTTTTCCCTGAATTCTGCTCAACCTTTAGCTTAGAAATTTCAGCAGCCAATGACTCTATCATCTTAGTCATTTTGTCTAGTTTAGGTTCTGAAGATGATGCAGAAGAAGTAGATGCCTGATTTCTCTGTCTTCTTCTGTCAGCTTGACTCTTTAGTTTCTCTGCAGCCATGATATTAGACTCCACCTCTAGGGCTGCATCCTGCATATCTGCCAGTGTGGCACATCTTCTTTCTCTCAATAATAGGCAGAAATCAGAGTCAAAAGCATTGGCATAAGTGAGCTTGGCAGAGGTGGGGGTAGGCTTTACCTCAGCTGGTATCTTACTATACATTCGATTGAACCTTTTATTGAAATCAGATATTGTTTCCCCATTTTCCCTCTTCAGATTACCAAACTCAGTATGATAATACAGCAGGTCCTTTTTATCTCCCCATTGCTTCAAAAATGCATCATCTAATGCTTCTATATCAGTTATTGATCTTTGGGGTAATTCTCTGAACCACTTCCTAGCCTCTCCATCAAGGCTCTGGACAAAAACTCTCATCCACACATCATTCTCACTTACATCTAAATTATCAGCATAACTGTAAAAAGCTTCTAAGTGTTCTTCTGCTGTTACTCCCTCTGTTCCAGTGAATTTAGGCATATATTTTTGATATTCTCCCACAGGCATAGGATTTAGAGGCACAGGCAACACCAATGGTCCATATCTGGCAGCTACAATTCTCTCCATCCTCGTAGGTGCTTGCTGTCCTGCCATGTTTGGAATATGTGGAAGAATACTAGCAGATTGAATGGTAGGGAGTAATGTGATGGATGGCAGAGACAAAGGGATGCTATGGACTGAATGGGAAACTTTATTTGGACTAAGATTCAAAGGGGAACTAACTGTACAAGGGGCTGAATTACTCTCTGAAGGAATTTCTCTAATAACAGTGCTGATTTCTAAATCTTGAAACTGTAAATCTTTGTAAGAAGAGCTTCGGCATAAATCACATATAGAAAGAGATCTTTGTCGACGCGTTTCGAGCCAGCAAGTGTGGCTCATCGTCAGGACAAGTTGAAGAAACAGATCTAGCTTTGCAAGTTAAATAGTCTGAGCAGGGCCTCCAACAGCTATCTAGATCAACGGCTAGATTTGACCAAGGGACAGTCAAAAAGTCAAATGGATTATTTAGAGGGGGTTACATTATTAATTTAATAATTAAAAAATTATTATTAAAGGGAAATAGTTATAATGGAGACCTAACATTTTATACCTAAGGTAAATGTGAGTTGATAGTTAAGTAAATAAAAATAAAAATAAGCAATTAAATAAATAATAATAATAAATATTCGTTAGTAGATAAACAAATAGATTAAAGAAATAATAAAAAACATAAATAAAAATGAAAATAATGTATATTCGCTAAAATATAAATTGTAAAATAACACTATATAAAAGTTAGTTACGAAAAATTAGATAGAAATAACAATAATAATATAATTAAGATATAAAATAATATAAATTAGTTATGAAAGAAATAGTAAAATATATATTCGTTAATAACTATATAAAATAATAACAATATACAAAGGCTAGTTACGGAAAAAATCAAAATAAAATAAAAAAAATAAATAAAAAATTAATAAATAAATAAAAAATTATAAAATTATAAAAAAATAAAAATAAAATAAAAAATAAATAAATAAAAAATAAAATTAAAATTAAAAAATAAAAAATAAAAAATAATAATAATAATAATAATAATAATATTATGTATACATTAATAGATAAATAAAATAAATAAATTATATATATAGAAATACTAATAATAAAACTAAGTAAATATATATTTGTTAATAATATAAGTACCAATATCAAACAGAAAAAAAGGGGGGACGAATAAATAATACTGATATTATTAATATATTTTCGTTAATAGATAAATACATAAAAATATACATAAAGATCATATAAAATAGATAAAAAATAAAAATAATAATGAGTAAATAAAAAATTGTTAAGAATATGAAAACCAATATCAACTCGGCAAAGGCGGGAAAGGAACGATACAACTTAGAAGGAGAAGGACCGGAAAGAGTCCAGAGCAAGAAGGATAAACCAAAGGAGACAGGAGGGCTCCAGGGGAACGACGAAAGCGAAAAAGAAGAAAGGGGGGGGGAACTAAGATGAAAGGGCAGGGATCCAACACCTACTGATCTTCCAGCCGTCATCTCTATTGAGATTGTTAGGTCTTCTTTCAATCTCAATAGCTTCCCTGAGTTTACGATGATGGAACTGGGCAACCTTGGCAACCACCTTAGCCTCCTCAATACAAACATGATGCTTGGTCTTCACCACATGCTCTGCTAACGCTGAAGACTTGGTTCTCCCATGTCTTAGGTCAGCTGCATGTTCGCTGATCCTCTGATGGATGGAGCGCCCCGTTTCCCCGATGTAGGGGGTCCCACAAGAGCAAGGGATCAAGTAGACACCCTTCATGTCCTTGGGGTTAACGGGATCTTTCACAGATCGGAGGGAATTACGAATCGTGTTGAGGGGTCTAAAAGAAGAGGGAATATCATACCTCTTAAGGATTCGAGCAATCTTGTCCGTGGTTCCTTGGACATAGGGAAGGTGGACCCCTATTCGGCGTTCCTTAGGTTCTTTTTTAATAGCTGCATTCCTAGATGCTTTAAGGAAAGCCTTCTGACCTAGGCGTCTACTATATCCATTCTCCACAAAGACATCAAGGAGATGGGATCTCTCCTTATCAAAGCTCTCATTATCAGAAATCCTGAGGGCTCGAGTAGCGAGGGTGTTAAGGACACCTATCTTCTGAGCAGGGAAATGATGGGAATCGGCATGCAGATACTGCTCAGTATGTGTTTTCTTCCGGAACACAGAGTGGGAGAGATAGCCGTCCTTATTCCTCGAAATAAGAATATCTAGGAAAGGGAGGCAACCATCGACTTCTTTCTCCATGGCGAACTTAATGGCAGAGGGCTGACCATTGAGGTGATTGAAGAAGCGATCAAGCTCCTCTTAGCCATGGGACCAGATGACATTAGTGTCATCTACATACCTTTTCCAAAGCTTGGGAAGGAGACGAGCTGAGGCTAAAGCTTTGGCTTCGAAATCTTCCATAAAAAGATTCGCAACAATCAGGGAAAGGGGGGAGCCCATGGCAACACCACAAGTCTACTCAAAGAATTCACCCTCGAAACAGAAGAAAATGGAAGTGAGATAGATCTCAACCAGATGTGCGGTATCAGGATCTGTTAGTTGATAGATCACTTCCAAGGCCTCCTTTATAGGGATGCAAGTATAAAGAGAGACCACATCAAAGCTGACGAGAATGTCCTCAGGGTCCAGCCTAATATCCTTAAGCTCCTTAATGAAGGAAGCAGAGTCTTTAACAAAGGACTCAGTGCGGCCGACAAGGGGCTTAAGTTTAAGGGCAAGGAATTTAGCAAGAAGGTAAGTTGGACCACCAATGGTGTTGACGATAGGCCTCAGAGGGGCCCCCTCCTTGTGGATCTTAGGTAACCCATAGATCCTGGGAGTAATGGGACTGCTCTCAATGAGCTTGTGGCCCAGGGAACTCACTGAGTTACTAGACTTGATGGCAAGAGCCACGGTCCTCGAAATCTTCTTCAGAGGGTTCTTGGGAAGTTTTTTATAACTGCCACTATTGTGAAGATGATCTAACATCTTCTTATGGTAATCATCCTTGTTAAGGATGATCGTAGCCCCTCCTTTGTCAGCCTTCAGAACGACAATATCTTCGTTCTGATTTAAGGATTTCAGGGCAGAGAATTCCTCATTGCTGAGGTTCTTCCGAGGGGGCTTAGCATTACGGAGGACGACAGCACAATCCTGCCTAATAGTGTCCTTGATATTCTCAGGAAGATCTCTAATCCCGTATTCTACGTCGCAAATAATGTCATCCACCGGGATGCTTTTAGGGGCAAGGGCAAAGTTTAAACCCTTGCTTAAAAGACTAAAAACAGAGGGAGAGAAAGAAAAACTAGAAAGGTTAACAACCTTATTATTCCGGGAAGAAGGGGGAGGAATAACTGGGTCCCCTTTCAGAACCTCATTGCTATCGAAATCCTTGCTATCTTTATCTTCATGTAATAAAATATTATTATTAGTAATATCTAAACTGTTATCAGTACTAATATTATTCATACTATTAGTGTTAATAGAATAATTATTATTCATGTTATTCTTACTAATGTTACTATTATTCATATTGTTATCATTATTATCTGAATAATTAATAATATTATTATTGTTGTTGTTAATAATATAATTAATGTTATTGTTAACAATATTCAAACAATAATCCCTCTGATTGATATTATGGTCATTATTAATAATACTAATATTATCGTTCTTATTAATACTACTAATATTATCATTCTTTTCATATGAACTATTATTATTAGTACCTATAAATCTTCAACAACAACTTTATCTTTCAGAGATGAATTAGATTTCTTAGGCTTACCTGATCCTGATGCCCCTTTCTGTGAAGCTTTCTTCGATTTAACAGTCCTCTCAGGTTCAGGCAGTGATTCAGTTGGAGATTTCTGAGGATTTCTTCGAGTATGTCTCACAAACTGAGCCAGAATTCCCCAGTGGAGTCGCCAAAGGATGGTCTTCCACCAATGGAGTCACCAGACAGATGATTACAACCAAAATCTGTGCTTAAACCTTGTTTTTCATCAAAGCTTGAAGCTGTGTTGTTCTCCTAGGGAAGCTGAGCTTCAATTCTCCTCTCCCCGGAAACAACGCCAATTAATGTTATCACCCCAAGAAACTCACCTAGGTTGTATATCAGTGATGCTCGGGAACATTACAAACTCAACAATTTTGTTGGATAAAATGATGGATGAATGGAAGATATGCTGCACATTCAAGCCAGATAACTACTCCTACTATGATTTATCCCAGACATGGGTGAACACCCCCAAACTACAAGGATTTTAACCACCAATTACTCACAGCTTAAGGTAAAGGTGATAATGGAGACGACTGATTACACCAGCAAATGCACAAGATCCTGTGATGGCTGGCTGCAACCAGTTAGGAGGTCTATAAATCTATTATCTAACACACAGACAGGATGACAGCTCTCTATGCATTAAAACAACAGAAACCTGCAAGAAATTTTTCAATGAACAGCTAAATTCTAACACAGAGGTGAGATGACAGCCCCTCTGATGTTAAACATTCACAGCACATGAAATAAATGCAAAACAGGCACAGCCTGGAACATAGAAGAAGTGAAAAGTGAGCAAATGACAACAAAAGAAGCTTGTATTAGTTGGAAATGCAAACCAGAAGCTACAGGTTACATAGTAGTTACATTCTCCAGAAGTTGAAACTCACAGCAAGCTCACACTCAGCGAACACTCATCAAACTGATTACATTGTTCTTCTAAGTATATGTAGAATTTGTTTACAAATTTGCTCTGCTAGTCTATGCGTGGAGGTGTCTTAATGGATCACAAACCACATTTACAATTTTATACAGGTCTTCTGATTCATTCTAACTGTTTTTTAATGGACAAAATTGGCCTTCTGCTGCTCTGTTGTACTTCTCGAGCAGGTGGAGTGGAACTCCATAACTGATAAATGCGTTGATCTGCTCGAGGCTGGTCCTTTTTGTCCTTCGGCCATTTTGTCTTTAAATGCAGTTGGTAAGGAGTAATGGCGCAAAGTGCTGGATCTGGCCTTCTTCCTCCTTCGGGAGCCCAAAACAGGTTAAAGGCGTAAAGACAATATGGCAGAGGCGTGCACAGGGTGAGGAGCAAGACAAAGATAGATAACAACTGTTGGATCACAGAGATCAATGGCGGAAATCGACTTGGAGGGAGATTTCAGGAGGAAATGGGAGCGAACAAACATGAGCCGTCAGATCGTAGGCGGACAGATCCGACAGCGGAGGAGCGATCGCAGTATCACATTGGCGGGAGTTAGGGGCATAGCCTTAACATAGATGGTTGCGATATGCGATAGCGATCACATCGCATCACAACATTGCATCGCAAAATCGCAATGTGGAGGGAGACAAAGGGCAGAGCCAAAAACACACACATAGATGCGATATGCGATAGCGATCAGATCGCATCGCAATATCGCAGCGAAGAAGACATGGAGTGTAATAGAGACAGCAGGGCACGATTTGCGATAACGATCAGATCGCATCGCAATATCGCATCGGCGGAAGACAAGGGGTGAAAGGAGGCGGCGGGGTTATATAATTTATGAAGGCGCATAGTTATAAAGGATTAATACTTTAGTGCCAGGGATTAAACGAAGAAATGAGTTTATATGGGATTTAAACGGGTTGTTGGGGCTTATGAGGTTTATAAACATGAATGCCCGGGAGCTAGGAAAACAAGGGCTTTAGGTACTTTTAAACAAAAATGACAGAGTTTTATAGAGAAACAGAAATAACAGGGATTATGGGAGTGTAAAAGAAACGAAGGAGGAAAGAAGCAAAGACCGCTACCAGCACCTTTCTCAGCACAAACCAACCACCAGTCCTGGACTCGACCCTTTAATCAGTGAAGTTTATAGTAGAGCTAACAGTATTCTCCACCCATTCCAACTAATTTTCATATTTCTCTATTTCAAGGATTCGGTGGTGAATGTAGGGAGGCATCTTATTTTTCTGTCTTCTGTTGCAGATGAAGTCACAAGGATCATATCTCCATATGAAGCTTTGTTTTAGTTTAAGCCTTTGAAGGATTTCTTCTGCTTCTCTTCTAGCTTCTCTACTATTGCATACAAAGTCGTCTGGTTGATCTTTGATTCTGAGCTGGGCCTTCTTTTTGGCTTTAACAAAATGTACCTCATCTAAATTGATTATCTGCCTGTAGTACTCCAGAGCAAATAACCTCATTGGGAGGTATCTGGGAAGTTTATATGGGGCCAACTCATAGCCATAGATCCTAATTTCTATGTGATTTTGGTATAAGTACCAATCTCCCACTTTGTGTTGTTTTGACAATTGCAGGATCCTCCTGATGTCTGAACTGATTCTTGGAGGAGGAATTCCTAGCAGCATGCTCACTACAAGATGTACAAATATATCTATGAAGTCTGTGTATGGATATGGGGAATCATGCTTATGTATCAAAGCAGTCCAAAAAATTACTGACCTGGGATGACCTTTAGTGTCAAGCATTTGGAGAGTGAATGGGAACTTGTCAGCTTAATAGTATAAGAAAAAGTGGTACAGAATTGAAGAATACTTAAACACTCTTCATTATTCCTCCTTAGAAATTGTTCATGCATCCTATCAACTATGTACTTGGCATAATCATACATGACAGCAAGGGGCTATCCTGGGGTAAAAATGGACATGAAGACTAAAATGATTTCATATATGTACTCACTGGTGGTATAGCCTAAAATGCAAGAGATCATTGCTACTATATCTCGACCAAATGGGGAAAACATGGTAGCCACATAAGGAGGAGGTTCTGTTGGGACATGCTTTTCCTCCCTAATGAAGGTTTGAAGCATTTTAGCAATCTTGGTAGTGGTAAGCTTGGGAAACTTGTCTAGTAGGTCTCCAATTGAAATAGGGGTTAAGTTCTGCCCTGGTTGCAACTGCAACATTTCATTGATTGACTCGACAGTGATGGTAAAAAGTATGGTTTGGTCAGGGGACATCACTGCCCTTTGACTGGGAATGTAGGTGGCATGGAAATAATGAATGATTTCAGGGAAAATGTGCACCTCAGGGAATTGATACTTGGGCAAATTAGATTCCCATAGACCTATTTTATCAACTTGGTTTAGGTATTGGTCCCTGTATCAGCAGTACAGTTTAATAGGGGATTCAGGGACAGAGGTGTCCTTGATTTGGAAGTCTTTATCAACAAGGGGAAGGTGATCCAAGTCCAAGTGAGGAGTGGTAATTGGCCTGACATCCATGGCGATAGGGGCAGACATTCTTAGTTCTTGTGGATTTAAGAATGGGGAAAAATGGTTTTTCAGTCAATTAGGGAAACTGGGTTCCAATACAGAGTAGTCTTGGGTCACTGTGCAGTTCTTTCACTTAATTTCTTATTAATTCCAAGCAATGAAAGTAACTGGTTCAGAAATGAGACAAGGTTTCTAGTGAATTTGGATAAAATACCTGGAATTTTGGGAATATTGACTCTGAATAGGTCGATGGGCGACTCAGCATGGTCGCAAAAAGTCTGTGTGAACTAGAGGGTGGACTGTGAGTTCAATGGATTCTTCAGGTTGGCAACTAGACGTAGGTTGGCGATTGGACGTCGTGCAATTGCGTGCATGAAGGTCCAAAACTTTCATTTCACGATAAAACAAAAATTATGAGGTTTTTGGCTTTATTAGCAAAGTCAACCTTTGGTGGGTGTTTGGAAATAGTGGTACTTTTGGCAATTAGCAAGGTGATGTGATAGTTTGGTGTTTAGCGGGTGGTGGTAAGCGGGTTTTTTCGCACCGCTTATAAGTGTTGGGTGATTTCGGGTAGAGGCTGCCCGATTCCACTCATCGAGTGCCACGTCGCATCGAGGGACAAAGGGAAAATAGCCCATTTCGGGCGGGTAAAGCTCGAGTTTTGGGCTCGTGCGAAATCAACGTGGATCATTGGATTTGAAGGGGGAAGATCGAGTGGCGATCAGTCGATGAAAATGCACAGATGGTAGTGGGGGGGCCCGATGGGCAATTAACTCGGTGGTTTTGTATTTAATATGGGATTAGGGTGAGATTAATGCATCGGGCACGATTTCATTGGCAGAGGATTTGTCTCTTAATTAATCGTTGATCGATTAATTAATTCATTTTGTCGGGTTTGGGTATTTATAAAGTTTATATTTCAAACTAGGTCTAGGGATATTTAAATTAAATGGATTTAATAAATACATACGGGAGAGGGTATTTTATAGGAATTACTATATATAAAGTTAGAAATTAATATGAAAATGGCGGAAAAATGGATTTAGCGCTAAGTATAATGTATATTTATAATTAATTTGCTTTTCATAAACACATTATAACTTAGGCTAAGTGTTATTTTTGTGGGTTTTTCGGAAAAGAGGTTTACTTGGGGGTAATGGCTTTTCCTTAGGAAAATTGGTGTTTTATCTTAGGAAAAGGGATTTGTTTGGGAAAATCAGGGAGAGTGAAGGGGGGTAATGTTTGTGGGGGGAATTTTAGTACTTAGGACCTATAAGTCATTAGGCCGAGGGTCTGATCCCTCCAGAAGTCAAAGAAATGCTTTGAGCCCCTTTTGACTTAAGATTTTGGGTACTTAAGACTTTTCATTGGAAATTAGTTAAGTGAAAGGTGTAATGAGTGAGGGAAATTAATCAATTGACTTTATGGACTTGATGCATGTCCAATTGCTTATTAATACTTGGAATTTTCTTGATGAGGGTGATAAATAAGCTTTTGTCTAACAATCATCACAATTCTGCAACCTTTCTACTACTTACCCATCTACTCATCCTACCATTTTTACTTCTCTTTATTAGGGTGCACTTAAGCTGGCAAACCATTATCAAAACATTTTTCTTTTCTTTTACAATAGTAATCTAACTAAGTCTAACCTTATTACATCCAAGGGCTCAGGTTAAACAATTGAGCTCCTTTTATTCACTCTACCTAATCTAATTATCTGCCAAGATTACACTATTTGATCAGATTTTCATTCTCTAACTATAGACATAAAATTGAAAACATGAAGTAGCCAAGTTTAAACATTTTCACTATCATGGATTGTGGCAAAGATTACAAGCTGCACACAATCATTTATTCTGCAATAAAGTAAACTAGGAGTGGCATTTTGGCTTGCTCACTTCATGGTCTTTTTTCTTTTCTTGGGGTTCATAACCTTTTTTTTTTACTTTTTGTTGTTGTTTTTGTCCTTTGATTTTTTATTTAGGACATACCCTCTTCACACATTTTAATTTTTTGAATATGGAAAACACTTTCACAAGCAAAGGTATGTACATATTACCGGGTTAATCTCAGTCATTCAAAAATTATGACTCCTATTGGTATAGGAAGCTAACACTTTCAATAGACTCTACTACACAGAAAATGAGAAATACATGAAAAAACGTGATTGCAATCATGGTTTTCATGTATTTCTCATTTTTCATGTAGCAGGGTCCATCAAAAGTATAAAACATGGGTACTCATTGGATGAGGAATCAAATTCTACATCCAACAAGTGTTTCCGCTAGAAATTTGAGTAGACCCATACGAAGATAAGTTGAAAATACGAGTTGAAAAAATAGTTTTGTCTTTTTTTCCTTCTAAAATTTGATGATGTAATATAATCTTATTTTATTATTTTCACTATTATTTTATAATTTCCTTAGGAGACCCATTTTAGACCTCAAAAATCCCCTAATGTAGCAAAAATATAATTACCGACATAAAAATATTTATAAAAATAAGCATTATACCTAGAAAAACAATTGTCTAGAAGAGGCTTGAATTCAAAGATCATTTGAATAACACATACCAAATGACCCATATGTCTTCAATATAGAAGGAGACTATATTCAAGTTGTTTGATTATACCATAAATGGCTTAATTTTCATAGTCTACAACTAGAATTTTTACAAGGTGATTTTAGATTAAATTATACCTAAATATAATAGAACTTGACAGCTAAAGCAATCTCACCTAGGATTACATTGAAGGTAATGTTGAATTTGAATTTGAATGTTTTAACATATTCTGAATGATTTTTAGCATGTAATTATCAAAGGAAATAATTAACATTTAATTAAATATCTTCTTATAATAATATAAATAATCACAAATTTCTATTTTTAAAATGCAAGTAACTTAATAAATTTAATCACAACATTTTATTAAATTGTTAAAAGAAAAAATATCATTTTTCTATTAAATCTTGAACGTACAAAAAAAAATCTCTGAAATCTAGCACCATCTTTCTTTAAATATAGACATGCTTATTGGTGTAATGAGTTAGTGTACACACACGAGAACCAAAATGAGAACTTTTATTAAGAAAATATGTGTTTGGAGCGTAATAGGTACATTAGATTACATAATAGATTAGAAGAAACTAACTAACTTAAGCAAACTAAGACCTCTACCAAAACTGTAATTGCAAAATAGCAACTATAAATAAATTTTACACTAGATAGTTGGAAAGTTAAATATTTTCGAAAATACTACCAAAATTTGACAAGTTTTAAACTCCATACAACTCATACATCTAATGGTGGAATCAAAAACATCCTAGGCTAAACCCATGTCAATATATTTCATTGGTTAATTTAGATTTGGCACTAGGTGATGAGGATGGATGACTGAAGTGTTGGTCATAAAAAGCTATGAATGTTGTTATCATAATTGGTTCTAAATACCCTCCACTTTTTGATGGGTAACATTGATTTCATCTTCAGGTTTTTAAATCAAGGAACTGTAACACCCTCCTCCCACATCTACCCAAGTAATCGGCCAATTGGGGTAAACATGTGACGAGAAGTTAATATGATATGATTTGACCTCCTGAGTCATGTTAAGGAACTAGAACCGACATAAACACACCATACAAACCTTCCACGACAACAACAAGACTCTGAGGAACCATCCCAACCTCTCAAGTGACCAACCATTGAGTCCCACTGAGTTTTTAGACTAATTAACCCCTGGACTCTCCCATGATATGGGTATGCCAACGTCCAGAGTTCTCTAGATGCCCTTGCAACATGCCATGCCAGCATCCAAGGAATATTTTGCTCATTGTTGTGCCAAAGCCTCCAGTATTTGAACCACTTTTTCAGGCTCATAGCTCATGTCACTACCCAGAATCGAATGACACATTCAGAATCATAAAGATAACAAGGGAATGATGATACAAATGCAATTACTTGAACAAGAGCTTGAATGGACCCCTACTAGCCATGACATGCATTTCATCAAACACAATACAAATATGTAATCTACATGTGTAAACAACATATCTAAGCATAGGGGTCTCATACTTATCTAAGAATCAATTAGAACCATCGCTCCCTTATATCATTAGTTGCATTATCATCTATTGGGTCATAGATACATTGTTCATTCATTTACAAATTGAAACATAAGGAGAGCCATACATCATCACTATCTTGATACGTGCTTATAACCAACATAATAACAACAAAAATATCAAGGAAACTACAACCATATAATCCACATATAAACCAGTATAATACTCATAAAATAACAATGAGAAATAACCTCATATTAATGATGTAAAGACCAACTAGTTGTGGGACTTCCATGAACCACCCGACTCTAGACACATGGCTAAGCCAAAACTCTCTTCAACCAGTCACCCCCGTGTCAAATTCCAAGCATGAATGTGGGATCTCATAAACACATCAATCCAAAAGCATCCGGGGCTTCCAGAGCCCAACCACCTCAACCCATCAAAAAGTGGTTCCACCTCACAGTTAGACATCACAAAACCATCACCAGATTGGTCTCTACCCAAGCCTTCCAGGGCTCCATAAAATTTGTTCCAACCAAGGCTCCATGATTACTAACTCAACCCACAATTGCTACCGAGCTCCAGAGAATTTGTCCAACCAAGGATCCAATACTAGTAACTCAACTCACCAAGGGCTCCAGACCATTTGTCCAACCAAGGCTCCAAGATTAATAACTCAACCCAAGTTTTTATAGGGCTCCAAAGCGTTTTTCCAACCAAGGATCTAGGAACTAGTAACTCAACCCAAGCTATAGGAAACATGAGAACCAACCAGGAAAAAAATAAATAAACCCACGACACCATCGCTATCTAGGAAATGGGAAGGCTAGAAAAATCCATTGTCAATCCAGACAATCCTCCATGCCAATGATAGATCTTGACCAATAAACCACATGCGTATGAAATGCATGCCGAAATTAGTGAGTAAAACATACATGCAACTTGGTACTTATTGAAAATGGCAACAAGAAATTCCAAAAATAGAAGTGTTAAAAATAGCATTGCTATAAATAGTAGTTCGGATACCAGTGTTGAACATAGCAGCAAGGAATGAAAAATGGAAGTGTTATAAATAGCATTGCTAAAAATAACAGTTCGGGATAGATTCCTATTTAGTTAGTCCCTGAACTAAAATAGTGAAGTAAAATTCGAATTTGATCTTAGCAGCTATTTGTAAAATAGTTAATTAATTCACCATGAGTTAATTAGTTGTAGAAAATCAAACATGGAGTCTTTGTGGGGACATGCAATAGTTTCTCCATTGATTGAGGAATTTATCCATTAGTTAAAGAGATAAAGATGAGTTGTAATATTGAGTTGTAATTAGTTGGCTCAATTAATTGAGTCAAGTCCAATTAGATTAATTCAAACAACTTGTTGAATTAATTGTGAGTTCAGTTAGTTAATGCATGCATGCATGTAACTGCTGCACCTCAGATAACTGAATATTCTCTCATAAATAACTCATGCATGTCAATTCAGTAAGAGACCCAGTTGAGATCAAAGGAAGGGATGGTGTACTATCTGTTGGAGGAATTTTCCTATGTAGGAAACTCATCCATGCAGAAGGAATTATCTCCTTCAGGTTTTTGCAGTTATTTCTGAGCCAAGTGAGCTGTGTGAGGTGGGAATTCACACAAGTGGAGGCACTAGACCCTAGGAAAAATTGCGCAAGGAAATAGGAGGCTTGGAGGGCAGAGGAGAAGGTTGTGAGAGCCTTTGACTGTCTATGAGCAGTATTGTTTGATTGCAGAGAGAACAGGGTAGCTTGAGAGCTGACTCTTTTTGTAACTTGAACATATTTCCACTTGTATGACAATACAGAGATTGTGGTTTTAGGCCGAGGCTTTCCCCGAGTTATTTCTTCTATGTTATGTTTGATTGATTTCTCATTCTCAGTTATATGTGTTCTCATTGATCTTGCTCAATTTGATTAAGCTTCCGCAAAGTTTGTTGTAGAAGTAGATCTTGTATTTTTCTTTAGTCTATTGCATAATCTATTGATCTACATTGGGAATTTCTATAGTACCTGCAAGAAAAACCAGTTATAGTTGTTGATACTAATGTCCTCTTGCACTTTCATGCTCTTCCTTTACCTTCTTGCTCCAAAAATCCAAGTATGCCACACTCCTCCAAGAGTGGTCCAAGAAAACTCTAAGTGTCCAAGAGTATGAGAGAGGGAGAATAGAGAGAGAGCTCCAAAACTAAATTGACAAAAGTCTACAATGGCCATTAGGGGAATTTTGATGTCTAAACTGGGTCTCCTAAGAAAAATGTACAACCAAAATAAACTTTATAAGAACCAATAGGATTCAAAATGATGATGTCAACTATGGGGAATGATTCACCATTTTTGGAGTAAAAATATAATAAAATAAGAAAACTACTTTTTCAACTCATATTTTCAACTTATCTCCTTAAGGTTTCACTCTAATTTTGAGTGGGAATACTGAGTGGATGCAAAGTTTAATTTCTGATCCAAGGAGTACCCATGTTACATACTTTTGATGGACCCTGCTACATGTAAAATCAGAAATACATGAAAAAACGTGATTGCAATCACGTTTTTCATGTATTTCTCATTTTTTGTGTAGTAGGGTCTATTGAAAGTATGAACATGGGTACTCCTTGGATGAGGAATCAAATTCTGCATCCAACGAGTGTTTCTGCTTGAAATTTGAGTAAACCCATAGGGAATTACGTTGAAAAAATAGTTTTTTTCTTTTTTTCCCTCTAAAATTTGGTGATGTAATCTAATCTTAGTTTATTATTTCTAGTATTATTTTATAATTTATTTAGGAGGCCCATTTTAGAGCTCAAAATTCCCCTAATGCAAGCTTTCCCACTAATCCTCAGAAACCTTTTTATCGATGAGGCCTCTATTTTCTTTAATTTCCATTATTTTCCTTCAATTTTGTCTTCACATGCAACCTGTGACCTTTCACCTTCCTTTTCTCCTAATTTCCTCTATATTCATAAATAACATGCCAATAAATGCCTCATGCATTTCCAAAGCCTTTTCCATTACCTTTACCAATTTCCTTAGTCATAATAACTGAAATGAACAACCACTAGGATGTTTTTCCCACCATTCAGGTCAAAATATGTGTCCCATGACCGTGGTCTTATAGATTTTCACATGGATTTTTAACCAGGGCTATTACAGGAACAAAGTTCAATCAAAATTTCCATGTATGATGTTGGACTATATAACATATGATTATGGTTCAACTGAAGTATGGGAATTTATTCTTGCAATTTTTGTAGCTAATCCTACTGAGAAGTTTCTATGGTGGCAGAGAAATAATATCACTTCATGATAAAGAAAGAGATTCCTAAAGTCCTTAGAGAATTGCCTTTACAGTCTATCTTTAAATCATTTCTTTCACCCTAGTACAAAACCTCCCCACAAATGACAAACATCAAAACCCAAATAGACTTCAAATTAGTAGGAAAACATAAAGTGATGTTATTTCAAAATTACAAAGTCATCACCCACATATTTCATTTTATCTAAGGCCTATATGAACCATCCCAACCTAATCTCACAAAGAAAAATTCTAAATTTCGACACCTATACAATACAATCATATCATCAATTAAAAAAGCTTGAATAAATCAGACCTAAAGAGAACAACGATGAGAGAGGCAACCTAGAGAAAGGAGAAAGATGAACTTGAGAGGGATTTCTAGTCTGTGAACTACCGTTGGGATAATAAAGCTTTATATTTTATAGACTCTTATGACCCCAAACACCTTGTTGAGCAAGCCTAGAGGAGAAAAAACCAGACGACACCTCCCAAGGAGGAAATTATGAACAATGAACCAACATCCACCCATATCTATCCTGGCAAAATACCACCTTCCAAAATTGGATGCTAATGTGATAGTCTATACTACCAGAGGAAGTACGAACCTCAAGCCACATGAAACTCTGTTAATGGAAACATTTCTACAACCACATTGAAAATTCCCACCTAAACATGTTGGAAAGTAGATGTATTATATATTGTAACCACTAAAAAAGGACTCAATAATGTTCTTATACCTTGAAACACCTTCTCTTTGTGATGTTGAGAAAGCCAAAGATAAGCCCCAAACCTAGCCACGTCTAGAAAATACCAATATTTCATCATCCAACTCAGGGAAACAAGGATTGACAAAGAATATGAGAAATGAAACATATCATTTTTCTTTCTCTGACCTAACTTTAGATTTAGCCAATTTTTTAAATGCAAATCATTCCCAGCACAAAGGAGGATTTGACACAACTTGGTCCTGAAAATTACATTCATTTGCATGATTACCCCATTACATGTCGTACTAGTAGTAGGGATGCTGGATGACTAAGAATCCCTTGAATTCACTTGAATTTTTAAAAGGCTTCCTACATGGTACTAAATTTGATCAATTGTCATGTTTCCATAATTAAATGGAGGCCAATGAGCCTTTAAAAACTTTGGACTACTATAATTCATAGGGATTTAATCAAGATAGGGGGAATGAAACTTTACCATTGACCTTAAGTTCCCCTAGTTTTAATTTAACACTTTTTATCCATGGCATTTGATTCTAATTTATTAACTCTTAGCACATGATGAAAATTGCAGAAGCAAAAGCGGGAATGATTCCTCTGGTCCTCTTGATAATATGCTTAAGTATATTGTCATGAGGGAGGGAATTATCTACTAAATGGTGGATAATAAGTTTTGAATCACCAATCACATTCAAGGAAAGGATATTTCAAGAGATTTATCTCACTAAGACTTGGAGTAATGCATATGCTTCTGTAAGGTTATTGGGAAGGGATCTCATACCCCAAGCATAAAAAAATTCCAAGTAGTATTTAAGTGTGACTTTTTGGAAATTTTTCTCGTTTATTTTCTTATCTAATATGTCTAGAATCCAACAGATATTCTTTTAAATCAGAAGTTTGATGGGTGAGATCTTCCCAATGGAAGTGGCCTGGAGATTTTTGAGGGTGTTGAATCCATATGTACAGTCAAAAAACCAGTTTAAACAACACAAATCAAGATTTGGCCACAATTTTTTTCACCAGATTCTAGCCAGAAATCCGTCGGAAACTCCAAAAAGTCGCACTTAAAGACTACTCCAAACAATTATATGCTTCCTCTTGTTAGGGTCAATAAGTTTTCATTTGTCAAATTTCTCCAAATGACTAAATGGTTAGTTTGAATAAAGTCGAATTTAATGTCATAGATGTTGTCATAAGTTCAAGTGTCACTATCCAAAATGTCTCCATGGGTGTGGCCATCAAGAGGTTTGGTCGAAAACATGAATTTGTGTCAGCCTAAAGTTCTGATGGTCATGAGGTATAGTCATTAAATGTGTTTTATATTCTGATCTCATATTCCTATCTACCCCATGTTTCCCTATTCCCTAGCCTATTTCTCATTTCCCTTTATGCATACCTTCATATATCATCTACATTCTATCCACTTTTCACATATCATTTAATTCTTATTCACATTACATTTCAATTCCCTCCCTTCATTCTAAACCTATCCCCATGACACCACTACCACTCCCCTATACTCATCACTATGGGAATTTTCTGCAAAAACACTCTGTTTTAGTCACCATTTTGCAGACTGGATTCCGACCACAAGGATATATTTTGGTAACTGAAAGAGGGTTTTCTAAAGGATAGGGAAAATAAAAATAATCTCTTCCATATGTTTCATGGGTGTCATGTATCGGGAGATTTGACGACATCTTCAAAGTCTATTTTTTGGACTACACAAATACTTTGTTTTAGTCATGGTTTGGCAGAGACATTTCTGAGGCTCTGGGGAATAATTTTAAGAAAATGAGAGAAGTTTTTCTCAAAAACCTATCTCATCTGTTACATAGGTTCTATATTTTGGGAGTTACATGCGTCAAATGGTGGTCTATTTTCATAGTTTATGCTGACAAAATTAGGCGTTGCGCAACCGCTACACAGGTCGTGCATAGACCATCAAACACACACTGGAGGGAAGACACTTGTCATATGAGGATGACATGGATTATGTGAGACATCCATCTCATCTCTTTAGCAGCCCAACATGTGCCATTTACAACAACTAAAAGTTTTGGATTCTACGCAGGCTTTGTACACTCAAAAAAGCAGCGTTATGCTTTTTGCTATTTTTATTCATGATGATCTTGTTCAAAGATATCTTGGTTTTTTATTTAGAAAATTTTCGTTTTTAAGAGACAAAAACACTTTATGTTTTATGCTTTTGAGGAAAATTATTTTGAAAACAACAGTGTCCTGTTTTCAGTTTTGAGATCGATCCCCTATTTGGTCAAATATGCATTGAATTTAGACACAGTGATTTCCTATGTATGAACTATATATTTTGATTAATGAAGAGAGAACAAGGGCTTGATGGTTCAATGTTGTGTTGGTTTCAATTTTCTGCAATTTTTGCTTTTGTGATCAATTCATGGTGCAGTGCTTATGTATTGAGGGATATCAATTCCATTGTATAAGGATTCTTATGGTACGATGTCTGGGATTATTTCTTTTTATTGCTCAGTTATTCTATTGTCTTGTGTTATATCAATATTATGATTTCATTTGACATAGAATTTAGTTAAGTTTCTCTTTTCAATTGTTTTCACGCTTCAGTTGCAAATGGATTGTCTTATACTCATGTATGTTATCTCTTTCGTCTATCCTTTCTTTCTCGGGTAAAAGAAACATTGTTTATTTGCAGAGGAAGAAATTGTATTTTTATTTCAGTTTGTCCCTTCTATACTACAACCTGTCATTGTATCCCAAGTCATGCTGAAAACCCCTTGTAATAGATGTCGGTTTAATTGCATAAGCAAATGAATAAAAATACAAATTGATAATGTTTTATTACTTAGCCAACCACTCATTTTTCAACCAAATATATTCAGAATTCCATTGTTTGAACTGGTCTCTAGTAAATTTTCGCTTTAAAGTCTTTATATTTCTCAAGTGAGGGAGCCTTGTCTGGTTGAAGAAGACTAGTCTATGAACCAAAAGAGGTTTGTGGTTACCTCTAAGTTTTCTCCTTTCAGCCTAGAGAAAACAACGAAGTGCAAACATATTGGCATAGTTTCCAGGGAGCGAACAATCGCATTTCCCGGGTGTGAATGACAAGGATCACATCTAATTGTTGAATGTGAACAACATTTAGATATCAGAAGGCTGACCCATTCACCTAGCGACTCCACTTTAAGTTTCAACATGATTTGAAGACTCCACTAGAAGTAGGATCCAGGAATCAAGATGGGCTCAATTGCAAGAACAAATGGCAGGTATGCTCCTATGGACATATCTAGTATTCCAGGATTTCCAAATCACATGCCCTGTATAGATTGCCAATCATATTTGCCAAAGTTCATAGATGAGAATGGTGATGATGTTGCTTTACATCTTATCAAATTTCACATGCATGTATGTAGACTTGGGATTGATTTTCATGAGGATTTCCTAATGAAAATGTTCATGGCTACTTTGGAGAACAACGCAAGATCATGGTATGAAGGATTGTCTGCTGCTTGTTTATGTTCGCTTAAGGATTTTTATGCAAAATTTTGTAAAAATTATAAGAAAAATTACCCTTCTATAGTGCTTATAGAAAGCTTCTGTGGAAAGTTTGATGATCTTATTCAGCATATGGGAATTGACATTTATGATCAGGATTTAATGTATAGTGAAATTGAAGAAGCTTTGTTTGAGTTATCTTTTCATCAAGATGGAATAATAAAAACTAGTTGCCATCACATTCAAGAGAATTTATAATAGACAACAGTTTCTCTTTTAGCTGAAGATGAAATCAGTCAAGAACTTGATGTAGATGTTCATTTCCTTTCTCATGAGATAGGTAAATATTTGCAAACAATTTGTCAATTGTTGTGTAATCAAGAGGAAAGTAATGAACTAGTTCATGTTGGCGTCATTCCACATTTACAAGAGGATAATGAAGAGCAGATTTTTTTAGATTCCTTGGATAGTGCAAAATTTATTCATGATTATACACATTCCGATTTGACATTTTTAGAATTTTTAAAAAGCCAAGATGATACTTTTGTTGATATACATGAAAGGTTAACTCTTGACACAACCATTATACATGATGCAGTTATTCTATTTACACTCCCTCAAGAAAATTCGAAGCTTTTTCTTGTAGATGAGAAGAGTGAAAACACAGGGAAAGTTACTCAAGGTTCACAAAATGAGTCCAATGAAGAAGAACAATTAGCCATCATTATTGAAGACAACTCCCTTTTTTGTTGATCATCAAGAATGGGAAATCTTTCATGATTTTCAAGTTCCTCTTACCAATTTGTCACAATCATCAATGAAGTTAGATTTTGCAATATTCCTACACCAAAATATCAGTTTCAGTGGGAGTTTGGGTTTCCAATATTAAATTTTTTCTACCTGTTTAAGGCAACAATGAGTGGCACTCAGACAAGTAGACTTTTGCTTGACTAGCTACATTGGAAGGAGGTGATTACCTAGTGTACATACTTTCAATATATGCAAGATTCCATTGTCTATGCCATTTTACTTTTGAATAATGCAAGTGTGGGTAGTAGTAGTTGGGATTTGAATTTCGAATTCAAGGCCATAAGGTCCCGGTTTTCTGCTACCATAAATAAATCAGTTTGTCAGATAGGAGTCTCTCAGTAATGTAGTCCTTTTAAGTCAGTCCAGTCTATAAATTTTTCCAGTTTTATCAGCCTTTTTCTTAATTTTTCATATTATTTCCATTGCCCAATGGTTAGGCACATGGTATGCATTTTTTTTCTTGGCACCTCACAGGGAGGCTGTCATCCCCAATGGAACCAATGTTAGGGTCAGTAAGTTTTCATTTGTCAAATTTCTCTAAATGACTAAATGGTTAGTTTGAATAAAGTCGAACTTAATGTCATAGATGTTGTCATAAGTTTGAGTGTCATTATCCAAAATGTCACCATGGGTGTGGTCATCAAGAGGTCTCGTCAAAAACATGAAGTTGTGTAAATCTAAAGTTATGATGGTCATGAGATCTAGTCATTAAATGTGTTTTAAATTCTGATCCCATATTCCTATTTACCCCATGTTTCCCTATTCCCTACCCTATTTCCCATTTCCCTTTACACATACCTTCATATATCATATACATCCTATTGACCACTACGTGTTAATGACCCATAGCAGTACAACCCCTTTTTTTGCAAAAGGGATAGTGCCTGATCAATGTGTCCGTGTCGTCCAACTTTCATCATCAACTTGATTTCCAAGATGTTATGTAAACCCTTTTTGCATGTGTATAATGTAAATAATCTCAGCAGATTCATGTCATGTATGTAACGACCTATGTAAAACTACTTTTCTAGTGATGATCTCCATTGTGGGAGGTTTTTTGTCTCACCGATGCATTCTTGGATGGTCAATAGAGTTTTCCTCTAGTCTTACCCCAAAGATGGAATGGATTTTGTCACTAGGATCTTAGGCGAGTCCCAGTGTTCTTGATCAAGTCTATGTAAAAGTAATTTGGGAATAATCCTAACTATTTGGTTAGGTTATTTTATTACAAATTGCTTGGTCTGTTGGATTATATTTGTGTGCAGAAATGGGTAGTCTCCGAGGGTCTATTACAAATGGGTTTTCCCCCTTATGATGTAAAAAATATGAAAATCATGATGTAAAGTGTCTTGAGGGTTGAAAAAATAATTTATCCCCTCATAAGTTAATTAATTAAATTTTCTGGCAAAAAATTAATTAAAATCCTAAGCCAGAAATTTAATTAATTTTAGGTCCTAGATAAATTTAAATTCTCCAAAGGAAAAATTCGTTGGTCCTAAAAAAATGTATTTTAAAAGGTCCCGGGACTAAGGTAAATTAATTATTTTGCTAAATTTTAAACCTTTGATCCCTCGGGGTTAATTCAAAGTCAATTTTTTTGGGAAATTAACTAAAAAAATATTTTTGAGTTAATTAAAATGCATTTAATTAAAAATTTCGAATTTCCCCAAATATTTAAATATTTCGACGGATGAGATTAAAATAAATTTTAATCTTCATCAATAGTTGAGATTGATTTGACGAGGATCACTCGAACTAGCCGTTGGATGATTTATCTTTAAATAGGAGGTCATTTGTAAGTTGATCCATCCAATCTTTTGATCTTGTGCTTAGCAAGAAGCTCTGGTGTAATCTTTTTTCTGGATAATAAAGAAAGAATTTGCGGTTAAATTCTGTTGGTGTTACTCTTCATGGGAATACTGTAATATGTGTTGTTTCAATGTATAAATTTTTCTAAGGCCATTGATGATAGATTCTGAAGAGTGATTTGAGTATAGGTATCTTGCTCAGTCTCTGGGGTTTGAATAATAATTTAAATTTTGAATCTAATAGCAGGTATCTCTATTTGTCTGAATTTTATTATTATTTTCTCGCTCTATTTTTTATCGCTGAATTGAGTTTTACAGAGAAATCTTGATTTTAGATCCTCGGCCGTTAGGGGAAGTTTTTAGTTGGACCAGCCTACTCCCGATCTGTGTTTTCTGAAGAGCCCAGCTAAATTAACTTTGGGCTTATCTTAAGATTTTTTTGGTGATACACAGAGGGTTTCGAGTTAGAACCTCCTTTTAAAATTTAAAAAATCTATTTTTTTGCGGAAAATTTGATAAATCTGGCTATTAAGAGCCTTCGATTATCAAATCTGGGAGTGAAGTTGGACTCATACTCCTCAGATCTAATAGATCTATAAATTATTTTTATAGATTTGTAAATTATTTGTATAGACCTTCTATTAATTGTGTAAATCTGAAATTTTATAACATAATTTTGAATTTTAACACTTGGGTTTTTGGGATTTTCTCTATTTTCGTACATATGGGGTATTGCATTTTTCTCTTTTCACTTGTGCAGAAATAGATCTAAGAAATCAGCCAAGGAAATCTTCAGATCTGAGTTAGATCTAGACCTTAAGGGGCAAGATCTCGGCTCAAAGATTATTTGCAGGAATAGATCTGAGAAATTATCCAAGGAAATTTTCAAATCTGAGATATTTTCAAGGAGATCTGGGGATTTTGAGACAGATCTAGGCCCTAGAGGGCAAGATCTTGTCCAAAATATTTTTGCAGGGTCAACCATTAAATATTTTGCAACAAATTTGAAGATCTGAAGCAAAATATTTTTTTCAGAAAAAGAGTTTCAAGTTTTGGGGCTCCTAAGCCCAGATCTGTCTTCTCCTAGCCCAACTCTAGCCCTAATGTGCCTAGTGCTAGCCCTGATAGGCCCTAGGTTCCCCTTGTTCCACTTTTGATCTGAATATTTAATTTTCTGAAGCTGATCATTGGTGATTTTTTGTAGAAAAAATGGTAAAAATTTTGTGTTTCAGGTATTGGAATTTTTTTAGCAACTTGGGAAAGTGATATTCAAGGCCTAGGGCTTAAGGGTTTGATCTCTAACCCCTCTTTTTCCTCACTATTTTCTACATCAATCATATACCTTTCTAATAGTGGAAAAATTTCACGTGGGTTAGCCTAAAATTAGTTCTTAACTTGTCTAATACATTAAGGAATTAATTTCTTGAGTTGGGAATCCATCATTAAGCCTATTTCATATTTTAATTGTTGATTGTAATAAGTATATCAGATCTGATATAATTCTGGAAATCACATCATACCAGGCTAAATTTTTGTAATAATTCATGTGGGCAAGTTCGAAAAATTTTAAGAAATTTTTTGGTATAAAGATAACATTGATAGCTTACTGTTTTCATTGTCATATTGTTGTTGTCCTAAACAATTCACTGCTATCCTAAACAACAATTCTCTGAAAGTTAGGAGTTTTAATATCATTGTGGAAGTAACTGTCATAAGAATCTAGAAGGGTGATCTTCTTGATTACGTCAAGCATTTCCCTGTTGTCATAAAGTCTTTTTTGCTGCTCTTTTTTATCACTGAAACATATTGGTTGCCATAGATTAAATTATGAAATTTCAAGTGATTTGAGTTCATAACACAATTCAGAATTTGTTTGACATGTTTGGCTTCATTTGGCATTTTAATTTTACTATTGTTATTAGAGAATTTGTTGATGTCCTAAATCTAATCTTTGAAAATAGGTGTTTTTGGATGAATTCTTGCATAATTTCAAGTCAACAATTTTTTGGTACAGTTATTAGCAATAAAATCCAAGTTTAAACTCCTATTTTTTGAGTTTTTGAATCACATACGCACAAGCTCATTACCTAAAGGAAAATCATTTCACACACTTGGAACATATAAGTCTAATATTTTAAATTTCCCAAAGGTTTTCTTGTTTGGTGAATGGTAAATATTCCGAAATCTATTGAGCTAAGTATCATTGAAAAGGCTTGCATTTGATTTGGATCTAATAGAAAACTTGGACTATTTGAATATCTCTTAAGTTTGTTTTGGAATTTTCAAATAATTGTGATTGGAGCATAAATTGGATAAATTCTCTAGTTCTATTTCTTGACATTAATATCATTATTGGCTTGTCGTTACTATAAATTTTTGGCGTATTAGTGATCTTTCTTCAAGAGCATATATCTTGTGTATCTTATTGGCACTTGAGATATTTGGCACTTTGTCTTGTATAAGATTGTCTCTTCATTTCGTTAAATACTCTTGTCATAAATTTAATCAATACTAAGTACTTGAGTCTTAAACAATCTTACCTCAAGACTACTCTCTCATCCCTTTGTTAATTGCATCTTGCATCTCTTTTCATCATAATAACATTTTCCTTAGCAGCAGTTGTCCATCATGTACTTGGTCCCAAATTTCTTATCAAGATAGTCGACTCCACAAGGAAATGGTATCAATTGTATAAATCGAATCATTTAAGCCTTGCTACATCTAAACAAGTATTTGGTCGCTCAACTATGTCTCCCAGACTGGTTGGTTCCCAACCAGTCCTCCTTCATTCCATTTCTGTTGGGTCCATGCCCCTTAGTCTGTTGTACAAAGACAATTTAAATGGAGAGATTAGGGATTAGGGTGAAAACACCTGATCCGAGCCATTGTCGTAGTGCCTGGACATTCTGTGCGACAACATTTTTTGGCGTCGTTTCGGGGATAGAGTTTTTTTGTCCTTGGTCCTCATGACATTTTCTAATCATCTCATCTTTTCCGTCATTGATTAGCCCTTCATGCGGCACAACATTTTTTGGCACTATTTTCGGGGATAGAGTTTTTTTTTTCCTTGGTTCTCACGACATTTTTCTAATCATCTAATTTTTTCCACCATTCATTAGCCCATCAAGCGACAAAACATTTTTTGGCGCCGTTGCTGGGGATATTTTATTTTCAGTGTTTCAATGACATTTCCTCATCATTCTTCTCATTTCTCGTCTCTCATTCGAGTTGACAAATCCAACACTTATTATTATTACCACCAAGGACCAATTTATTGGACTTTAGCTTTACGACATTTCATCTCATTTTCTGGCGTCATTTCGTCTCTTCATCCTAAATCTTGTCATATCTCTCATCTAATCCTTTCGTCTTCACTTTTAGCACCTAGAAATTCCGGTCGGTTTCCTGTTTGGGTGGTGACTCGACTTATTTATTCATTTAATCCCAAATGAGGAGCCCTTCCTGAATATCCATCTTCCTCCATCCACTAACTTTTCAGTTTCACCTTTGGAAACTTTGTGAGAGATTCATGCTTAAGTGATGACTCCACTTCTTCCATTTCTTGCAAGAACTTCTGCTAGAAGCTTGCTTCTTGTAGATGTTTTGTTTTTCTTGAGCAGGGATCTCTCTCTCTGATATCCATTTGGCCCATCCTTTTCCCGTTAATCAAATCATCATGAATTTTTACTTGTTTACACCTTGTGATTTTACTAATATTCAGGGAGCTCCGCATAGTTATTTTATGTTTTGGGTGAAGCCATCAATGAATTTCCTCCTTTTCAAGGTAACAATGCTTTTACTGTCGAATCTCACCTTCAGAATGTCAACCTCTATATAAGAAAGTGTCTCCCATATTCTAAATATGAAGATGTGAAGATGAAGATTTTCATTCTTACCTTATCTGGAGATACTTTAGATTGGTTTGTTAATTTCCCTGATAACACTTTTGATTCTCTAGATCAAGCATTGATTCCTTTGAAGATAGATATGGAGATAAAGACAAAGTCAAAGTGAAAGTTGAAGTAAAGCAACTATAGAAGATGAAAATGATTTCAAGGAGTTAATTCAAATGGTTAAAGACATACAGTTAAATCAGACTCAAGTAATCAAGAATGCAGAAGTTATCCAAGCTCAACTTATTAAAGATATGGAACTTAATCAATAAATATTAACAGTTGATCATGCCAGGGAAATTAATTTTATGCAAAGCAAGTTATTAGCCCTAGAGTAAAAGATGGCGATCATGGAATTCAACCATTCAAATCAAGTGACTGCCATGAAAGCAAGTTATCAAGAAGAAATAAGTTCGATTTAGAATAGATTGTCAACTATCGATGAAGAAATGACCATCATGAGATTCGATTATAATAATCAATTAGCTACCATGCAAGCAAACCATAAGAAAGAGATAAACTATATGCAAAATTGCTTCAAGGGCATGAAAGCAGAGAATGATCAAATTATAAAGGACATGGAAGCTGGTCAGATATGTCTTCAGAATAGGTTATTGACCATGGAGGAAAACCATGCCAAGGAAATCAATGCTATGAAGGTTGATCACTCTAACTAGATGGATGCCTTAACAATGGAAAAGATAAAGATACAAAAATTTCAACATTGGTCAGAGGATGAAAGAAACAAGGAAACATCAATAGATCATAAGCCTCCTTGTCTGTTGCAGCAAGCTCCATCTTATTATGAGGAGGCCATTTGTTCCATTGAAAAGTGGCTAATTGAAGGTGACCCAGATAAATTGGAAATTGATAAGAATCATGCTTATGCTTACATGCTTTATCCCCCAGTCATAACAGATCAGGTTCATAAAGAATCACAGGCCACAAAAGTCTTGAATATTCCAAATTTTCCATATGAGAATTTTTCGGATCAAGAAGGAAGTTGTGTGCTAACCACATCATCATCAACATCACAACCTGCCATAAAGAAAAAGCATAAGAGAAAGAGAATGAAAAAGCGGTTTGATCCATCTGATGGCCGCGAGAAGCTTGAATTTTGGATAGGAAAAAGTCCTATCGTGTGCAGGATTGGACATGACAGATCCGAGAAACAACCAACAGATTTTCCTGAAAGCAGGAAAATGCTTAGTATGCACTATATTGAATGCATTTGATGCCATGGCGCATCTTTGTATTGTATTTATAACCTTATACCCTATTATTTCAGTATTTCATTTTTTAGTTAGATTTGTGTTTTTCATATTATTAGGATAGTTAATAAATGAAGAGCTTACATCTTTCATGTGTGTAATGTTATATGATGATTTTTGGATGGACGCTACTTATGTTATATTATGTGTTGCGTGGATGTAGATTATGGATTCTTACATTCCTCTGGTGCAACAACGTGTCCCCAAGTAGAGCTAGATGTTGAGCTAGATGTTGACCACTACGTGTCAATGACCCATAGCATTACACCCCCATTTTCCACAAAAGGGATAGAGCCTGATCGATGTGTCTATGCCATCTAGATATCATCATCAGCTTGACTTCCAAGATGTTATGTAAATCCTTTCTGCATGTGTATAATATAAATAATCTCTGCAGATCCATGTCATGTATGTAAGGACCTAGGTAAACCTACTTTTCTAGTGATGATCTCCATTCTATGAGTTTTTTGCCTCACCAATCCATTCTTGGATGGCTAGCAGAATTTTCCTCCAGTCTTACCTCAAAGATGGAATGGATTTTGTTGCTAGGATCTTAGGTGAGTCCCAGTGTTCTAGATCGAGTCTATGTAAAATTAATTTGGGAATAATCCTAACTATTTGGTTAGATTATTTTATTACAAATTTCTTGGTCTACTGAATTATATTTGTGTCACAGAAATGAGTTGTCGGTAAGTGTCTATTACAAATGGGTTTTGCCCCTTATGATGTAAAAAAATATGAAAATCATGATGTAAAGTGTCATGAGGGTTGGAAAAATAATTTATCCCCTCATGGGCTAATTAATTAAATTTTCTGGTCAAAAATTAATTAAAATTCTAAGCCAAAAATTTAATTAATTCTAGGTCCTAAGTAAATTTAAATTCTCCATAAGCAAAATTCATCGGTCCTTAAAAAATTAATTTTAAAAGGTATCGGGACTAAGGTAAATTAATTATTTTGCTAAATTTTAAACTTTTGATCCCTCGAGGTTAAGTCAAAGTCAAATTTTTTGGGAAATTAACTCAAAAAAATTATTTTTGAGTTAATTAAAATGCATTTAATTAAAATTTTCGTATTTCCCCAAATATTTAAATATTTTGATAGATGAGATTAAAAGAAATTTTAATCTTCATCAACGGTTGAGATTTCTTTGGCGAGGATCACTCGAACTAGTTGTTGGAGGATTTATCTTTAAATAGGAGATCATTTGCCAGTTTATCCATCTGATCTTTTGATCATGTGCTTAGCAAGAACCTTTGGTGTAATATTTTTTCTGGATAATAAAGAAAGACTTTGGGCTTAAATTCTGCTGGTGTTACTCAATACTGTAAGATGTGTTTTTTTCATGCATAAATTTTTCTAAAACCATTGATGATAGCTTCTGAAGAGTGATTTGAGTACAGGTATCTTACTTAGTCGTTGAGGTTTGAATAATAATTTAAATTTTGAACGTAATATCTGGTATCTCTATTTGTCTGAATTTTATTATTATTTTCTCACTATATTTTTTATGGTTGGATTGAGTTTTGCATGTAAATCTTGATTTTAGATCCTCGGGCGTTAGGGGAAGTTTTCAGTTGGACCAACCAACTCTCTATCTGTGTTTTGTATAGATATGTTATTAATTATGTAGATATGAAATTTTATAACATAATTTTGAATTTTAAAACTTGGGTTTTTGGGATTTTCTCTATTTTTGTACATATGGGGTATTGGGTTTTAATCTTTTCACTTGTACAGAAATAGATCTGAGAAATCAGTGAAGGAAATCTTCATATCTGAGCCAAATCTAGACCTTGGGGGGCAAGATTTGGACTCAAACACTGTTTCCAGGAATAGATCTGAGAAATCATCTAAAGAAATTTTCAATTCTGAGATTTTTTCAAGGAGATCTGAGGATTTTGAGACAGATTTAGACTCTAGAAGGCAAGATATTATCCCAAATATTTTTGGAGGTCCAACCATTAAATATTTTGCAACAAATTTGAAGATCTAAAGAAAAATAATTTTTTCATAAAAAGAGTTCCAATTTTTGGAGCTCCTAAGCCCAAATCTCCCTTCTCCTAGCCCAACTCTAGCCCTATTGAGCTTAATGTTAGCTCTCATTGGCCCTAGATTCCCCTTGCTCCATTTCTGATCTAAATATTTAATTTTCTGAAGCTGATCATTGATGATTTTTTTCAGAAAAATTGATAAAAAAATTGTGTTTCATGTATTAGAATTTTTGGGAACTTGGGTAAGTGATCTTCAAGGCCTAGGGCCTGATGGTTTGATCTCTAACCCCTCTTTTTCCTCAATGTTTTCTACATAAATCATATACATTTCTAATGGTGGCAAAATTTCATGTGGGTTAGCTTAAAATCAGTTCCTAAGTTGTCTAATACATTAAGGAATTAATTTCTTGAGTTGGGAATCCATCATTAAGCCTATTTCATATTTTAATTGCTGACTGTAATAAGTATATCAGATCTGATATAATTATGGAAATCACATCATAACAGGCTGAAATTTTTTGATAATTCATGTGGGCAAGTTTGGAAAATTTTCGGAAATTTTTTGGTATAAAGATAGCATTGATAGCTTACTGTTTTCATTGTCATATTGTTGTTGTCATAACATTTGTTTGTTGTTGTCCTAAACAATTCACTGTTGTTCTAAACAACAATTCTATGAAAGTTAGGAGTTTTAATATCATTGTGGAAGTAACTATAATAAGAATCTAGAAGGGTGATCTTCTTGATTGCAGCAAGCATTTCCCTGCTGTCATAAAGTCTTTTTGCTGCTCTTTTTTATCACTAAAACATATTGGCTGCCATAGATTAAATTCTGAAATTTCAAGTGATTTGTCTTCATAACACAATTCAGAATTTGTTTGACATGCTTGGCTTCGTTTGACATTTTAATTTTACAGTTGGCATTAGAGAACTTGTTGTTGTCCTAAATCTAATCTTTGAAAATAAGTTCTTTTGGATGACTATTTTCATATGTCTAGGTCAACAAATTTTTGGTACAATTATTGGCAATAAAATCCAAGTTTAAACTCCTATTTTCTGAGTTTTTGAATCACATACACACAAGCTCATTGCCTAAAGGAAATTCATTTCACACACTTTGAACATATAAGTCTAATATTTTAAATTGCCCAAAGGTTTTCTTGTTTGGTGAATGGTAAATATTTCGAAATCTATTGAGCTAAGTATCATTGAAAAGGTTTGCAATTGTTTGGATCTAATAGAAAACTTGGACTATTTGAATATCTCTTAAGTTGTTTTAGAATTTTCAAGTAATTGCCATTGAAGCATAAATTGGATAAATGCTCTAGTTCTCTTTATTGACATTAATATCATTATTGGGTTGTGGTTATTATAACTTTTTGGTGTATTAGAGATATTTCTTTAAGAGCATATATCTTGTGTATCTTATTGGCACTTGAGATATTTGGCACTTTGTATTGTATAAGATTGTCTCTTCATTTCATTAAGTACTATTGTCATAAAGTCAATCAATACTAAGTACTTGAGTCTTAAATGATCTTACCTCAAGACTACTAACTCATCCCTTTTCTAATCGCATCTTGCATCTCTTTTCGTCGTAATAACATTTTCCTTAGCAGAAGTTGTCCATCATGTACTTTGTCCTAAATTTCTTAGAAAGATAGTTGACTCCACATGGCACTCGTATCAATTGTATAAATTGAATCATTTAAGTCTTGCTAGATCTAAACAAGTATTTGATCGCTCAACTGTCTCTCCCAGACTGGTTAGTTCCAAACAAGTCCTCCTTTATTCCATTTCTGTAGGGTCCACACATCTTAGTCTGTTGTAGGAAGACAATTTAAACAGAGAGACTGGGGATCAGGGTGACCCCCCCCGATCTGAGAAATGAATGAATAAGTGGAGTTGCCACCGAGGTAGGAAACCAACTTGAATGTCCAGGCACCACGAGAACACATCCTATCCACTTTTCACATATCATTTACTTCTTATTCACATTAAATTTCCTTTCCCTATCTCCATTCTAAACCTATCCCCATGACACCACTACCACTTCCCCATACTCATAACTATGGGAATTTGTTGCAAAAACACTATGTTTTAGCCACCATTTTGCAAAACCATTTTTGACCACATAAAGGATATTGGTTCGAAACTAAAAGAGGTTTTTCTCAAGCAGAGGGCAAAGAACAATAATCTCTTCCATATTTTTCACAAGTATCACGGATGAGGAGATTTGATTAGATTTTCAAAGCCTATGTTTCGAACTACAAATACTTTGTTTTATTCATGGTTTTCCAGAGAAATTTCTGAGGATATGGGGAAGAATTTGAGAAAACTGAGAGAGGTGTTTCTTAAAAACAATCTCATATGCAAAAATCTATCTCAAATTTCACACAGTCGCTATATTTTGGGAGTTACACGCGTCAAATGGTGGCCTATTTTCGTAGTTTCTGCTGACAGAATTGGGCACTACGCAACCGCTACGTAGGTCGTGCCCAGGTCATCACACACATGTTGGAGGGAAGCGATCTGTCATATTTTCAAGAGGATGACATGGAGTACATGTGATATCCAGCTCATCTCCTTAGCATCCCACCATGTGCCACTTCCAACAGCTCAAAGTTTTGGGTGTTACGCAGCCTTTGTACACTCAGAAAAGCAGCTTTGGGCTTTTTGCTATTTTTTGTCATGATGATCTTGTTCGAAGATATCTTGGTTTTTTATTTAGAAAAAGTTTGTTTTTAAGAGACAAAAACACTTTATGTTTTATGCTTTTGAGGAAAATTATTTTGAATACAACAGTTTCCTCTTTTCAGTTTTGAGATCGGTCCCTTGTTGGATTGAATATGCATTGAATTTAGATACAGTGATCTCCTATGTATGAACTACATATTTTGATTAATGAAGAGAGAACATGGGGTTGATGGTACAATGTTGTGTTGGTTTCAAATTTTTGTAATTTTTAATTTTGTGATCAATTCATGGCGTAGTGCTTATGTATTGAGGGATATCGATTCCATTGTACAAGGATTCTTATGGTATGATGTCTCAGATTATTTCTATTTATTGCTCAGTTATTCTGTTGTCTTGTTGTGTTATATGAGTATTGTGATTTCAGTTAACTTAGAATTCAGTTAAACTGCTATTTTCAACTATTTTCACATTTCCTTTGCAAATGGGATGTCTTATACTCATGTATGTTATCTCTTTCGTCTATCCTTTCTTTCACATGTAAAACAAACATTGTTTATTTGCAACCCTTCTATACTACAACCTGTCATTATATCCCAAGTCATGTTGAAAAGCCCTTGTAATAGATGTCGGTTTACTTGCATAAGCAAATGAATAAAAAGACAAATTGATCATGTGTTTTTACCTAGCCAACCACTCATTTTTCAACCAAATATCTTTAGAATTCCATTGTCAGAACTAGTCTTTGCTAAATTTGTGCTTTAAAGTATTTATATTTCTCGAGTGAGGGAACCCCCTCTAGTTAAAGAAGACCAGTCTATCAACCAAAAAAGGTTTGTGGTTACATCTAAGTTTTCTCCTTTCAACCTAGAAAAAAACTACGAAATGCTAACACCTCTATGGTAAAAGATCACTTCCTTCTCTCTTGATACCTGCCATATATATTAACCAATAACAACTCATAATATTAATTAACAATAATATTATAATAATTATTACAACTAATAAATATTAATTATTAATTAACAATAAAATATTCAAAAATTATTAAAATGTATAAAGAAATAATAAATTAAATATTAAAATAGAAAATGGTAAATATTTTTAGTATACGTGAAATTGCGTTATATCTCAGAAAAATTAAAATTAAACTAATTTTTTCATTTATTATATTTTAAAAATATAATGTTTTTAACCAATTAAAAAACGCATATTTATTTCTAAAATTACACATTAAACATAGGAGTAGTCTTTAACGCGACTTTTTGAAAGCTTTTCCGGCGATTTTTTCCGGTGAAAATCCGGCAGTGATTTATTGGAATCCAAGTTTGATAGCTAATTTCTGCACAATGAAACCGTCCCAGGGGTTTTTCAGGGTGCTGAATCCGAATATGCAGTTAAAAAACCATTTTAACTGCAACAAATCATGATTTCATCTCAATTTCTTCCGCCGGATTCCGTCACCGGAATCTCAAAAAGTCGCATTATAGACAACTCCTTAAACATATTATAGGTCAAAAAGAAACTAACAATTAAAGAACAATTGTTCATTTATTATATTTTAAAAATGTAATGTTTTTAACAAATTAAAAAACACGTATATATTTATTTCTAAAATTACACATTAAACATAGCATATGTCAAAAAGAAAATAACAATTAATGAACAAATAAATGATTATAATCTTATTTTTACAAAAACTAATAAGAATATGCTTATGCGGATAGATAATACCTATATAATTATATCTAATTTTAAGTGTATAATGTCTCTTCATTTTATAACTTTATTTTCTTAAAATAGATTCTTACGTAAATATATATCAAGTAACAATATGTTTAAGACGATTTTAAGGATAAACTATGTATATGGTGTATTTCATTCACAAAATATATTTAGATTCATAAAATATAAAAATAAATTTGTGTGTATGTCAATCCACTATTTAAATAAGAACGATATATATCTATATATATCTATATATATATATATATATATATATATATACGTGTTGGTTAAAGACGTTTTTTGGTTTTTAAAGAAAATAATAGAAATTCAACTTGATATTGTGAAAATTTGGTGGAAATTTTTTAAAATTTGGGCTATAATTGTTAAGTTTGAGGATTTTGGGTGCCCCAAGAGTTTTTGATGGTAATAAATCCATTCCTACCATTAACCATTAAAAAAATGATTTAAATTCTTCCACAACCAGAGTTTTTGATGGCAATAAATCCATTCCTACCATTAAAAAAATGATTTAAATTCTTCCACAACCAGATTTCAAAAAAAAAAAATCGTGAAATTTCGATTGAAAAATTCATCATTCGAGTGAAATTGTGACCTCATTAGACAAGGCCACACACACACACACACACATATATACTTTTTAAAAACTAAATTTTAAATTTTAAAATTAGTTATTTATTTATTTTTCTGCACAAAATAAATCTTAACTTAAAACAAGGAAAATTTTACATTTTGAAGATGCTAAAATCATCTGGTCATATAAGGCATGCTACTTATGAGTAGTAAAAATAAAACTACAAAAATTTTACGTAAAATATGTTAAAGTTAGGTATGACAAAAATCCCCTAACTTCTTTGTTTTGCCATTGTTTTGCCATTTTTTTCCTAGACCCTCTGCCAACCACCATTGCTTTGCCATTTTCTTTTCTAGACATTCTGCCAACCGCCACGGTTGGGATCAATTGGTACAATTGTCAATTCATTTCCAGCTATTTAGAAGGGGACTTGTTTTTCAGAGTCGAATCCCTCAGAGGTATGGTTTCTCTTCATATCCCCAACACTCTTTTCATTTTGTATTTCTTGTTCCCATTGCTCTAATGCTTTAGGTCATTACTACTTTAGTGCCCTTCTGAACATGTGTTGTGGTTCCATTCTAAAACAACCACTTCTGCTCGATTTCTTTATTAGACCTAAGCATTTTCATTTGTATGGTTCTCCATGGTCTCTTCCTATTCTTCTTAAGAAAGATAAGGATCGAATACTTGCCATCACTTTGGCTTTTGGGTTGGCCTCTTTCTCTTTTTTGAATTCTTTTTTTCCTATGGGAATAAGTTTTGTAGGTGTCCTATTTGAAAGAAAATTTGACATCTGAATGTTGTGTTCTCATAATCTAATACCTGAGTCCACCAAATTTTGTTATGCTTCAGTAGGATATGATTAGGTAAGCCTTTGCTCAGGTCTACCTCTACACAAATTCTAGCAAAGGTAAAAATGTCTTTTTTTATTCGTTCAAGGTCCATCTTTTGTATTTTACCATAATATTTCCAATATCCTCTAGGACTTTGTGGTTACAAAAATGAAGAGGGATATTTGGTAGTCTCACTCATACTAACATGGTTGAGACTACCATGTTAGTAGTGTCAAAATATGGGAACCATGGTGTAAGTTTTAACCCTGTACATAAATTACTTGCAGATGAATTCTAACAATAGAAATAAACAATGACGAGAATATAAAACAAATACATAGAGATTTTCTCCTGGATCCCAAAACCAGGACTACGAGATTGTTTTTCATTATGTTCCTTTCAATGTTATAATATATATATATACATGTTGAAGCACTCAAATACCCCAATCCATTAACCCTGGATTAGAACATAACCGTAGTTCCCTTGACTGGATCTACAAAATACCATGGGCAAAAAAACATCATGCCAAAAACCATGTGCGAAACCCATGCACAAAACCATAGGTAGGTCTACCCACCTAAATTAGGATCCAAAAAAAAAAATTCCCCTTGAAAGCCCTTTCAGGATGCTTTGTTTTAAGTTTCCAACCAAATATGAATCCCTAATCCAAAGAATGGTGATTTCCCCCTTAATATGTTTTAAGAAAACATAAATGTTTCCTCTTCCAACTTTGCCTTCCTTTTGGTCAGATCTAAGGGAGGAAATTGGTCGATATTCCAGGTGAAATCCCTCATATACATAGTCCTTTGTAGATCCATTGACCGTAAAACACCCAAAGGGGATTGCTTCTTCAATTGATTCAGATCCCATAAATATGTGTAGGTCAAAGGTCCTTCTACATAGAACAAAGAAGGTTCTATAACCATCCCTGCAACACATAGGCAACGCATCCAGTTCCCAAACAAAACATGTTATTACTAGAGAAAAAATTATAAAAAAAACCCCATGTGACCTCTCCATCCAGTCACAATTGTTGTCATGGGATACCTTGAGCAGATCAGCCCTAAGGGGACTTAGATCCCATATAAAAAATAAGACTTGGGGTTCCTACTTACATAGGAGAAGGATTTCAATAAATAACCTAGAAGGGGGCACCAGATATAATCTACCCATACATAAACCATTACCACCATAGAGAATATGTGATATTTGTAGCCCTGACTTGCTCCTTGGCCTTAAGACTTTCAAGAAGGCTTTGTACCCTAGTTTTAATCTCATCATTGGCCCATCCTTGAAAACATTTCATGGGTTCAAATCCCCACATTCCTATTTGATTCATCTTTTCAAAACATTGTAGATGTAGTTAGATCGCCACACACCCGTTCCAAAACAATACACTTCTAACATCGTAGATGGAAGTGATATAGACATCCCCATATCTTGGTTCCTTGTAGGAGATGCACAGGGGATCCACTCAATGAACCTCTTACATATCACGTGTGTTCGTGGCATATTAAACAATACCCTTAATTTGACTACATATTGGAAAATCCCTCTAAAAAACACATTTTTTAACCCCCTTCCAATATGAAGTCAATACATCTTCCCAATTTAAAAAACTCTTACTTTCACTAGATATTGTAGGTATCCATTTTTTCATTAACAATTTTTATACCCCTTTATATTTTTTCATTAACTTTAAGCTCCATTTTTTATATTTGTCAATAGAAAAACCCTTTACGCCTTATATATCCCCCAATATATTATGTCATTTTTTCCTCAATATATATCCCGCAATATGAACCCACGTGGTATGATATTGCTCCTCCAATCAAGCCACCATGAGGAGATGGAAGTTGCACTCCATAGCTCTAGATTGACAATGATGTCCAGAAAGAGAAACCCAAAACCCTAGCACTTCTCTCCATTAATCCCACTTCTTTCATAACCAAATTTTGAAATAATTATGTTAATCATAATTATTATATAGCAAATTGACCCCCTCATCAGCTCAGAGGGGAAAGACATGATAGTTGAAGCAAAGACCAAGATCACATGCCTTATTTCCACACTAACGTTGGCTATACACTGACAACCTACTTTATAAAGCTTCTCTGTAAGCCTAAGGGAGTGTTAATGACCCTACTAACTCTAGTTGTTAGTTCGGGAACAACGTTAGTGGATCCTAATGAAGTTCTAAAGGTCAAAGGATGGAATTAACTCATAAATATCTAGATATTTTCTCCTAAATCTACTCAAGAAAAGCAAGGAAACATCTCAAGTTCGACCTATTTGGGGATTTCTAATCCTAATGAAGGAGGCAAATGGGAAAGAGCTGAAAAGCATGGCAACTTCATTGCTTTTACCCTAAGGAACTCATGGAGGAACTTGGCAACCCTAACTCAATTGCTACATAAGCAAAGCTAGGGCTATGGTGATAGAGGTCAGATCATTTGAAAGGATAGCATACTTGATTGTTGAGCATTGTCTCAAATCAGAAGAAGTTGGTAAGAAGGGAGAGAGAGAGAGAGAGAAGCTGGAGGGGTAAGGGAAGGCTGATGCAACAAATGGTTGTAATCACTCTTCCAACATTAATATAGAACTGCAGTTGTACTGTCTACTCTGTGGTGTTGGTACTATCATTCATTAGCTTGTTTGTCCAATACCTTTTAGCATGAGTAGCTTAGTTATGTGTAAATAGATGTTATTTTATGTATTCATGTATTAGTTATCAAGGTTGTATGTTGTGATTATGCTTGTCTCTTCTATGTGCAGGACTTGATCTGGAGCCGGCTCAGGGGACTTCCACCTAGCTGCATTATGCTCTCCAGCAAATCTACACGGAGGCTTGAGGTAATCTATTTGTCCTGCTTTGATAATTAGTTATTGTTTATAAACATGCATGTAACTTTGTGATGGTTGCAGATAATATTACAGTCTGCCAAAGGTCCCAGGAAGACCTTTGAGGGTATCTCCATTTTCCATACACCATGCATTTTATCCTATAGCAGAATTGGCGACTCCACTGGGGACTATACATCTAGTTCCCGGTTTACCCGGACAGTTATTAGTTTCCTCCTCCTTCTAAGACCTCCCTATAATTTTTCATTCCCTTTCTAACCCACCAAAACCTTGCTACATTCTACCTTCACATATCCAGCCTTGAATCTGATCCAAAAGGCCCTGTTTTGAGTTGTTTTCCCACACTGACGTAGGTTAGTAGACTACATAGTGCTTTATCTGTGTCTGCATACACAGAACATTAGTGGACCCAGTAACTCTCTGTGGCCACTACTATAGAGCATTAGTCACTTAAAATCTTGATATACAGCTATGTTTGCAAACTCAAGGGGATAGGAAGCTTGCTCATGGACTGAAAGAGGGTCTGCAACTGCATTTTGTTAGCAAGATCAGTGTCTTGAAAGAATTTTTTTTTCAAGGAAATAAGTTTTTTCTTTCTTAAAACATTTTTTATGAAAGAAAGATCCACATTTTTTATTCATTCGTCTATTTAGCTGGTTAAAAGCTGCTTTATTTTGGTTTCAAGTAATTGCTATGAAAGCATTGGAAATATTTCTGTTGGCTATGCATATGTTATAATGACTAAGATACATGGAAAAAATATGAATATGTGAAAGACTTTCACCTGTAGAATACAACTTGTTTTCATTGAATTGGATATTCTTTTTAAAAGCATTGTCTTGTGCATGATTTTTGAGTCAAAGTCCCATCACATTTCATACGTCAACTCCCCTACCAAAGACACTAAAAAGGTACACATAAAATTTAACTAAAATCAATTAGTAATTCTTTATTGAGCAAACAAACATTAGTTCAGGCTAGGATCTTAGGATAGGCGGTGTGAGTAAACTGCCCAAGATCAGAAACCAAAACTAGTGTCGTTAAAAGAGAGAAAATTCCTTCTGTACTCATACTATTGGGACCACTCTAGTCAAAGCGAAGCTAAATACGAGACAACATTGGACTATAAGTGAAGGTAGCCTACCTTCGCTTGCAACTCCCTTGGGTATTCTGTGCATTAGGGATCCCTTTGAGGATTTCGAAGCTGAGTCGGAGACGCAGGTATCTTGCCCACATAGCGTATTGTTTGCAACTATGTCCCCCTTGGTAGTGTCTGTGATCTGAGATATCCTTAATGGCCAAGCTCTTAGGGACTTACACAAGGTGACTAGGGCGAGCTGCCCTAGTACCTAATACAGATGGACCTATTATGTCTTTAGTTTTTGGGAGGGTGCTCGTCTTCACAAGAGTACTTGGCCCCTCAATCTGAGGTGCGGGTGAAGTTATAGAGTAACCGTAACTGTACATTTGGCCAGCCCTCTCTGTTATCCATTGTGATACTGGGTTTCATCTCCAGTGATCGCTGCTTATCAGACAGGATCATTTCCCTCTGTTTGTTGATTGATCAACTTAGTGTATTTTTTATATTTTTAGGTATCCGTGTGCTATCATTTAGACTTTAACAAATATCATGATAAAATTTATTGATAAAAATTAACGGTCACTGTGGCTACATCTGACCCTCATCGTCAATCTAGAAGATTGTTAGGACTTCCTCCACTCATTGTGGAAGATCCACTGAGCTCCAGTGAACCAGATTCCCCATCCTCAAGGAATTAGTCTCCTAGATCTCACATGGAATCTGTTTGGACAACCGACAATTCAAGTTTGCCGAAGGATTTCTTTACCGAAGGATTTCTTCCTTCCTTTAACCCTCTGCTCACGAATCCATTGGACCTACTTTTGGTTCCCGTGGCATCTGTACTCCCTGTCTCTTTAGTTGGAACATTTCCATCCATCCCGTTGATGACTAACGGTTTGTGGAACTTTGTGGACACTTTTGGTCCTCCACAACTTCCCCAGTCGACAGTCACCACCACACCGTTGATGGCGAACCCCGCTATCCCATTTATCCTAGTAAAACCACTCACATGACACCCTCCACGAGTGGAACCCAGTCGATGCCAGGTTCCACCCCCTTAGTGTCAAACTGTATACCTTCAACAAGTGCTACATACAACGCTCCTTATAACGCTCAACATAGCACTATTAGCGCAGTTCCCGTCCACCAACAATATGGTCGGCAACCATTGTACAGTAAAAACCTCTAAATCCAAGTATCTGGAGGCATTCCCAATATGCACATACTGGTCGGGAACATAAAAATTCCCCCTCCATTCTCAGGCATGCATGGTCAGTCATTGATTAACATGAACGTTCCTTATGTCAATCAAGGACATATGGTTAGTTCTGTGGCGGGTGGGAATCCTAAAGGAGGTCCCAACCAATCCATGGGGGCACCCTACTCACAAATTCAAATGAGTCAAGGGGGCACTGCTTATCCTGGGGGCAATTCTATACCCCAACATCAAATTCCCCATGGAAATCCACACTACAACGCCATACCCCAAGGCAACTACTATACCACACAGCCTATGTATAATATTGGGACTCAAACAATGGGAGGACCACAAGGTTCCTCAAGTCATATGTCATAGCCTTGGTCCGAGTCGGGGGCACCACACACTTTGCCTTTCTTGGCAGCGTTGGATATGCCTGACTTGTACAAACTTACAAATGAACCTATCATAACTTACTTTGGCCATCGATCCCGCATAAAATACCAACAGACATCCCCAAGTTGGAAGGGAAACAACGGGAGGATTCGGGAACTCATATCACAACCTATCATCTTTGGTGAGTTTCCAACGCCATGGTGGATGATAGTTGATGAGCCCCAAAAATGGACAATTATTTGGGCTCATTCAACCTCCTAAATTGACTTAATCCACCATTCTCATTGGTTTATTGCATGTTTTTGATTATTTTTATGTTAATAGAGTGAATTTGGTTAGTCATCATGCCAACAAGTCTAATGGGTGCTTTGTGTAGCCTTTTTGGTCAACTTGGAGACAAAATTGAAGGTCTTAATGAGCACTTGGCAGCCAAATTCGTGGGAGAACAAGCTAGAGGATTTGTAGGAAGGTGTCCCCTTCATTTATGGGCCCTTACCTCGAATTCTCCACCATCAGCTCGGAGTTCAAGGGCCACCGAATCAATCAGCACAAGGGCAGCCAAGCAAGTCAAGTAGGACTGCTGTTAACTACAAGTCTTGGGCAGCCAAGTCCCTAAATTTTAGGAGGACTGTTGGGTCCTCAAATTGTATAAATAAGAAGGTTTAGGGCCTCATTTTGGTTAGCCAATTAGCCAGTGTAGCCAGTGGATGTTAGCTAGTTAGCCAGTAGATAGTAGCTAGTAGTTAGTCATTTCATAGCCTTGTTGTAGTCATTTTGTAATTCGATTTGTATGCAATAGATTAGCTTTGCTTTCAGCTCATTCTCAAGTTCTTCTTGTGGACAGTTTTGATGTAACTCTTCATTTCTTGATCAATAAAGATGAATCCAGCTCTAAATCTCTCTTAGGAGGCTGTAGCTCTTGGGGTTGGGCCCATCTCACGCGCCCAATACCTCTTTTGATTATCTTTATGTGTTTTTGCTGCATTCTTAGAATAAAATCTGCTATTTAGATCTAAATCTTGTTTTGTTATTTAGTTTGTTTTTTGATGAGTAAAATAGATTTTCATGCTTAGATTTCGTTGATAGGTTGTTAATAGAGAAAGCTTCAAAAAAAGGGCCAACAAACATCTGTGGTTTCACCTCTCCCTTAGTGGGATCAGGAGCTGTGACTAGGATGACTTTGCTGCCCACAAAAACACTGACTTTGCTTTGCCATGCAATCACTAGTGTTTGATTTTCATGTGTAAAAGTTGGTTACAAGTTCAAACTTTCATTTGCTTATTTGCATGAGTTAAAATACATGGTTTCATTGCAGGTCACACTTCTGTTCATTCTCTTTACTAACAGCTAGCAAATTAGGTCAACGTAACTAGGTCTTTGAATTTATAAGTTTTGTTGGTTCAGATTGGAAAAACGACTTGCAGAGCACCTGTACCACTCCTTCATCTGCTTATTCTCCATCAGCACCATCCACTCCACCCTCTACTTAGAACCCTTGCTTCACGTTTGCCATTCGCTCCCAAAACCCTAATTTTTGTGCAACATTGCTTCACTCTCCCTTGAACAAATCCAATCGCTCCTTAGCCTCATCCACCAAGCCCTAGACCTCTTCACACCCCTATTTCACCTCCATACTCATTCCTCCATCTTTTTCCCTCCATCCATGCTCCAAAATCCCATTTCGAAACATCCTGTAGAAGAATTACAGAACATCCTGTAGAAATCCTGAACATCCTATAGAACCCCTGCAGACTTCCTGTAGAAGCTCATAAACATGGTTCCTTGGCAGCCAAACTTTGTGAGACTCTTTGGAAGGGTGTTAGGGACCCCTTAGACCCTCTCTGAACCTTCCCAACCTTTCCCAAGCATTTCTCCTTCGTGATCCACCTCTGCACAGTGAAAAGCTAGTTAAAAGCACATGCATGATAATTCTAATAACGTAATCAAAAATACAAAAAGATGTTTTCTTCAGATAGTGATAACTTAGACACATGTGTTTTACCTTCTTAGAAGTAATGGCATCTCTTTCGGTAGTTTGCATGCTCTCCTTTGCATCGGTAGGACTAGCTGGTAGAATTAGGGTTTGCTAGGGTTTGTGTTTCTTTTTGGCTTTCAGTTTCTTTTTGCAATTTGATTCGCTTCCTTCGAGTTAGCTTTCATCCATCAATTAAAAAGCTTCTTCTAAGAGCTCATAGAAGTTGGCTTAAGCTCCTAGTGGACTTGTGCCAGCTGACCAAGTGACAGCTGCGGCAAGAGCTAGTACTTGTGCATACAGCACCGTCGCTTCCAAGTTTGTTACGAACTACCGGGTTGATAAAATTAAAGAAGGGAGTTCCATGAGTTGTAGCATTATTGCTACAATACTGGAGCCCACCACCAGGGAAAATTTTAAGAACCCCCCCCAAATTTATAAATATAATAATTGGGCGAATCTCCATGGTATATAGGAAAAATGGAAGGCGATTTTATCAATAATATAATATGTATATATAATTTTCTGGCGAATCTCTCACCAGGCATGGCGAATATTTTACTCAATTATAAAATCTTGTAAGAACTTGGCAAGTCTTTCACTAAATAATAAAACTTTGTAAAGTCCTAGTGAATTTTAGCATTGTGAACTCTTAGAGAATTTTTTGAAGAAGTATAAAACCATATATGATAAGAGCCACATGGTGGCAATATCACTATCTTTTTTCACATTTCCACGACATGGAACTTGTCTATAAAATTATAAAAAAACCAACCAGGAACAGGAACAACTCAAATGCTTTGTGAGAGCTAGTCTAGAAAAAAGCAACAAATAACATGTCGGCAGAATTGTTCATCGGTGAGCCGCTATTTCGTGGGCAATCTGTAAAGGAGTAGTTGGATATCATATTTCCAAATCCGGGAAAGCCTTTCCCATCCCTCACAAGATTTGTTAAAAATGTTGGGTGTCTAGAAGGTGTGGATTTGCTGAAACAAATGTTACAAGTGGATGGAAACAAAAGAATAACAGCTAATGAAGCTTTGAAACATCCATACGTTCAGTCCTACAGGACTATAAACAGCTGCCATAAAGATTAAAAATGGAAATCAGCTACAAATCTCTTGATGACAACACTATCAAGATAGAGGTCGATGCTCTCTTAAAGACAAAGCTGCTGGAAATGGAAGCAGGTGCTATGAAGCTGACACTAGTAAAAGATGGGACAGCACAGCTTCCCATAGTGCATCCCACTCTGGGACAATCAGTTTTTTGATGTTTTGCAGATTGGGTTACAGTCTTGCAACTTGTTTTGGATTTGTCACCAACCTGATGTTTTGCTTCTAATTTATTTTCATCTGGTGATAAACAAAGTGTCAATCTTTTCTTAGGATAAAATAGTATTCTTTACAGACATATTAACTTGGCTAAAAAGTCCAGGACAATATGAACAGGACAGCTTCCAGGTTTTTTTGAAGATTTATCCTATCAATTTACTGCCGGAGGGTTTTCTGTGATTTCTTGCACTTTTGAAATTTAATCAAATTTCTACTTGAAATAAAAGTTCAGAAGAGACTATATCACTAATGCTAAACACACATAATTGAGAAGCCGATATGAAGCATTGTTTTTTTGGGTGTGTTACAACTTTGGTGACCATGCAGCTCAGTCATTGCATGTTCAGTTTGTAACTCCACCTTGAAAGAGTGAAATGTGTGGTGTAGGATAAGAAGCTCTCTGTTAAGGCACAATTGTTTTTCCCCAAAATTCTAATATCTAGATTCTATCTTGTTCATGTCTGTGTCAGGTGATGTTTCTTTTCACGTGCATGTGTTTAGTCAGATATAAAATACTCAAGTTCTCACCAGCCTGGGCTACAGTGGCCATTCTGATGATCTATTTCATACTCATTGCATTTTTCTAATAAAATGACATTATATTCATTTAAATTATGTGATTGAAATAGGGATACAAGAGCTTATTTGTATTTGAAGGTCTATAAGGCAGAGTATAAGCTCACACCAATCCTTGTTATTCTCTGCAAGAGAAAATCAGTTTCTATTTCACTCCTCAATAACACTGACTAAATCTCAGTTTGAAAATCAGTTAAATTAAGAAGACTAAATCCCAGTTTGAAAATCAGTTAAATTTAGATGAAATTACTCATTCAAAATCATTTGGATGAGGAAATTGTCAAATAATTGTAAGTTGTCGTCTTAGAGAACATGAAGGGAGCACATTCGTCATATTCTACCAACTGCAACATACCTACCTTCAATGCACTCTCTGTAAGGACCATAACGGGAGCAAATGTGGACCCATGTACAAATTTTTACTGCCTCAGGGTTTGTTTCGTCCTGTGACTACTAGGTTCGTTAGTCCTTCACATAACTCTCGAACAAAATGAATCCAAGAGTGGAATATAGACTCTTTACACGCAATTTATTTTCTAGAAAGTCTATACAGAGAAATGAAAGTTGCAAGTATAAGAATTATGCTTCAAAAATGAATTTTCTTGTGTAGTGAGCTATACCAAGGGTATGCTTTTGCAAAGTTTTATAACAGAAAAATTTGTCAAGAGGAATTTATTAAGGAAATCTCTTGTTATAAATGAAATCCAGTTGAGTTGAGATAAAGTCCATAGTTACAAAGAAGTATTGTTGTGGAAAGCAATTCCACTATGACATTCCTGTACATTTTAATACAATATAAAAGGAAATTGATGTGATTTCCAAGCTACTTGAATCCATTGAACACAGAGAGAATCAGTTGAGAACTGATGAATGAACATGGAAATCGATGTAATTCCTAAGCTACTTGAATCCATTTTGAACACAGAGAGAATCAATTGAGAACTGATGAATGAACATGAGCTGAAGCAAAAGGACACTATCATTAAGCTAGTCGACCCTGAAATTGAAGAAAATGATCATGTCAAACAAATCTACTAGCAGTGTACTAATAACGGTAAAATCGACTTGCAAGAAGAAAGTAACTTAAATACCACATTTGTTGGAAAATGAAATCAATCAACATCTAATCTTCTTCTGGAAAAAAACTAAAAGAGCTTTATTTCACTTTGAATTTCAAATGCTTGTTAAATGATCAAGTGGTAGTTGCAAAGAACAACTCAAACTGGGTGATACCAAAACAAAATAATTTAGTATTTCCAAGACAAAATAACATTACTGATGTATCTTTGGATTCCATGAAAACAAAGCAATTTGATGTATTGAAATGATATTAGGAGATTAGTAAAGAGGATCAAATTAAGTGATGTTATGGCCATACCATTGTATCCATTTACGCTTCGAGCGAAGAGACTCAGCAACACCAAGAACATCGAGTGCCCTCCAAGAAAATGTAGTCCTTGTGGTTTGTAGAGAGTCTTCACACTCTAACATCGGGCTCTTCAAACCATCTCTGCACAAGGTCATTACAAATGTAAAAAATCAGCAAGACACAAATTTGGTAGTAAATATGACCAAAAGAAGAACTAGTGCAAACAATTTTCACAATCCTATTTTTGAAACCAACATTATAATATCCTTAGCATTATGATCAGCTATCAGTGTTCTTCCCAAGTCAGCAAACTCAGCTCCGCCTTGAAAAAGTGTCATTGCATAAAAGGAATGTTGGTCTCATGCCAATAGGTCTCCTACGATGAATGCGCAGGAACCTAGTACATAGACCATTTTTCTCTTCACTTAGCTACCTAGGGCTTATTTCCCTTTCCAAATATCAATAATTCTTTTCCAAGAAAACATAAAATAAGAATAATATTTTACTATATTCTAAAAGGTGAAGATGTTGAAATCATGCCACAAAGTGAAAGGAAATCAAATATCTTTCCTCAAACCACCAAATATATAAAGAAAACAACAATAATTATAAAAATAAAACTAGATCTGTCGATCTATGCATGAAATAAGTCAAGCGACTAAAAAAATATGACCAAAATAAACCAAAAATTTCAAACTTGACAAAATCCTCTAAACAAGCAGCAAACAAACTGCTAAAATTTTCTAAGATATTAGAGCTAGACATCAACGCAATTTCATGTACTTGAATAAGCCCATTGTTGCTTAGCGTTAGACTTCTTAAATTAGTTATTTATCATTTAATACTAGGACACTGTCTATGTGAAAAGAAATAGGTCCCAGCTTCATCAAATCTGACTTCATTTCAAATCAAAGATCAAATCCAAAGAACACTAACTCGTTACTCTTGGATGGTACTAATGTTAAATACACAAAATAACAAAAAATAAAGATATGATAAAAAAGTAGACCTGCAAGATTATATTGGTCGAGTGTGACAGGGACACAAATAACTGAGACTAGAGAGATTTATAGAAGGCAGTAGTTACTATTGTGTGATTAGTGGTATGGTGGAGAGACCTACCAAGAAGGGACGTTGGTCTCGGAAAAGTATAGTAGGGAGATCCATAGAGCATTTATGTAAAAGGAAGATGAGAAGTGTCGTCTTCAAGTTGGTTTATGTTATGGTAGAATTTTGTTGGTGATAAGTGGTAACAAAACACTTACATCAATAGGTAAAAAGTAAATTCGGGGCATGAGTTGGACTGACTCATGTTATCTCATCCCTTAATGGTCCTAAGGACATGTGGGGACCCGAACAACTTAGTACCTAAAAGACTTGAAAACATGGCTGACAAATCACTGACAAGAAATGGCTAGCAAATGAAAAGAAATAGGTCCCAACCTCACCAAATCCAGCTTTATTTCCTGTCACAAATAAGAAACAAACAATGTAATGATTAAATATGAAACATCAATCTTAAAATAACACACATCAAAATAATGTTGATGCAATGTTACAATGAAAAATGCAAATATAGAACCTATTTTTACCTGAAGTTGACATATAGTAATTTTGCATGATCAATGGAACATGTATACCAAAATAAGAGTCCTAGGGTAGTTCAATTTCCCAGTTCTCATCTTGGTCCTCATTTTCTAAATTGTGAACATGATTTTCTCTAAATGAACTGTCATTATGAGCCTCCAAAACATTATGTTCTATATCAAGTTCATTAGATAGATTTATTATATTGTTTTCTCCCCTTCTATCACAATCTGATCGCCAAAGAGTTAGCGCTCTTTCATATGGAAAATTGTCAATGTCATACTTTGTTACATATAATCTTAAACATGTATCCACATGTTTATCAAGCTTGTTCCTCAACTTTGACTTCAAGAATGATAATGCACTAAACATTCTCTCATCCTCCACTGATCCCAAAATCATGGTTTGACACAAATCTGCTAATTTGAAATATTCTGATATGTTTTCTTGCAGGTATTGGCTAGCACTTAAAGTAGTCCATAATCTTGTTATAGCACCATTTTCATTAGGATTCTCCAAAAAAGGATATTGCTTCCACATTGTTTCAGCAAAGCGTCCACCTTGTTGATACAATTTTGATGAATCTAAAATACCTTCAATTTGTTCTCCATGTATCCAGACTTTCTTGCAAAAATGGTCTACTAAACATTTTAATCTTTTTTGAAAATCAGCTTTTAAAGTTCTTCGACATTGACAATTGTTCCAATATTGAGGGTATACCACACACATGGCCTCCAACAATTCATCTCGAGGAAATCGTTCTCTTATCTCTAATGATAGTGATCTTGCAATTTCTATCAAATTTTGTCTCACTGAAATCACAATATTATCAAATTGGTCTCTTGACACGGGGCAATCTTTGGTGATTCGTCCTGTCTTACTAATATAATGAAAGGGAACCATATACCCACGCACTACGATACATAGTATCCCTTTTTCATCAAAGGTCAAAAAAATTTCAGTATTTTCTATATTGATGATCTCAGTCCAACTTTTAAACTCTGGACCAGTAAAAGAGTCTGGCATCATATACAAATTATCCAATGCAAGACATGCTGACTTTCTTGCATTTGTGTATTCCGCAATATACATTGTGCGATTCTGAGACATTTTCACGAGGACATTCATTTCATGTAGCATAGGAAGAATTCCAGCCAATGTCAATAATGTCTCTATATTAGTTAGTTGAAAAAGAAGATCTTGAGCTTTGTCTACATTATAGCGATTTTCATACATCAACCCTACCAAAGATTTGAACTCACTAAATAGTCTTTGAGCTGGTCCATTTAATGAGATCCATCTTGTATCAACATCTTTCAGTAGTTTTTTTCCATCCGTAATACCATCTGCAAATTGTTGAAACTCTAAATATCATTTGGGACTACGAGAAAAGTATGCATGAGTCTCACGTACAAGATCTTCAACTTTTGAAACTAATGGAAACTTGCTTACTATTTTAAATGCAAGATTCATCCTATGAGCCATACAATGAATATTAAGCATATATGGTGAAGCTGATAGTTGTAGCCTAACACAAAGGCCATTCCTTTGTCCTTGCATTACCGCTGCTCCATCTGCTCCAACACATACCAACTTTTTTGCAATCATTAATTCATCCATACCACTTTCCTTCAATCCATTAAGAACAAGTTCATAAATATTTTCAGCTGTAGAAGTCTCTCTCATCTTATTAATCCCAAGTAGATAGGAATGTCTAATATGGTCATTAACCATATAAATGCTCATGCAAATCCATGAAGTATTATCTATAGCTGTAACCTCATCTAAAGACAATGCCAAAAACCTAGCATTTGCAATCTTCTCTTTCAAATCATCCTTTTCTACTTGAGCTAGATATCCTGCCCATCCCCAACCACTAGTTACAGACCAATGAGAAGATGGAAAGTTTGGCACTTGAAGAAAAGATAGTAATTTCATGTGATCTGGATAATCTGTCATAGGACGACCTTTAGATAAGATGTGAAATACAGTGCTCAATTGTATCGTCTTGGATAACAAATTTCTTTCCATCGTCTTTTCAAATAGAGATATGATGGTTCCTCCGTCCGCCTCAAGTTTCCTCTTACATAATAAATATTTTTTATATTCTTCTGCATATTCAACATGTCGACATTCCTCGGAAGATTTCCATCTAACAATAGATTTCTCTTTACCATTTACAATTTTCTTTTCATACACCTTTCCTGCATGCTTTTGTACCGTATCTAGCTTCATCTGAAATTTCACTTCCTTTTGAGTTTTCCAACTACATGCAATACATCTAACTTGTCGGAAAAGCTCTTTCTCATTTGTAGGAGGTATTTCTTCAATAAATGGAAAACTTGAGACCCAATTTTCTTGGAATCGTCTTCCTATGGCCCACTGGCCTCTTTTCCTTTTCCGCGAATGGATTGTGTCACTTTCCAAGGAAAAATCTTTAACATTTTCATCACCAATTTCTGTTGAAACTGCATTTATCTCACCTTGACCACTTGAGGAACCTATTTCTTCATCCATCGTATGGATATCAAATGCATTTCCACAAGAGTTAACCTCTCTCTCAGTAACAGATTGTTCAAAGGAGCTTGAATCATGAAGAGGATGTGTATTTTTGGATGGAGCCTTTTGAAAGTATGATAATACATCTGTTTGCCTTGATGGTTTCTTCCCATGATTATCTTTTGACATCTCACTAAATATTCCACAAGTAAAATTTCCAATCGATCTGCAAACCTGCATCAACAGTTTTCAAGCGTTGAGATATGCTTCATATAAATTCACTTGTTCATAGAAAATAGAATTATACTTTGCAAAATAATTGTTGAGTCAACATTGAAAGAACATATATCAGAAATTGAATTTTGAGGCAAAATGGAATTTCACAAAAATTATTTAACAATGATAATGGGAAACTATTAAATTTTAAGACATAAAATATAATAATTCATTTGTATAACATTGAAACAACATCACTTTATTTGAATTATTCCTAATTTCCTACAGAAGTTGGTTGACGGATTCAAGACCTGGTCCCCTCCTCCCAAGCTAGCTTACAGTATGTCTACCATGCCCAAAACTCAAAAGCTAATGCTAAGCCAAATGAAAGGGTATTGCTACCTGAGGAAGAAATTTGAACAACCAGAAATCTAAGTATGGAAAGGGTAGAGCCTCCATCCCTTAGCATGTGAAAAATAAATGGTTAAAATATAATAAGATGGAAAGCTTAATTTGGAAGTCTTGACAGGGTCAAGGAAAGCCACTATTACTTCCACATCAAGAGGTTTGTTTAGAGAAAAGCTCATCTACTGAAAGTCAAGGCTTCTTTCTGACCAATCACTAGCCTTCGGAAGATGAGACTTCAAGAGAAACAATCAAGTCTGAAGATATAGGAGTTGATGAATGCCATTGCTCAGTTGGCTTGGCATTCTCTGTTTTATAAATCAAACAGTGTAAGCGGAACTATTTTGAGGAGTGCAGAAGGTTTAAGCATGTCTAGTTCCAGTTTTTCCATTTTGCAGCATTCTCAGAAATTTTATAGTCTGGAGTATCAAAGAAAGTTATCTCAGGAATGTTCTCAACTATGATCAAAAGTCTAAAGACCTACCTGTTTTTACTGACATCTAAGTGACAGCAATTTTCTCATGTAATTCTTCTTAAAGCCGAATTTTTCAAGGGGTTGTGCTCCAAGTGGGCTATTAGAGCCTGCCAACCCACAACTTCAATGACCAAAATATTCTAGGCAATACAGTTAGTACAGAAGAAATATATTTTATAGATATAGTATCATCGTTCAATACCTGCCAACAAAAAAATTTAAGCCTGACCAACTTGTAGGATGCTGCAAGTCAAGACTCAGATTGAAAGGTTGTCCTGCCTTTATTACAAAGTTCTATCTAATTTTGTAGCATAAGATATAAGGCTGAGAAACAATGTAGATAAGGCAAGATAATTTTATTTAAGTCTAAATAAAGCCTGACAGATAGGTAAATGGGACTACAAAGTACAACTAGTGATGCTAATATGTAGGGGAACCCTTATATGGTCTGGTTAAGAATTTAGAAAAATATTCAAATTCTACCCGGACTGTGGTAGGTATCCTAGGTTTATATCCTCAGTTAAATTTCAATATCTTTTTTCTAAACAACTTAGTTTTGACTTCGTCTTTGATTTTCCATATGCTTCTCTACCAGCATACTGGCTCCCCTTGTGTTTTCTCTGTGAGCACTGCTTTGTAACCAAGCTTTGCTGTGTAGCCGACTGAATCAAGGTTGTTAGACCAATTTAATTCATCCTCCTTATCTCTAATTTTGATTGTACTTAGTTGCAACAATGCAATATGTTAAGTTGTTAACATAGCCAACTCGATTGTCAAACGAATATCCTTCCAAACCTGTTGACCTTGCTGATATCTAGTGTTGTTTCTGCATGGTGGTCAAATTTGGATCCACAATATCAGCTTGATTGTGTGCCATTGTTATGCAGGGTCTCAATAGTTTCTTCATTAATCTCCTGGAGCCTTTTAAACCTCACCTAGGGATCTTCACCTATTCTCACTTTCTCTCCATTTCCTATTCTCCACATTGTACTTAGTTGTAATATATAGACTGTTGTATAGACACTCTATATAACAGTGCAATTTGTCTTATAGCTTTACTAATTCTTTAGCAACAGTGCAATTTGTCTTCTTACCCTCCACAAGTCTTAACAATCAATTCTTCAATTATATGTTTAGCACCCTTCACTTGAAGATAGGATAATTCTTCCCATCAAGCTTAACGTTGGGTAGAGGGATGCTTTAAGATGAAGCTATCCTCCCCCTTGCTCAACAATTCTCTACAGATCTCAGAACAGAACCAAAGGTAATCTCAGGAACAGCGTACTATACTACTATGACAAAGAACCACAATTCTGAAAGAAACATCAGTTTGGTTAGGATCTTCAAACAGCTACCAAGGAATCAAGCAAATGCTGCTCTGCAATTCCAAGACTTCAAGTATCCAGATGCATTGCATTGCTCTATGGCACATCAATGCAATTAATTAAGCATAGAAATAACATCTCTATGTAGCGGCACTTAAAATATTACAAAAGAGGGTTCTAAGATGTTTGCAGGTGATCACCAGTTCAGGGCTTTGCAAGATGAAGTCTGCAGACTGCTGCTAATTGTGAGGTAGAAGGTGTGCCTCTTTTGAGAGGATTTGCTACTGCCTTTTTGTAAACCTCGCTGTTAAAGCCTTTGGCTATTGATGAATAGGGTGTTGTGATTATGAGGGATTTATCATTTATTACTGTCCGCTGAGAAGGTGGGTGCTGCTACTTATGGATATAGAGCTGTTGCTATTAATAAAAGAAAGGGATGTTGTTTCTAATAGTAACCTGCTGTTTTGATTTGGAGAGCAAGACACTACATTTATGGTGTTATTTACTGATATTTTTGAGAAGAAGTCACTGCTTATTTTAGAAAAGCAAATCTACTATTTTCAGTAAACAATTGTGAATATTTTTAGACAAGCAGACTGCTACTATTTTTAGCAGATGATTGCTATTCTTTATAGAGAACACATTAAATTTGGAACATTCTTCTTTAGAAAAACACAAAGTTTTCAGATTTGGAACAGAATTTTGATTATAAAATATAGGAGCAAGAGGAGGAGCAGACATCAGTGCATCCTTCACTCTTCTTCTGCAAATATTCGTCTCTTCTTCGTTCTTTGTCCAATTTCTGAGTCCAAAGGCTACAGTCTGATGTCTTTCATACATCAGTAAACTCTCAACTGATTATTATTCTAAGTCCCCTTAGGTTCCTTAGGGCAAGTTTGTATCTAAAATTGTGTCAGGAATATGTACTCTCATCATCTCTGATTAATTGAAGTCTAGTCTGGTTAAATGAAAGATGCTTTACTGTGAGAGTTCAATAGTGGATCACTGTCATTGCTTTCATAGTTCAGACATTGGATTCTTTTAATCCGCAAGATCATTCACTGAGGTACATTCCAAAAAATATATAATTATTGTTGCCACATCATCCAGATTTAGAATAATAATCTATTGGAATGGACACATTGATAAAAATTCCATTGTTGAGTTTGGGTTTGAGTTATTTCTTCCTCTAACTGCTCTCCAAAGCTAACTATTCAAACCAAGTCACCCTTCAATGACATACAACTCACAAGGTTCTCAAAGGCAGAAAAATCAAAAGCGTATAACAGTTAATATGTCCTTTACTGCTCCATTTTCAGGTGAAAGATTCTCAGTAATATAAACAGATCTTCCAATAGTCAACATGTAACAACAACCAAGAAAATATAGGAATCCACCAATAAACTATAATGCAAGGTCTTTTTTCTCTTGTCGAAAGGTTTCCATGAAAAACTTGTTCAAATTCATTTGTAGAGTAAGCACATAAAACGTTAATGTAATTAACCTTGAGCATGGAACATAATTCTTCTTAATCTCCATGATATTAAAGAATCAAACTCCAATGGCAGCATTGGCTTCAACACGTCTTCCTTTTATCCCTTCAAAGCTACCATGGGTCATGATGGCTTGATCAATGATCGCATGCTCTTAAGACCAACAGTCTATACATAATTAGACTACAGTCTATACAAATTCTATACAGACACTGTGTTCAATCCAGATTTTGATTACAAACACCATTGAGGCCATACGGTATCTCCAATTTTTCACAACATTGAGGTCATCAGTATCTCCAGTTTCAAACAGCATTCAGGCCACATTTGCTTCAAAGTGCTTACAAGTATTGTCAAACGGCAGTACATTCTAAATTTACTCATATTACACTTGAGAACTAGAACACATACCGCTTGAGAAGAGAGCTGCTGCAGCTTCAAGTACCTCAAGTGTAATATGAGTAAAGTTAGGCCTAAGCACCTTTATTATTGAGATTGAGTGCTTTCAAATACCAGGAGACAGGTGTGTGTGTTGACTTCAAGTTTGGCCTGGGAGAATTATTACACACTTTAAGCAGATTCTGTGAGGTTTCAAGGCACAGTGGGAACAAATCTTCAACTAAGGAGGTTGAGAACTGTCTAGTGACCTAGAACAACTAAGTGGGTTATGCGAAGATATTTATTAAGGGTGGTTGTGTTGAAGGTAGTAGGGAGGTTTAGAACGCAAGACAGGGGCGAGTATAGTCACTGTGAGAAAGAACTTGTGGAAAATCTAGTAAGGACAGCACTAAAGACAAGGAAAATTGCCCAAATTATACGGTATATATAGTGAATTTTATTTTATGGCGACCTTCCTAATTCTGTTCTATGGCTACTTTCTCATGGCACTTGTCTCTGAACTAGCAAACATACAGTTTTTTTGTTGTAAAAAAATCAGTTAACTGGTGGTCAAAAATTCACTTGCTCATTCTAAGATATTTGAAAAACCTGTCTGGCATGTTTAGGTCTATGATTGGAAATGTTTCAAGGACAGCACGAAAGAAGGAAAATTGCCTAATTATATGGTATATACCTAGTCATAACCTATATCAATTTTAATGTTCTTCCAATTAACAAGTTGAATACATGCATGAGTCACGATCATAATTTAATTTATATTTTGCAAGCATTGGCGATATCGTTAAAAAATTTAGTGGATATGAAAAATGTTCATTCCCATTAGACAGAAAATTGATGTCAACTTGTTTTTTCCCATCCCCTTGTAATTGGTTAACATTTTGAAGTAGTTAGGGGTATTCTGTATTTGTTTTTTGAATTATGTGTTTTGTTTGAAATGACAGCCTGCATTTTTTTCATTGTTTTTTCATATGCTACTGCTTATGCTTGTAGCAAGAAATATACTTAGAAGAGATCGGCATCCTCTGATGGGGCTTTTTTCATTTCTAGACCAGTAGCAAAAAATATACTTAGAGACCAGCATCCTCTGATGGGGTTTCTTTCATTTCTAGACCAGTTTCCTTAGAAGATAATCAAGGAAAACAAGAACAGCTCATATTCCTTGAGGCAGGTGAAATAGGGCCTACAAAATCAATACCCTTTCTTGAAAAGGGTCTGGCTAGAACTAGCTGCAAGGGTGTAGCACCTGTCTTTTGAAAATTTTCCCATTCTCTAGACATAATCACATGACCATGCGTACTTTTCTATAGCTCTGAAAACAGATGGCCAACAGTATGCACTTTGTGTGTAGTCTTTTGGGCTGCAAAATGTCTTTCAGAAAGGTCTCCATGGCATATGCTCAAAATGTGATAGATCTCATCCTCTCTTTCACATCTCTGCAGAACATAATCAATATCTTGTTTGTACAAGCTCCTGGAAATTCAAGGCAGCACTTTGTTTCACCAATGATCTGTGATCATTTTCAAAAAAGGTTGTGGCAATACCCCACCAACACCAAAGTTATCTATATCAGCGAACCATGGTGTCCTTTTGCTGATTGCAAACAGGTGCACTCCAGGACCATATCAGGGTTCCCTTCTACTCAATTCACTGACTATGATAGATGATCTGCAGTTATGTTATCTTTCTGAGATTATCTTGGATGTCTAAATTGAACTCCTGAAACAGTACTCAATAGCGGATGATGCATGAGGTGGTGGTGGTCTTATTCATCTAGAACTTGATTGTTGAATGTTTGATGAGTGGTCAAAATAGATAAGGAAATATTTTTTGGTTGACTTAGCACCTCCGATCAATACAATGAAGCTGCAATTGCTTTATTTTGGATATTGAATAAATAAAAAACCCTGCCATTCTATGAGAGAAACCTTTGGTTAAAACCCCAGAAGTGGGGGTTGTTTATTTTGCCAATATTAGATAAAACTTACACTTGGGCCTACCTATTTCTCATAAGCATTGGAACACACATTATCATGGGGATATTGAATAAATAAAAAACCCTGCCATTCTATGAGAGAACCCTTTGGTTAAAATGCCAAGAGTGGGGGTTGTTTATTCTGCCAATATTAGATAAAACTTACACTTCCTACCTATTTCTCATAAGCATTGGCACACACATTATCATGGGGATAGTGAATAAATAAAAAACACTGCCATTCTATGAGAGAACCCTTTGGTTAAAATGCCACGAGTGTGGGTTGTTTATTCTACCAATATTAGATGAAACTTACACCTGGATCTGCCCATTTCTCATAAGCATTGGCACACATATTATCATGGGTATGAGCATGTCATTGGAGGACTTGAACCTTAGTGGGAGTAATAACAACACCTTGCTTTCATTGACTTGGCAAGCCACCAATGACAACAAATGAATTTTTATTTGAGATATGTTGCATATATTACTTCGAAGGTCAAATCACTACATACAAGAATTTCTTTTATCACATGATATTCCAAGATATAGATAATCCTTCAACTCAGGTATGCCATCAAATTAGATATGCCTATGGAGGGTCATGAAAACCTGAAAAAGTCAAACGTCCAAGAATTCTTAAGGTTCCACAGATCAACAAAAATAAGGCTGGTTTTTTTTTACAGTGCCTATCAAGGAACTCCAAGGAAATGTGAAACTAGTAGCATTTTGTATTTAATAGAAAAACGTTATGTTTCTTTCAAGTATGCAACAGACCAGAGGACTAATAATAGAGCTGAGTTTTACACTTTATGGTTACTTCTGAAATGTGCAACCTAAAAAGAAATTGATGGTCTCTAATATATGGGGGATTCAAAACTGATTATAGATTGGGCAAATGGAAGAAGCCATATTGAAAATCTGGTGCTTATTCTAACCATAAACAGGATTTCAGAGGTAAGAATGAAGTTTGCAGAAATTATCTATTTTCATGCCTATGGAGAATTCAATGAACATATTGTCTAAGTAAGAATTGTCAATGCAGAAAGGGCCACTGCCAGAAAAGGAATTTAAGGGTAAAGTTACCCTAGTTAGAACTATGCAATAATTGCGTTGCCTAGTGAATGAAGTTTTTATACTTTTTGAGGGACCCGTAGCATCATCATCATTTGGACTGGAGTATTTGTGCTTGGCTGGGCTATTAATGGAAGCAGGGGTTTACAGAAGGCCCTTGTTTATTATAAGGGGGCAATCAGGTTGAAGCCTATATTTGGATGTTCAATTGAGCCAAGGAAATGTATTAAAGGCTATGAGAGAGCTTCAAGATGTAATTTTGCGCTACCAACCAACAATCCAATTGTGTATTGACTATCTATTTGCCTTCGGGTATTTATCCAACGCTTTTTATGAACAAGAGTTGGCATTACCACTCTAGAAATATTCTATCATCCTGGACTCCATCTTTTTGGAGGTATAGAATAACCTGGGTGATGCATTGAAAATTTATGGGGAAAGTGGACGAAGAAATTGCTTGTTACCAGAACTACCTTCAAATTTAGGAAAATCATCCTCAGGCTCTGACAAATTCTGGGGGTATTTATATGGAATGGAATATGGTAAATTTGGTTGCTGCTCCTTTTTGTGGGATCCAACTGATATATAATGCAGGGGATGTCAAAGGTTCTCAAACAGTTTCCTTCAATTTTCCAAATGATAAGAAAACAATAAACGAGGTGGGAATTGCCATGGTCATGCTCAAAAATGTTGCAGAGGCTAAATTGAGGTCTATTGCAGGTACATGCATTTCTGAAGAACAAAACCAATATGTGGATTCTGAATCCATGTTCACACATATGGTTTTCAAAGAACATTGTCATGGGATTAAGCTTTCCAATAACAAGCAGTCACTTGAGAATAGAACAAAAGGATAACTTCTTATAGCTCCAGATGAAGATGCACTGAATGTTTTGGCAAACTTCATGGCTAATGAACAACGATATGTTGTATAAATTCTACATATTTACAACGTAGAACCAGATTATATTAACACAACATTGGTAACTGTCTTCCATAATTTTATAACGGAGGATTTTGGTGACATTGTTGTATTCTTAATGAGGCAAGAGAGAATTGAAAGACTCCTGCAAAAGTAGGCTACACATTTGTTTGAGAAAATACCACAATTATCTGTTGTTGTCGGAGTAGAAAATTGCCTTGGGATAATGGAGGTCCTTCCAAGTCCATGGTTGAACTCATTTCCACCAGCTATTCTGTGCTTATAGATACTACTCCAAGGGAACATAGCCTGGTCATTTCACATCCAAAGTTAACAATCGTGCAAAAATAATCTTCAGACATAGAGCTGGATTTTGCAAATCTGAGTTTTGAGGTAGTCTCACAACTGGTAGGTTGGTTCGATGAACTAGCCAATGAGATTAATTCAAGTAGAAGGCCAATTAGTATACTTGATAATGAAGATCTTCAGACAACTAATCCTTATATAAAAAGTCTAGTGCGCCAGGTGGATGAGAATTGTCTTTCACTGACATTAGATTGGCCTAGTCCTAATGCCATTAATAGAATGAGGCAGCCGAGAATGGAAGAAGAACGAATAAGGCAATGGAACATCAGTTTCATTGTTTTCATGACCAAAGCAGATGGTAAGGCAGCCGAGGATGACATGCAAGAGTTTAGCTAGGGTGAATTGGTTACACTTCCTTTCCAAGACGATGAGCATCAAATGAACATGATCGACACCATGGCAATGTGTGTGGTTGATTGTAGTTGTGCTTATAAGCAAGAAATAATGGGAAGGGGACGTCACCTTCAATTGATGAATTTCTTAGTTGACCTTAGATTAAAGGAGCATACATACTACATTTTTCCGACCTATTCATTTTCTCAAGAAAAACTACTTCAAACACCGTAGACAAGGCTTTTCACCATGGTAACTGAAAGTGGACAATGGATACCACCACTTTTATCCCAACAGGAAGGCATGAGAAGTCTAGAAAAGGAGAAAGGTTGTAGTGCAACTTATACTGCTGGAAAGAGTGGGTGGGTTGATCTAGAGCGCTCCTCAATTGACAAACAAAAAGGCGGATTTGAAGACACATTGAAAGCCTTCACCCTGGAAAGAAATCAGATAAAAGAAGCTATGGATTTTTCCTTGGATAACATTGATGCCTCAGGGTTTGATGAGACTTGTGCATTATTGTGGGATATAGATACTTCTGTAAAGATGGGAAAATTTCCATATTCAAATACTTCTAGTGAATCTGACCCGAACAACAAAGATGACATTGTCTTAATTGATTCTGTAAGGGTAATTTTGTGGATAATAAGGAGAAATCTAATATTGGGAATGGAAACGCTTCTAGAGTCTATGGATGCCAAGCAAGGCTACGAGGAAACTTTGTTGCATGCTCAATCTGCTCACATGCTTCACTCTGGAATAAAACCAAGTTCAAATTTTGATCATACTATGTATGAAGATGTTATAGTCAAAGATATTATTTTGTGTTTGAAAGCAGCAAGCGAAGAGCAGTGGGAACAAATTGAGTGTGTAATCGATGATGGTACTAGGATTAACTTTCGATATGCACATGGATGGACTTTCTTTCATTGGACTGCAGATTCTTAAGGAAATTCTACTATTCATAGGGCATTGTGTGACCATCGTTACCAAGAATTAGCTGAAGTAGTTATTTCAATGGGCAAAGGAGATTTATCAACACAAGAACCACAATAGTAGTATAGTACGCTGTAGAATTTCTTCCATCAGAGATTATTAGGGACAGAAATATCATTGCATATTAACTTGAGCTCACAATATGATACACCAAAATTATGTGACAAGGCCACTCGATGCATATGTTTGCGATTTCCTATGTTGAAGGTTCCAACAATCATTGCCGACACCAACTGCTCTGGCCCTTATCACCGCAAGAAACAATATGACGTACTGTGCCAAAGAAGCACAACATATTCAGCGAATTGAAATTTGAAATTAACCTATCATCTGATAAAATAACCCTGAAAATAAAAATGACCGCGTATTTTGACATTAAACACCCAAGAACACATCTGGATTGCACAAAAATGAGCACAATCTACAGCTATAAGAAAGCTAACAGAATGAAAGGGAACACCAAAGGAAAAAGAAACGGACATTTAACGAAATAGGCGTGATATAAGCAACAGATAAAACAGCAATGACCAGAAAGTTACTGCAAAAATGGTGCAGATCACAGCTACTTATCCCATGCTTGAATATAAGCAGAGTTAATATACCTTTTACACGAACATGAGAATAAAGGGGCCTAATTTCTCGCGCTCAGCCAACAAAAGTACCGACTGTTGTTGTTGCTGCTGCAGTGGCATGAGCAATTCAAATCCAAGAAACAATGGATACCGAAACCAGAGAAGAATAAGCGGATTGAAATCTGAAAATGCAAGAATATCCCACCGAAACTGCTGCTGCTAGATTTGTGAACTAGGATGAAAAAAACTATTTCAAAACCATTTTTATACAAGAACCCAGGGAGCCATATACACCAAAACAGCGGCCTGAATCCGTCAAAACAGGGAGCCGCCCTCCATTTCAAAATAAATCTAACATCCCATGACCAAATCAACCCTCACAAACCACTCCCGGGACCAAATCGACCCTCACAAACCACTCCCAAACCAGAAAATCCAAACTGTAAATCAAAATGGGGGCGATTTTGATCAAATACGATTCCACAAATATCAAAATGGGGCTATTTTGATCAAATACAATTCGGTTAGTTTATCCGCCCTGGGCTAAAATAAAAAAATAAATTAATTTTTAAATAAAATATGGGCTAATTATATAAAAAAAAAAAAAAAATATTATTTTAATTAAAAATTCGCCCCATTAAAATATAAAAAGCCTTAAATTTCGCCTTTGGGCGATTATTCGCCCCTAAAATTAACCTTGCCCACCACATTTTTGGCGCCGTTGCCGGGGAAGCGTCAGAGTATTGGTGATTGTCGCTTTTCTTCTATTTTCCACTACAATCTTCTTCTAAGTAGTTTATTTCGTTTCCATTATGCAATTTCGTTTATGCAAAAGTAGATTAGCATTTCAATTCTGCAATTTCATTTCTGCAAGCGTAGATTAGCATTTCAATTCCGCAAGCGTAGACTAGCATTTCATTCCTGCAATTTCATTTGAGCAAAATAGATTAGTCATTTCCTGATTTTCATTTCAGCAAGATAGTTAGTTGCAGTTCAACCTGTTTTAGTTTTGCAGGTACAAGAAGAAAAATGCAAAAACCAACCAAAATGATTTCATTTCATGCCTTGTAGGAGTAGAGATAAGTTAGAAAAATGATTGCACAACACCCCTACTGCTTCACACAGCCAACCTTCTCTCTCTTCTTCGATGGTTGTGATTAAAGAACCCCTGGGTGGACATCAAGACATATTTGAAGAACCTCTAGGGGAGAAGAATAAGAAACATTCCTCTGGAGCAAATGGCTACAAGCAGAAATGTTGGGAGCAGTCCCTTGTCCAAAGATGAATTTGCAAATCAACTGGAAGATTTCAAGAGTGATATGAGGCAGTTTCTTGCCATGCAACTGGATACCTTGCGGATCCAAAAGAAGCAAGAAGAAGCCAAGAGGGCTTTGGCCATTTTTTGTCCTAGGTGCACTAGAAAGCATCCTAGGAACGAATGTCCATTGTACTCCATAGAAGTGTGTTTTGTCTATGAAGAATACCATCCTACAGATCAGTGCCCTTCCTTACCCAGAATCAAAGCTGCATATCAGAGAGCCAAAAGAGCCACTGAGTCACTCTACTATATGAACCAAAGGAGTCTGCATGGACCTAGATCTTACCAGCAGGAACTGCAAGGGACACCCGAGACCTATTATGACCCCTATCAAGCCACTTTCATGCCTTCTTGGGGTCCCCCTACTCATCCTTCCTGGTTCACACCTCCTCCTTGTTCCTTCCCAGATCCATATTATGCCCAACCAGTTGCTCATTCGTTTCATTCTTATGCTCAGCCACAGCCTCAGTGGAATGCACCTTATCAGGAGTGGAGGCCCCAGTACAACTCTCATCCCATTCATTTTCCTCCACCACCTGCTCATCCACAACCATCGCCTCCTCCTCCACCAAGGCAACCCCAAATGCCTGCTCAACCACAACCCCATCCACATCCATCTCAATTACACACCTCCACTCAACTACCCGTACCATTTCCAAAGCCATACAATGGAGCAGCTCAACCCCATTGCAAATCTAAGGCACAACATATGCAAACAACTCCTCTTGAGCTCAATGATCTTCACCATAGCTCAGGAAGAGTGTTGCAAAGCAGAGACTATATTGCAAGCATTGAAGGACCGCATCCAGCAAAAGAAGATTCCAAAGAGGAAATCAAAGAACCATGGGCTGCACTTGATGAAGAGAAGAGATCAGAATCAAAGATCGAGAGAGTTCCCTCATGGTTACCATCAAATCCTCCATGTACTCAAGAGAAGGATCAGCAAAAAGAGGAATATGAGAAGGTCATGATAGAAGGTGACATGAAGAATGATCCAGATCAGCAAAAGGACCAAGGATATCAAAGCTATATTGAGATATGGTTTCAGAAGGTGACTAAGTTGCAGTGCTACTCTCTTCTTCAGCTATGTTTGATCCCTTCAAAGTCAGATCATTTGGTCTCTGAGATCTGGATACCTATCCAAGCATGCATTTCGAGCCTCCACATCATTTTGTCTCTAATCTCGATGTGCACATGGCTCCATTGGAAGTATTCTTATACTTGAGAACGATTTTGTTTTTCAAGTAGGGTAGGGTAGAAAAAAAGAAAAAAGAGAGAAAAAAAAAATGAAAAAAAGAGGAAAATAGAAATCTAAGGTGAAAACCTCCTCGGAGGCGCCTTAGATTGGCTCATTGATTGAAAACCTCCATGAGGTGGTCAATGGGTTGGGAAAAAAGAGAAAAGAGAATAAGATCTCTGGGTGAAAACCTCCCTTGGAGGCGCCCAGGGCAGGCAATTAGGGTGAAAACCTCCATGAGGCGCCCTAGTTGTTTTTCAAAAAAAAAAAAGAGAAAAATAAAAATAAAACTAATTCCATTGGCTAATTGCAGGTTGCAAGAAGGACGTTTCATGACAGGAGGAGCACTCAAATCAAGGTTAAAGGAATTTTTCTTGTGCCTTCTACAGGAAGCTCTGTATTTCTACAGGAAACATCTTGTAGAACCTTTGGACGAGCCAAATCCAATTTCAAAAGTGAATCTAATGGTGGGAATCTGTAGATTAGGCCTACAAGCACTTGTGTGTCCATCCCTTGCCTTTATCCATCATTTTTTCCACCTCCTTGTGCTTCTCATTGTGCTTCTACAGGAACTTCCTGTAGAAATTGTGGGAAACTCGACATGGATTTCAAAAAGTGGTTTGGCGAACATGGTAGCTTCCTCAAGGGTTCAGAAGTCCTCATGCAATCTTCCAACTCCTCCTCCATCATCTCCATACCTGCATCACAGCCCAAGCTCAGTTTTCCCTTCCATGCAAACACATGCAAAGTGCCTTGAAGCAAAAATCCATAGAACAAAATTTGTTTTTTCCATAACTTGAAAACCATGCATCCATTTGACAAACCGTTTTATGGGGAATTGTACAAGGGTGATGGAAACATGCTTGAGCAGTTTCAGCCAATTCCAGTGTACGGTTTCCAAGAAATCAGCCTCCATCACCATCAGCCATTTTTGAATTTTCTCCATAACCGTGCATCCGTTTCAAAACTTGTTTCATGGGGATATGCATATGAGTGATGGTAACCTACCCAAGCAGTTTCAGCCGATTCCGATGCACGGTTTCCGAGAAATCGATCTCTGAAATCTTCAGCCATTTTCCATTTTTCTCGAAATCCGTGCATCCATTGATCACGATTTTTCTATGGGAGATGCATAATGATGATAGGAACATGCTCACCGAGTTTCAGATCAATCCGGTTTACCGTTTGAGAGCAATGGCGAAAACAAGTTCTGGTTTTGTAACCATGCAGCAGCAGCAGCTTGAAGGCACAGATCTGAACGTGGAAACAATTGCATGCAGCTCAGATCCGGCCAGAGGACACCTGCACAAGGAAAAGCAATAAAAAATCATCAGCCAAGCCCTCATGCAATCAAAGGATCCAAGCATGCAGCAGCAGAATCAGAGCATGCAGCAGCAAAAAAAAAGCTTCACAAGCAGCCGTTTGACTTCAGGTACGTGACTAAACCTTGTTCATCTATTGCATGAATCTAGTCTAAGCATTGCATGAACGAATGGAATGGTGAAATTAAGCCATGAATGTAGCAAGGCACCCAGTTCTCTAGCACTCACGAGCAAGTCACGCAGCATGCATGGGTCAGTCATGCACGTGAAAATTAAAAAAAAACGGACAGTGTGGGCAGCCTAACTCCAGTGCAACTGATGGATGAGATTACAGGCAGAGAACACACAGTTAACCACTGCAGTTCATGATAACACAGCAGTTGCATGGGCCAGCACCCGTCTGTGCCACCTCACTCCAAAAATCACGCAGAAATCTGAGCGCTCAGCTGAAACTCATAGACTGTTGTTAACTTGCACTTGCATCATGTCCAACTCGAAGTATACATCCTCTGCTTCCACAATCGGCTTGACCTATCGTCCTCCGCTGAGTTTCCTACCTGTTCTCGAATTTCACTCGTGCATCGGGCTCACTCAAAGGCAGAATCACATTCTACAGGAAACGGGTGGGGTCTTCTACAGGAAAGTGCAGCAGAGTCTTCCAGAGCAGAGAAGCCTAAGGTTCTTCATCCAGTTTGGAGCTTGAAGAAAGCTCTGAGATCCGACACCATTGTGGAATAAATCCAGTAGCAATAACAGGCCATGGAGTTAGAAATGAAAACTCCAGAGTTCACTGGTGATCAGGAGATTGCAACTTTTCTTGCCTCATATGGACTACTGCCCAAGGTTTGGGAAGAGTCTCTTCATGCAAGCAATTCAGAAGGCTTTACTGTGAATGAACATGAAGATTTCGTATGTGTCGCTTTCGCTTCAAAGAGTAGAAGATTTCATTGTCAACCAGAGTAAACGTGGAGAGGACAATATAAAAACTGTTCAAAAGGTCTCCTCTGAATGCCTCAAGGGTGATGATGGTGAACCAGCCTTCATTCATCCAGGAGCTCTCATGTTGTTTCTCCATATAATCAAGAAAACAGATTTCCAAGCGAAGTTGTAGATTTACACGGACTTCAAACAAAAGAAACTCAAGCCCATCATATTTGTGGGTCACTCCATAGGAGGGGCAGTTGCAACCTTGGCCACACTATGGGTTCTGGGAAAAGGCTAAGGCAAAGCTCTCCCTTTTGTATCACGTTTGGTTGCCCTCTGGTCGGACATGAAAGGCTTGTTGAAGCAGTTGGCCGTAAGAACTGGGGAGGAAACCTTTGTCACGTGGTTTCCAAGCATGATATTGTTCCTCGGATGCTCCTTGCACTGATTGAGTCCATTGCTAACTCCTTGACTACCATTTTTCCTTATTGGCAGGGCAAAAATGTGCCTGATTCTTTAATTCAAGATGCTTGTAGGACTCTTCTGAAATAGATCTTTGTTTCTCCAAGCAGCCCATACAGACCTTTTGGCACTTACATGCTTTGCTCAGGCAATGGTGTAGCTTGTATTCAAAACGCTCAGGCGGTTTCGGAAATGCTTAGTTTGACTATGCGAAGCCAACAAACTTCTTTTGATGAGATTGTACAGGCTTGTCTTTCAGAGCACACAAGGTATGATTCTGTTTTGGAGGAGGTTTTGCAAAACTCCATAAGAGGGATACGATCAATAGAGAATTCCAATTCAGAATCCCCTTACGAGATGGGTATTTTATTGCAGCTTGAAGCTATTGACGTTGGAGCTCAGAATGATCATGCACAGCTGGCCCTACAAAAAGCTGGAGAAACTGAAAAAGGGTATAACACAAATGTCGACAAGCTAGCTATTGAATTAAGCGTAAAACAAAGTAGCATGGCAGAGCTTGAATGGTATAAAGAGAGATAGAAGAAGGTTCAGTTGCATGGGGAACATATCATAGTCCAAAGCCTCAAGTACCAGCCTCTACACCACCACCAATTTGTTTCTCAGCATATCCATCAGGCCTATCAGCATATTGATGAGCCTCGTCATTGAGTTTTTGGGAGAAAATCATGGCAATTTTGGCTAATTAAGAGCAGAAACTTGAATGAGACAAGGAGGAGAGATTATAGGAGATAGATCCTCCTCATTAAATCCTCACTCATTCAAATATTACTTAATCAAATCACACTAGCTCAGAGTTGCAAGCAGCAGGCAGTGAGGAAGAAGAGCAGAAAGGAGGAGAAGATGAAGGCTGCCACAGCCCAGCTGGCAAGGTACAGTGGTGCTATCTGTTTCTACAGGAAGACAGAGGACTGTTTCTACAGGAAGCCAGCGAACTGTTTCTATAGGAAGTTTGAAAAGAGGGAAGCCAAAGGAGAAATCAGCCGAGATGTTAGCGAAAGAAGCCACCAGGGCCATCAAAGACGAGGAGATAGATTGGTTGCTCAGAGGATGAGCAACACTTTCAGTAGGGGGTGATGATGAGCCCCAAAAATGGACAATTATTTGGGCTCATTCAACCTCCTAAGTTGACTTAATCCACCATTCTCATTGGTTTATTGCATGTTTTTGATTATTTTTATGTTAATAGAGTGAATTTGGTTAGTCATCATGCCAACAAGTCTAATGGGTGCTTTTTGTAGCCTTTTTGGTCAACTTGGAGACAAAATTGAAGGTCTTAATGAGCACTTGGCAGCCAAATTCGTGGGAGAACAAGCTAGAGGATTTGTAGGAAGGTGTCCCCTTCATTTATGGGCCCTTACCTCAAATTCTCCACCATCAGCTCGGAGTTCAAGGGCCACCGAATCAATCAGCACAAGGGCAGCCAAGCAAGTCAAGTAGGACTGTTGTTAACTACATGTCTTGGGCAGCCAAGTCCCTAAATTTTAGGAGGACTGTTGGGTCCTCAAATTGTATAAATAAGAAGGCTTAGGGCCTCATTTTGGTTAGCCAGTTAGCCAATGTAGCCAGTGGATGTTAGCTAGTTAGCCAGTAGATAGTAGCTAGTAGTTAGTCATTTCATAGCCTTGTTGTAGTCATTTTGTAATTCGATTTGTATGCAATAGATTAGCTTTGCTTTCAGCTCATTCTCAAGTTCTTCTTGTGGACAGTTTTGATGTAACTCTTCATTTCTTGATCAATAAAGATGAATTCAGCTTTGCACCAGCTCTAAATCTCTCTTAGGAGGCTGTAGCTCTTGGGGTTGGGCCCATCTCAAGCGCCCAATACCTCCTTTGATTATCTTTATGTGTTTTTGCTGCATTCTTAGAATAAAATCTGCTATTTAGATCTAAATCTTGTTTTGTTATTTATTTTGTCTTTTGATGAGTAAAATAGCTTTTCATGCTTAGATTTCGTTGATAGGTTGTTAACAGAGAAAGCTTCAAAAAAAGGGCCAACAAACATCTGTGGTTTCACCTCTCCCTTAGTGGGATCAGGGGCTGTGACTAGGATGACTTTGCTGCCCACAAAAACACTGACTTTGCTTTGCCATGCAATCACTAGTGTTTGATTTTCATGTGTAAAAGTTGGTTACAAGTTCAAACTTTCATTTTTTTATTTGCATGAGTTAAAATACATGGTTTCATTGCAGGTCACACTTCTGTTCATTCTCTTTACTAACAGCTAGCAAATTAGGTCAACGTAACTAGGTCTTTGAATTTATAAGTTTTGTTGGTTCAGATTGGAAAAACGACTTGCAGAGCACCTGTACCACTCCTTCATCTGCTTATTCTCCATCAGCACCATCCACTCCACCCTCTACTTAGAACCCTTGCTTCACGTTTGCCATTCGCTCCCAAAACCCTAATTTTTGTGCAACATTGCTTCACTCTCCCTTGAACAAATCCAATCGCTCCTTAGCCTCATCCACCAAGCCCTAGACCTCTTCACACCCCTATTTCACCTCCATACTCATTCCTCCATCCATGCTCCAAAATCCCATTTCGAAACATCCTGTAGAAGAATTACAGAACATCCTGTAGAAATCCTGAACATCCTGTAGAACCCCTGCAGACTTCCTGTAGAAGCTCATAAACACGGTTCCTTGGCAGTCAAACTTTGTGAGACTCTTTGGAAGGGTGTTAGGGACCCCTTAGACCCTCTCTGAACCTTCCCAACCTTTCCCAAGCATTTCTCCTCCTTGATCCACCTCTGCACAGTGAAAAGCTAGTTAAAAGCACATGCATGATAATTCTAATAACGTAATCAAAAATAAAAAAAGATGTTTTCTTCAGATAGTGATAACTTAGACACATGCATTTTACCTTATTAGAAGTAATGGCATCTCTTTCGGTAGTTTGCATGCTCTCCTTTGCATCGGTAGGACTAGCTGGTAGAATTAGGGTTTGCTAGGGTTTGTGTTTCTTTTTGGCTTTCAGTTTCTTTTTGCAATTTGATTCGATTCCTTCGAGTTAGCTTTCATCCATCAATTAAAAAGCTTCTTCTAAGAGCTCATAGAAGTTGGCTTAAGCTCCTAGTGGACTTGTGCTAGCTGACCAAGTGACAGCTGCGGCAAGAGCTAGTACTTGTGCATACAGCACCGTCGCTTCCAAGTTTGTTACGAACTACCGGGTTGATAAAATTAAAGAAGGGAGTTCCAGGAGTTGTAGCATTATTGCTACAATACTGGAGCCCACCAATAGTGTCTGGTTACATCCTTTTCCCCACACCCTCACTGGCAACACAGCTAAGTGGTACATTGAGTTACCACGCGCGTCATTAAATACCTTCGACGCTCTAGCAATGGAATTCTTAAAGCACTTCCAGCTACCCATTTGATATGAGACTGGAACAAAGCTCCTTACTTCATTACGTCAGGATATTGCCACCCACATCTCTGATCATATACATGAATGGAGACGTAGACAAAGGTTATTCAAGGCTCCCCTCCCAGACTATCTCTTAGCGGACTGGTTTTGCAAATCCCTACTCCCTCAAATCGCTAAGGATGTCGCCTTAAGTGGTGCAGTCACAGAAGACCAATCCATACGTCGTGCCCAACAGTTAGATCTAATATATTCACAGTCTGGCACTCTTTACGATGTAATCCCCAATGCCCCTCGAAACTCCAATGCCTCCACTACTCAGCAAACCGGAGCACACGCCGATGGGATTATCAGCGCAACCTCTAGGACTATTGTAAAACAACTCAATGGTCACATTGCCCAGATGTCAGTGAACCCCTCTACCAAATCGACTTCTCTTCCTACCATCGTGATAAACTCTGTGCAGTCTACACAAAAACCTGGTGGTAAGAACAGGAAGAATAAGAAAAGGACCGCTCCTTCTGAGGAACAGTCAACAAAGCAGCAAAACCTAAAGCAGAAGGTCGTTGCGCCCTATGACAACGGAAAGGATAAACCTGCCTGATTCCCTTGCAAAATCTATGCTGAATACCACATGACATATCTGTGTTCGCGTCTTCAGGAATGCACAGATTTCATTGCTAACAAGGATACTGGTAGGACCCCCACTGTCCTTAATAATCCTTTCCCCACTCAGCAGTAGCAACACCTCATTGCCAACCAACCCCAACCCCTACAAGGGGGCAATGGTGGTTCGCAAAATCCTTCAGCTGGTGAAGGATCTTCTACCGTTTACACCTTTGAAATGGTAGATCTACAAACAAGAGCCAAATCCTATGGAGCTCCTGTTGCTCATGCAGAGGAACCTTCCTCAAGTCAAAACCCACTGCCACCCAATGATTTGCATATCGAAAGTTCGGTTGTTGACCTTGTAATTCGCCACCCTAAAGGGGCACTTTGACACACAATGCACAATACATCTGCATGTGCCACCCAAAACTACAGCATTGTAGAAGACTTGGCGCAAGCGCTATCGGCTATGTTGGCGCTTGAAGTATTACAAACATGTCCAGCACAAAGGAAAGCTTTGCTTTTGGCTATTGGTGGTATCGACCCACAGGATTCCATGCTTGCAATTTTCGACATGGAAAAGTGTAAACCTCCCCTTTCCCACCAGCTTGCATTTCAGGTGCAAATCTTTTCGAAAGGTAAAGGTATACATAGAACTGTCATCGACGAAGGTGCTTCTACCTGCATCATGTTAGCTTCATGTTGGCTCGCTTTGGGTTCTCTAACCCTATCCCCGCCGTCGAATTCCCTTAAAGCTTTCGACAGCCACACTTTCATCCCAAAAGGTTACCTAGCTAGCTATCCCATCACCTTGAGTGGGAAAATGGTAACGGTAGATATTGAAGTCATGGATCATAAACTCGACTATAATCTACTTTTGGGCTGCACTTGGACTTATGCCATGAAGGTCGTTGTGTCTTCGGTCTTCCATATCATCCTCTTTCCCTTGGATGGAAAGATAGTCACAGTGGACTAGCTGTCCTTTTGCACCCTAGATTACTCTTTGTTACCTAGCAACTCTGTACCCTTAGTGGGTGGTGTACCTAACTCTTATGTCAATATCGGTACCGGTCTACTGAAGGGCTCTTCCCTGATGGGTTGTTTCCCTCTTCCACCACCCGCAGTTCCACAGACAGTCTCTATGGTTTCATCCATTCCTCACGAACCGACCGATCCTTGGATCCTCACGGCCCCTTCAGACATTGACACTTACGGAGAAAAAATGTTATTGTCACCAGTTGAATTTGCTTACTAGGCCATTCAATCTGCATCCGAGTCTCCGATCATTTTGGTCACAACCAACAGTACCACAGCCCCTCCCATAACTGCTCCTTCTTTCGATCCACTCAATCAAGTCCTACCTAAGGACGAAGCTATTAGAGAGATCATGATTTTAGAAGAGTGACCTTGGGAGGAATCGCACCATTGTGTTTCGATATCTTATTCAGACACGATGCCTCTTCAAATCCTGTCATCTGATGCACCTAAAATCGTTTCCTCACCATATACGACTATCGAAACTTTGGACTCGGAGGGAAACATGGGTAATCTTTCAAGGACATTACCCATCGATATTTCTGTCAAGACAGGCATCCTGGAAAGTATACGAATTGGAGCCAATCGCAATCCTGAGGAAATTGCGAGCTTCACCTACCCATTTAAGGACTTCCACAATGTTCTCCCTTGGTCTAATGAGGAAATGCATGGCATAGAACCTTCTATTGTCAAGCATGAGATCAAGGAAGACCAAGCATTCTTTTTACGGTATTTTTCTTGCTCGTTAATCCAAAAAAACCTCGAAACTCCTTCTTCGGGCTCGTTAAATTACCACGAAGAAGAGCGAGCATTCTTTTTATGGTATTTTTCTTGCTCATTAATCCGAAAAATCCTTGAGTCTCCTTCTTTGGGCTCGTTAAACTACCACGAAGAAGGTCGAGCGTTCTTTTTATGGTATTTTTCCTACTCGTTAATCCGAAAAACCTCAAGTCTCCTTCTTTGGGCTCGTTAAACTACTACAAAGAAGATATGAGCATGTTCTTTTATGGGATGTTTTCTTCCTCTAAAAACTAAAAATCCCTGAGTTTGTCATCGTTGGGCTCGTTAAACACATATGACGATAGTCTGAGCAACTCTTTTTCACTCTTTTTCTAGCTCATTAAACTAAAAAAGACCATTAGAGCATTCTTGTTAGGCGCTTTTTTCTCACTCATAAAACTGAAAAAATCCCAAGTTTTTTCTTTAGGCTCATTAAACATTTATAAAGATGACCTGAGCATTCGTTTAGGTACTTTTCTCACTCATTAAACTAAAAAAATCCCGAGTTTTTGTCACTAGGCTCATTAAAAATCTAGGGCAGCAACAAGAGCGCTTGCTTTTTTGGGACCATTTCTCGCTCTTAAATCGAAAAGTCCCCGAGTTTTTCCCCTTCTTCCTTGCTCAATAAACTGAAAAATATACCTTGAGTTTTCTTCATTTGACTCGTTAAAATTTGATGAAGGTATTGAGTTTGTCATCGTGTGACTCATTAAAAATTCACGACGAAAAACGAGTTTAGTAAGTCTCCTCATACTCGTAACAAAATGAGGTCAACATCTATTGAACATAGGTTTCTCTTTATCCAGATTCAATGGATTAAATGCAAAAGTAACCGATCTGGGTATACTATTAACCTTTTGTCGCTCCTGGTTAACAACTATGACAAAGGGACCACCATGGAGTCATTCTTTATGATCTTTTCAGACTCTCTAAATATGAAAAGACCACCTAGTTGTCTCATATGGACTCATTAAATTAAACAGACAAGATATAGAGTCGCTCTTTTTACGATCCTTTTCAGACTCTAAAAACATGAAAAGATCGACGAGTTTGCCTGTATGGACTCTTTAAACTAATCAAATAGGGCATAGAGTCGCTCTTTTCATGGTCTTTTTCAGACTCTTAAAATATGAAAAGATCGACTAGTTTACCCATCTGGACTCACTAAACTAATCAGACAGGGAAAGTAGATGATACAATTACATTCAATATTAGAAAGCGTAGTTTGGTAACAGTCATTCCCTTGAACATGGCACTCCCTCAGATAAACCTTCCTTGTGACGACCTCTCAATATGAATCCTACCATCCTATGAGTTTAGCCTAAATACCCCGATGTTTTTACATCTCTATATCCTAACACTCTTTGGTGTTCACGAGTCTAGTGTTGCATGGTTAAAACCATTGTCGTGCCTTCTATTGTTCAAGGGTTAACCTTTTGTTTCCTCCATCAATCCATCAAGCATATCCTTTCATCATGCCCTCTGTTGTTTAGACCCAATGCTCAAAGATTCCTCAAAAAAACAAATCATTCTTGTCCCATTTCGTGTCGATTGATGTAGGACACATTATTGCCTACCCTTCGATAGGTATCTTCCTATTGACTTCAACACTCTATCTAGGAAGACAAACCAGAAACACATTCAGTGCCTTGGTACTTGCAGACATTAGTGGCAGGTCGCCTTGTGTTTGATCAGGGTTTCTCATTATTGGCTCCTGTTAAGTGATTCTATGGGTGTTCGACAAAAAAAACATCTTTCACACTCGTCAGATTGTACTGTGCATCTTGGAGACCATCACCATTATTGGTGGCCTTCCTCACATCTGTTAATGGTCTCCATTATTGACTGGTAATCAGATTATTTCATGCATGTTCGACATCAACGCATATATTCACATGTATCGATCTATGTTGTTCGGTGAAGCGGAAATCAAGACCTTGGGTAGAGGCTTGCATCAATCAGCCTTGCTTCCTCTCCCAAGTTGCGTATATTGTTTTTTGGAGACAGCTCATCAGAATGATCCTATTATGACATCGGATCCACATTGTGCTTATCAACGGCCAACATCGTCATATCTATTTTATGACAAAAATCACTCTCACATAGCTACTGAGCATGGGAATGCCCAATTCAAGACATGATTTTAATAATTTTATATATATGTGTTGTATCAGGTTTCCTGTACCACTCGAAGCTCTGATCCTCTCTCTCTTTTTGTCGAAGAAGGAAAATTACATTTAAGTAAAGTATTTCGGCCATCGTCGCAGCCTCTGATCTCACACTTTAGGGGGCATCTGTTATACGCAAATGTTTAAAATAACAACAAGAAATGCTAAATATAGAAGTGATAAATTTAGTACTGCTATAAATAGCATTTCGGGATACCTTCCTATTTTAGTTCGCCCCTGAACTAAAATAGAGAAGTAAAAAATCGAATTTGATCTTAGCAACTGTTTGTAAAATAATTAATTAATTCACCATAAGTTAATTAGTTGTAGAAAATCAAACATGAAGTCTATGTGAGGACATGCAATAGTTTCTCCATTGATGGAGGAATTTATCCCTCAATTAAAGAGATATGTGTAGAATTTTGTAGAATTTTTCTACACATCAGCTAGCTTTGATACCATGTAGAATTTTTCTACAAATCAGCTAGCTCCGATACCATGTATAAATTTCACCACCTGTAGATCAAACTGATATATGCAATGTACTAAAGCATAATACTAGATCTACTTCTACAACCAATTTAGCAGAAGCTTAATCGAACATGAGAAACATCAATAAGAATACATATAACTAATATGGAGAAATCAAACACACATAACACATAAGATATAACTAGGGGAAAGCACTAGCCTAAAACCCCATCTTTGTATTATCATACAAGTGGAAATATGTCCGGATTACACAAAGCCTTAGCTCAGAAGCTATCCAGCTCTCAGTACAATCCCTCTGCTACTCATAAACAATCAAGGGATTCTCACAAACCTTCCCCTTTGCCCTCCAAGCCTCCTATTTCTATGCACAGTTTTTCCTGGGTCCTCCAGCTGCAACCTGTGTGATTCTCACCTCACACACAACACTGACCTCTGAAATAACTACACAAACCTGAAGGAGATAAATCCTCATCATGGATGAGCTTCCTTTATAGGAAAAAAATTCATCCAACTGATAGTACACTTTCCCTTCTTTGATCTCAATTGCGTCTTTGACAGAACTAACATGCATCAGTTATCCATGAGTGAATACACAGTTATCTGAAAATAATAGTTGTCACATGCATGTAAGCATCAACAAACTATATCTCATTAATTTGACAACTTGCTAAATTAATCTAATTGAACTTGACTAAGTTAAACTAAGTCAACTAATCCTCTCAATATAGAACTCATCCTTAATTCCTCAATCAGTGGAGCAAATCAAGGACACATTCCCCAATGCATGGAGAAATAATTGCATGTTCTCACAAAGACTTCAAGTTTGCTTTTCCTTAACTAATTAACTCATGGAGAATTAATTAATTAATATTCCAAACTACTGGTAAGACCAAATTCAAATTTACTTCCTATAGATAGACCAGGGACTACTATAAATAGGATGGGACCTAGAAGCTATTTTTAGAAGATGTTATTTTTAGCAGTTTCACCTCTTACCCAAGGTGGCCAAAATGCTCATTGGCCAAACTGCTATTTTTAGAAGTGTTATTTTTAGCAGTTCTAATTTTAGCACTTCCTAAATTTAGCACTTCTTGTTGCACACTTTTCAACAATAAGGATGAGTTGTAATTAGTTGGCTCCATTAACTGAGTCAAGTCCAGTTAGATTAATTCAAACAGTGTGTTGAATTAATTGTGAGTTCAGTTAGTTAATGCATGCATGCATGTAACTGCTGCACTTCAGATAACTGAATATTCTCTCATAAATAACTCATGCATGTCAGTTCAGACATAGACCTAGTTGAGATCAGATGGAGGGACAGTGTACTATCAGTTGTAGGAATATTCCATTGTGAATATCTCTTGCATGCAAAAGGAATTCTTTCCTTGAGGATTGCGCAGTTACTTCTTTAGCTTTTGTGAGTGTGATGAGGACAATTCACACATGTGGCATCACTGGACCCCAAGAAAAACTGTGCAAGGAAATAGGGGGCTTGGAGGGCTGAGGAAAGGCATATCTTGTGTCTACTTAGTCTGTGAGCTGTATTGTTTGATTGCAGAGAGAGTAGGATAGCTTGTGAGATGATTCTTTTTGTAACTTGAACATATTTCCACTTGTATGATAATACAGATATTGGGGGTTTAGGCTGAGGCTTTCCCCGGGTTATTTCTTCTGTGTTATGCGTGATTGATTTCTCATTCTCAGTTATATGTGTTCTCATTGATCTTGCTCAATTCGATTAAGCTTCGACAAAGTTTGTTGTAGAAGTAGATCTTGTATTTTGCTTTAGTATATTGCATAATCTATTGATCTACAGTGGGAAATTCTACATGGTATTGGAGCAAAGGTGATCAAGGAAAAGAACAGTATACAAGAAGGGAGAAGTTCGAAGTTTGAGGTTCCTGAATATAGAAATCGATTCTTAACACGTCTCAATTTCACCAATGGTGTTCAACGGTTTAAGACTCGAATATGCTCTTGATGGAAGTTTGAATTATATAGCTTGGAAGGATCGCATGGAAGTAGTATTAGAGGATAACGGTCCAAAGGACTTCATTGATCAAGAAGTCCCCAAGTCGATTGATGCTACTGAATTGGCGGAATGGAAGAAATGTGTGGCTAGAGCAAGGAGAATCCTTCTAGAGGGAGTTTGAGACCACATAATCTTGAGTCTCCATGGGAAGGAGACACCATTTTCAATGTGGAAAACATTGAAATATCTATATCAGAACAGCAGCGATCAGAGGAAGCTAGTGCTGAAAGACAAGCTTCGAAAAATAAAGTGTGAAAAGGACGACACAATCTCTACATATTTGAACAAGCTCACCACCTGCAAGGATGAGCTTGGAAGTGTAGGGATCACGACCGCTGATGATGACATGGTGAGTCTTGCACTCCTCGGTCTTCTTAAGAGCTGGCATAGCTACCAAGACTCGGTTAATGGAAGAGAAAAACTGCCAGATTGGGAACGACTTTGGTCAGATTTGATGCAGGAGGAGATAAGAAGAAGCACCAGAGATGGATCCTCATCGAAGCAAGATGATGAGGAAAATCTAGCCTTAAGGCGAGGAAAGGGAAAGGGAAGGTGTCCCATCCCAAATCCGATTCTTCCCATGGTGGGAAAAAGTTTGACAAATCGAAAGTGCGATGCTTTCATTGTCATGAAGTGGGCCATTATGATACAAATTGTCCACAGAAGAAATCCAAGAAAGGATCCTCGAAGGGATCTGATGGTGAGGCACTGGCCTCACAGTTTGAGTTGGATTTCTCTCTTATCGCATGCATGGTTTCATCCATGGTGGGATGTGTGTGGTACCTGGACAGTGGAGCTTCATTCCACATGTCAGGTGACAAGAATCTTTTCAGTACCTTAGAGGAGAAGGATCTCCAGATGTGGATCGAGATGGGTGATGATGGAAAGTACCGTGTTTCAGGTGAAGGTACAGTTGTGTTTCAGAGGGAGCATGGAGCTCCTCTCACCCTGATTGATGTAAAGTATGTACCAGGTCTGAAGAAGAATCTTGTGTTTGTCGCTATGCTAGAAGATAAAGGCTATGATGTAGTCTTTAGTAAAGGAAAGGTATTCCTGAGGCATATCGGTACTGGACAGACAAAGCGAATTGGGATTCGAGTAAAGAATCTCTACAAGCTGGAGGTAGATGACTATGCTTCATTGAGTTCCAAAGTTGAGATGGTGCAAAGCCAAGATGTTGGCAAGCTATGGCATAGAAGACTGGGCCACTTGCACCATGGAGCCTTGAAGATCATGCAGTAAATTTCTACCGGGCTACCCAAGGGAAAACTGGAGAAGACGAATATATGCAAAGGTTGTACCTTAGGTAAGTACACGAAATATTCCTTTCCGAATCAAGACAATAGAGCTGGAGAAATCCTGGAGCGAGTTCACTCAGATGTTTGTGGACGTTTCTCTACAGCCTCCATCGCTAAAGAAAGGTACTATGTTATTTTTATTGATGATTTTTCTCGTAGATGCTGGATCTACTTTATGCAAGAGAAGGATCGGACCTTCTTGAGGTTTTGTGAGTTTAAAGCCTTGGCAGATAAAGAATCTGGAAAGAAAATAAAAGCCTTGTATGTCTCCCAACAGTTTAAAGACTTCTGCGCTACAGAAGGAATTAAACAGGAATTGACAACACGCCATAACCCACAGCAGAATGGGGTGGATGAAAGGAAGAATAGATCGATTGTGGGTGCAGCTCGAGTGATGTTGCATGACCAAAGCCTACCACTGCATTTGTGGGTTGAGGCATGCAATACAAAAGTATACTTGGAGAACAGAAGCCCGCACTGTATACTGGGAATGAAGACACCTATGGAGGCCTTTTCCAGAAGCGACCAGATGTGAGTCACTTCCGAATCTTTGGATCATCAATTTACTGTCATGTGACCAAAGATGCTCGGAAGAAGCTAGATCCAACAACTGAGTTTGGAATAATTGTGGGGCACACGGATACACCCCACAACTATCAGGTGTACCTGCCTACCAGTCAGAGGACAGTGGTACATAAGGATTTGAAGTTCGAAAAGCAGAAAGCCATGTGATTATCACTTGAGAGGGAGCTCAAGTTGCATGCAGAGGAGGAACTTTCAGTTCCTAAGGAGGAGGAGCCTCAAATTGATGCGGAGCAGCCGTATGCAGAGGATCTGGGAGTGGAGACATCCACTCATGTTGAGACTTCAAAAGATGGCCAGAAACGCTCAAGGGAAGCTGACAGGTTGATGCTGAATGTACGAGAGAATGTGGGACAACCATCTTCTCAGCGCAGACAGAGGAGGTCACCCGAGCGGTACACTAGGTACATGGCCCTAGTTGGGGAGTGTGTAGATACCTAACCTTCTTCACTCAAGGAGGTAGTGCAGCAACCAGTATTAGTCGATGCAATGGTAGAGGAGTACGACTCTATCATTCAGAACAGTGTGTGGGATGTTGTCCCAAGACCTCAGGGAAAGTCAGTAGTGAGTTCTAGATGGCTTTACAAGGTAAAGCAGGCAGCTGATGGCAGTGTTGAGAAACATAAGGTAAGGTTTGTTGCCATGGTTTCTCACAGGTCGAGGGGATCGATTACGATGAGACCTTTACTCCCGTAGCAAGGTACTCATCTATCAGACCAATGTTGGCACTATCAGCTCAGATGGGTTGGAAGATCCATCAGATGGATGTGAAGACAACATTCCTCAATGGGAAGATTGAGGAGGAGGTGTACATTGAGCAGCCAGAGGGTTTCGAGACCTTCGATCGTGAGTCACATGTGTGCTGACTCAAGAGGGCTTTGTATGGGCTGAAGCAAGCACCCCATGCTTGGTACACCAGGATCAACAGCTATTTCACTGGGTTGGGCTTCACCAAGAGTGAAGCAGATGTGAACCTTTACCACATCATGGTAGAAGGTAAACCATTGATCATTGTTCTTTATGTCGATGATCTGATTTTGACAGGTGATGATCAGCTAATACAGTCTTGCAAGGAGGACCTTGCAAGAGAGTTCGAAATGAAAGACATGGGTCTTATGCACTACTTTCTAGGCATGGAGGTGTGGCAGAAAGATGGTGAAGTATTTATGTCTCAAGGCAAGTATGCCAATGAGATACTCAGGCGCTTTCACATGGAGAAGTGCAAGCCCATGCAGACTCCTCTAGTTGGGAACTGGAGGAAGGAGGATGCTACTTCAAGTGAGGTAGTAGCTGCTACTATTTATCGGCAGCTGGTGGGTTCACTTATGTATCTGGTGAACACATAACCTGACTTATGCTTTGCAGTGAACCAATTGAGTCAAGCTATGGTTCAACCTACCAAGCTGTTTTGGAAGGCAGCGAAGCATGTGTTGAGATACCTCAGAGGCACATCTCAGTTCGGATTGTGGTACAGACAGACAGAGGGAGTGAAGCTTCAGGGCTTCACAGATGCGGATTGGGCAGGGAATCCATCAGACTAGAAGAGCACTTCTGGAGGAATCTTCAACCTTGGTTCAGCTGTAGTTTCCTGGTACAGCAAGAAACAGAGGTCAGTTGCACTTAGCTCAACAGAGGCTGAATACATGGCTGCTAGTCAGGCTGCATGTGAGGCCATTTGGATGTGGAAGATTATAGTGGGATTGTTTGGTTAGAGGATGGATCCAACCGTGATCTAATGCGATAATCAGAGTTATATCAAACTCTCTGAGAATCCAGTTTTTCATGACAGGTCCAAGCACATTAATATCTGATATCACCATCTTCGAGACAGTGTGGTCAAGAGGATCATGTTGTTGCTGTATGTTTCAACCGAGGAATAGGATGCAGATATTTTGATGAAGGCAATTGTCAAAATGCAAGTTCAAGTTCCACAGAGATAGGACTGGGGTTACTAATAATCCCTTTCTTGTTGAGAGGGAGTGTTGAAAATAACAACAAGAAATGCTAAATTTAGTACTACTATAAATAGAATTTCGGGATACCTTCCTATTTTAGTTAGTCCCTAAACTAAAATAGAGAAGTAAAAATTCGAATTTGATCTTAGCAGTTGTTTGTAAAATAATTAATTAACTCACCATGAGTTAATTAGTTGTAGAAAATAAAACATGAAGTCTATGTGAGGACATGCAACAATTTCTCCATTGGTTGAGGAATTTATCCCTCAGTTAAAGAGATAAGGATGAGTTGTAATTAGTTGGCTCAGTTAACTGATTCAAGTCCAGTTAGATTAATTCAAACGGTTTGTTGAATTAATTGTGAGTTCAGTTAGTTAATGCATGCATGCATGTAATTGCTGCACTTCAAATAACTGAATATTCTCTCATAAATAACTCATGCATGTCAGTTCAGACAGAGATCCAGTTGAGATCAGATGGAGGGACAATGTACTATCAGTTGCAGGAATATTCCATTGTGAATATCTCTTGCATGCAGAAGAAATTCTTTCCTTGAGGATTGCGCAATTACTTCTTCAATTTTTGTGAGTGTGATGAGGCCAATTCACACATGTGGCATCATTGGACCCCAAGAAAAACTACGCAAGGAAATAGGAGGCTTGGAGGGCTGAGGAAAGGCATATATTGTGTCTACTCAGTCTGTGAGCTGTATTGTTTGATTGCAGAGAGAGCAGGATAGCTTGTGAGCTGATTCTTTTTGTAACTCGAACATATTTCCACTTGTATGATAATACAGAGATTGGGGTTTTAGGTTGAGGCTTTCCCGGGTTATTTCTTCTTTGTTATGTGTGATTGATTTATCATTCTCAGTTATATGTCTTCTCATTGATCTTGCTCAATTCGATTAAGCTTCCGCAAAGTTTGTTGTAGAAGTAGATCTTGTTTTGCTTTAGTATATTTCATAATCTGTTGATCTACAGTGGGAAATTCTACAGCAAACTGATGCCTCATTAGCTCAGAGGAGAAAGACATGATAGCTGAAGCAAAGACCAAGATCACATGCCTCGTTTCCACACTAACGCTGGCTATACATTGACAGCCTGCTTTATAAAGCTTCTCTGTAAGCCTAAGGGAGAATTAGTGACCCTACTAACTCTAGTTGTTAGTTCAGGAACAATGTTAGTAGATCCTAATGAAGTTCTAAGGGTCAAAGGAGTGATTTGACTCATAAATATCTAGATATTTGCTCCTAAATCTACTCAACAAAAGCAAGGAAACATCTCAAGTTCGACCTATTTGGGGGATTTCTAATCCTAATGAAGGAGGCAAATGGGAAAGAGCTAAAAAGCATGGCAACTTCATTGCTTTTACCCTAAGGAACTCATGGAGGAACTTGGCAACCCTAACTCAATTGCTACATAAGCAAAGCTAGGGCTATTGTGATAGAGGTAAGATCATTTGAAAGGATAACATAATTGATTGTTGAGCATTGTCTCAAATCAAAAGAAGTTGGTAAGAAGGGAGAGAGAGAGAGAAGTTGGAGGGGTAAGGGAAGGTTGATGCAACAGATGGTTGTAATCACTCTTCCGACATTAATATAGAACTGTAGTTGTACTGTCTACTCCATGGTGTTTGTACTATCATTCATTAGCTTGTTTGTCCAATATCTTTTAGCATGAGTAGCTTCGTTATGTGTAAATAGATGTTCTTTTATGTATTCATGTATTAGTTATCAATGTTGTATGTTGTGATTATGCGTGTCTCTTCTATGTGTAGGACTTGATCTGGATTCGGCTCAGTGGACTTCCACCTAGTTGCATTGTGCTCTCCAGCAAATCTACACGAAGGCTTGAGGTAATCTATTTGTCCTACTTTGATAGTTAGTTTTTGTTTATGAACATGCATGTAACTTTGTGACAGTTGCAAATAATCTTACAGTCTGCCAAAGGTCACGGGAAGACCTTTGAGGGTATCTCCATTTTACATACACCATGCATTTTATCCTATAGCAGAATTGGGGACTATACATCTAGTTCTCGGTTTACACGAATATTTATTAGTTTCCTCCTCCTTCTAAGACCTCCCTATACTTCTGCATTCCCTTTCTGACCCACCAAAACCTTGCTGCATTCTACCTTCACATATTCAGCCTTGAATCTGATCCAAAAGGCCCTGTTTTGAGTTGTTTTCCCACACTAACAGGTTAGTAGACTACACAGTGCTTTATAAAGCTCTGTGTCTGCATACACAGAGCGTTAGTGGACCCAGTAACTCTCTGTGGCCACTGCTACAAAGCGTTAGTCCCTTAAAATCTTGATATACAGTTGTGTCTGCAAACTCAAGGGGATAGGAAGCCTGCTCATGGACTGAAAGAGGGTCTGCAACTGCATTTTGTTAGCAAGATCGATGTCCTGAAAGAATTTTTTTTTCTTAGGAAATAAGTTTTTTCTTTCTTAAAACATTTTTTATGAAAGAAATATCCACAATTTTTATTCATTCTTTTGTTTAGCTGGTTAAAAGCTGCTCTATTTTGGTTTCAAGTAATTGGTAGGAAAGCATTGGAAATATTTCTGTTGGTTATGCATGTGTTATAATGACTAAGATGCATGGAACAAATATGAAAATGTGAAAGGCTCTCACTGTAGAATACAACTTGTTTTCATCGAATTGAATATAATTTTTAAAAGCATTGTCTTGTGCGTGATTTTTGAGTCAGAGTCCCATCACATTTCATACGTCAACTCCCCTACCGAAGACACTAAAAAGGTACACATAAAATTTACCTAAAATCAATCATTAACTCTTTATTGAGCAAATAAACATTAGTTCAAGTTAGGATCTTGGGATAGGCAGTGTGAGTAAACTACCCAAGATCAGAAACCAAAACTAGTGTCACTAAAAGAGAGAAAATTCCTTCTGCACTCATACTTCCGGGACCACTCCAGTCAAAGCGGAGTTAAATACGAGACATCATCAGACTGTACATGAAGGTAGCCCGCCTTCGCTTGCAACTCCCTTGGGTATTCTGTGTATTGGGGATCCCTTCGGGGATTTCAAAGTTGAGTTTAGGATACAAGTATCCTACCCACACAGTGTACTGTCTGCGACTATGTCCCCCCCGGTAGTGTCTGTGATCTGAGGTATCCTTAGTGGCCAAGCTCTTAGGGACTTGGACAAGGTGACTGGGGCGGGTGGCCCTGGTACCTAACACAGACGAACCTACTCTGTCTTCAGTTTTTAGGAGGGTGCTCGTCTTCACGAGAGTACTTGGCCCCTCAATCTGAGGTTCGGGCGAAGCTCTAGAGTAACCATAACTGTACATTTGGCCAGCCCTCTCTGTTATTCATTGTGATACTAGGTTTCATCTCTAGTGATCGGTGCTTATCAGACAGGGTCATTTCCCTCTGTTTTCTTATTGATCAACTTAGTGTATTTTTTATATTTTTTAGGTACCCGTGTGCTATCATTGAGACTTTAACAAATATCACGATAAAAATTATTGATAAAAATTAACAGTCACCGTGGCTACATCCTGCCCTCGTCGTCAATATAGACAATTGTTAGGACTTCCTCCACTCCTTGTGGAGGATCCGCCGAGCTCCAGTGAACCGGATTCCCCATCCTCGGGGAATCAGTCTCCTAGATCTCACATGGAATCTGTTTGGACAATCGACGATTCAAGTTTGCCGGAGGATTTCTTTACCGAAGGATTTCTTCCTCCCTTTAACCCTCCGCTCACGAATCCGTTGGACCCACTCTTGGTTCCCGTGGCACCTGTACTCCCTGTCTCTTTAGTTGGAACATTTCCATCCATCCCGTCGACGACTAATGGGTCCTGGAACTTTGTGGACACTTTTGGTCCTCCACCACTTCCCCAGTTGACAGACACCACCACACCGTTGATGGTGAACCCGGTATCCCATTTGTCCCAAGTACAACCACTCACAAACAAACAAATGAAAGTTGTTTGTGTATTCTCTCATTTTTATTTTTATTTTATATTAATGAATGTAATTTCACATGTTGATTATCTTGAACTTTTATATCTATATTTAATTTTTCATATTTATTTAATAAAATTATTAAATTATAATGTAAACTATCAAATAACAAATGAAATTATATAAATACCTGAATTTATTAATCATGAATAACAAAAAAACAATACCTAAGTTTATTAATCATGAATAACGAAAGAAACAATAAATTAAAAAAATTGTATTGGCTTATGGAAAGTCATGCTTAACTATAAGAAATAAATATACTCTTCCATATCAAATGCAACTTTAAAGTGGAGTAGGATAAGAAGAAGTAAATATACTTCAACATCTTTAGAGTGCCACATGATAGGAAAAAGTAAATGCAGTTTTAGAGTGCAATAGGATAGGAAATAGTAAACAATAACCATTTAAGTAAAAGAGGTGAATGTATTTCAATCAATACCATTACATTTAAGAGGGTGAAAATGATGTTCATAGACATATATCAACTACATTTATTAATGTAATTATACTAGTTATTGAACATTCTATAGAAATCTAGCCCACTCATTTATTAAAGGTTGTCATGAAGAATAAATAGGATAATAAAATTGCAACTTTTGAATTATATCTTTATTTTGTAGTTTATTAAATTCCTAATCGAAGAACAAATAAGTCATTGTAAATAGAAAAACTATGATAAATAAGCTTGTTCTCTCTCTCTACACACATGCGCACACTCACACACATATATATGATTGGTATTAATTATTCGGTAATTACAAATGGGATGTGACGTGTTGCTTTAAGAAAGAAAGGAAGTAGGTGTATTTTGTCTTCAACCTTTTTCCATGAAGTTTGAATATGGAATAGTGACTGAACTTCATACAAATCAATTAATCAACATTTAACAAATAAAAACGCCAATACATATAAAAAGTGACATTTCTTCTTTGTAAAATGCATATATTAGTTTACTTTCCAACCTTGTACTTATTCAAGTAAGTCCATTCCATAGCTTGATGGTACAAAAATCTATGAGATAGTGCACTACAACTAGGTCTTACAACAAATTAACTTCAAGCTGGCATACAAATGCACCTTTCATGACCCTTGTACCTATGAAAGTCGCCCATTCCACAATTTGATCCCCCATCCTCTCCTTGCATGGAAGGGTTGATTTCATGTGCTATAAATAATGCTACCAAGCTTAAGATGTAAGCCTGAATAATAGATCTTACAACAACATTGGGAAATGCACCCTGCATATGGCTATCATTTACAATTTGGATCGAACACTCTAGGGTAAGTGTTCATGGGTTGTTTCGAATGCTAATAACATGTTGGCTCCTTCACCAAGCCTTAGCTAACTCCATCTACATTCTCACATCCATGTAGCTATCTAACCTTTCTCTCACTATATACCCATGTTGATCCATAATTTGTGCATACTCCTTAAACTCCGCGTAGGATCATCTGTTACACCACTCTCATGGTAGATATCAAGTTGGGAAGAAAGAGTTTGGTTTAACTTGTCAAGGGTTGCTATTACCGAATTACCACAAGGTCATTCAAATCCACACTCCTCTTGTCATAGCTCTTATATGAGTTTTATGAAAATAGAAAAAGTAGTAAAGATAAAATAAGTATACATAACCATAAACCATAATAAGTTTACATAAAACTCGCTCAATATAGACTACATCCACAGACATTGCTATCAATAAATTACATAATATGAAAATACCATAAACAAAACCATCAATTTTCACCAAGCCAACCACCACCTCGCATGAGTGACCCCAGCCTTATCATTTATTCCTTATCGATCAACCACTCATTAGCAATGTTCAGAAACCGGCTACAAGCACATCTTTCACCCATACAAAACGCAAGGATGTGCGGGTAGGCCCTGTTTGTGGGAAGAAATGACTTATGCTGACCGGTCATCAACGTCGAATACTAGGTGTAAGGTCCTCAAGTTCTACCCGAGCGCGGGCGCGGTTGCGCGCCGGGCGAGTCTACCGGCGCACGGGCGGTCGACGGGCACGTGGGCGGGCGCGCGGGCGCACAGGCGGGCGCGGGCAAACGAAGTGGGCGCGGGCTACACGACGGGCGGGCGAGGGCTGCACGACGGGCAGGCGTGGCGACACGGGCGTGCGACGATGCTGCGAAGAAATGCGACGTTTGTACGAGTCGGGTGCGACGAAAACAGAAACATTGTGCGACACTTGGAAAATGCGGCTAAGTGTTGGGAGTCTTATATTGCAACTTGGAGAAGGCGTGCATTGAGGCATGGCCGACGGTAAAGGAGCATGTTAAAGTGCGTTGTGGGCGCATGTTAGTGGTTTTGGGGGTCGGCCAAGGGGCTGCACACCCCATGTAAACCCACACTAGAACGCATATAAATGTATGAGCATGAGAGCTCATTAACAATCATCGCATTCACTCTCATCTTCGCAAGAGACAAGAAGGAAGTGTGCAAGTCAAGAGGGAGTTGCAGATATCTCATGCGCATTGCTCCAAGAGGATTGCATACTTGGGTATAGTCTTGTGAACAGGTCGACGGTTGGGCAAGTGTGCCCGGGGTGGATTCTGAAGTATGGTTTTGTGCAGGACTTGGTGAAGAGGATTAAGTGGCTCGGGTGAGCACTACTCTTTGTGCAAGGGTGCACATGTATTGTAAAAGGCAAGGTTGCCTCTCTTTGTAATATTTGGCTAAGTGTAGACTTGGTTTGGCAAGGCACACTTGTATGTTGTAAAACTGATATTCTTAATAAAATTGTCGGGCAAACTCACATTACGGGGAGTTGCCCCTCCCCTTTATACTTGTTGCAATTGTTGTTGTTCTTGGTATAATTGCATGATGATAATGAATGAGTATGGGCTTCATTAAGTATAAAGGATAATTTCAAGTTTACTTGGTTGCGAAACACAAGCTAAGTAATGTTAATGTGAAAGTAGGCGTAGTCCACGAATGTTAGTATTGGTGAAAAGAAAGCGTTCGGTGGTGCCGCACCTTGCTACAAGCGGTTGGAAGACTACCGCGGGTGTAGGGGCGTGACAGTTGGTATCAGAGCTGATATCCTGGTTGAAGCTGCTACACAACTTCACCGAAGTGACAGTTGGTATCAGAGCTCGGTTGGAGCTGGTGAGCAGGGTTGCTCATGACGAAGTGCAGGTGTGGATGCACTTGACAGTTGATGACAGGTGATATTGAGGCTTGAACAAGGTTCAGGTGTTGAAGCATTTGAAGGTAGTTTCAAGACTCGGGTTTGAGCAGGGTTGCTCGTAACAGTGGAAGCAGGTTTAGCAGAGGTGAAGCTTAGTGCTTGGACCAAGCTGAACGACAAGGCATGGCAAGTTTGGGAGAAGGTGAAAGGGAGCTCTTGCTTACCTTATACAGGTTGAAGAGGTTGAAGGAAGAGAAGCCCCGGATCCGAAAGGAACTTGAAGTCTTGGAGAAGACTGTTGAAGATGAACTTCTTCAACTTGGTTGGACAATGGAGCAAGATGAAGTTGCAGATTGTGCTAACAAGGAAGAGGAAGCCGTGACAGTTGAAGATGTTGCAGACATGACCATGATGGAGGATGAACTTGAGATTGATCAAGTTGGACCAGGATCGTGCAGTTTGCAGACATGGATGAATGAGGAAGAGCCTCATGATGATGAAGTAAGTATTGATACTTGTGTTTCATTTGGGCATTTGGTGGATGGACCGTATGCAGGGAAGGGCAAAGCCAGGATCTTGCCATGGATGACTAGGATGAGACCTTGTATGGAGGAGCAAGGATTATTGATTGTTGCAGGACTTGTTGGGGTTGTTTGTGACCTTATGGTAGAAGGTACAAAGGCCCTTGACAAGGGAGGAACATGATGATCGTTGTGGAGGATTGGGTCATGCTTTAGCCACTTTGGCTAAGTGCCCGGCATGACTCATGGACAGATTGAGGAGGGCACACACTTGGGTATGATGATGCTTGGGTGGACTTCTCATGGCCAAGACCAAGAGCAAGTCTTGGTGGACACTTTGGTGGAGGAGCTATGATGGAAGGGACTCATGATGATGATGATATGGTTGGGTGACCGAGTTCACTAGACCGGAGATTGAAGACTTGGATGAGGATGACCGATGGTTGTGATGAGTCTACTTGGTTGGACTACATGGGCAACTTAGTCATGGACATTAGGTTGGAGGCATGGAGCATGGCAGTCTTATGCAGGGACATTATGTGGGAGCACTTGTAGAGGTGTCATGGACATCCAATGAGGAGTGCCAAGGCAAGGATGTTGTGCAGATGGATTTGCTAGTGTGACATGGAGACTTATTACTTATGAGTTGATGGAGAGGTTGTGCACTTATGTACAACAAGACCATGGACTTGGATGGATTTGTGAGCTAATTATGGAGCTCATGATGACATAAGATTGTTGTGATTTTTAGGGACTTCATACATGATGGACTTAGAGGATTTGATGCATTGAGGAGCTGAGGTCAAGAGACTTTGATGCAGTATGGGATGCATACTTTCAAAGTACATGTATGGGCATGGCTTGGAAGAGTGACTTGATGTGGAGGATCGATATGAGACACTTTGGAGTGATGGAGTTACAATGATGATGATGATGCCTTGACTTGGGCATGGGTTGAGCCGAGACTCAACTACTTTGACACATGGGAGCTGATTGATCTATGATCATGGGCAGCACATGGATAGATGAGACAAGTGCATACTTGTTTCTATGGCAGACTTGAGGGATGGCACATTGTAGATATGATGAAGGATTGCTTCATGGACCTAGATGTGGCACATCGAGAGTCGGTTTGATGAGATGGTCTCTTCACATGAAGGAGACACACACATGGATGATGATGTTGGGATAGATGTGGTTGATTTCATATAGCACATTGACACCAAACATCATGGACAACATGTTGCAGATGAGATGGATGGAGTTCCATGGACCTGAGCATGGATTATGGAGATAGATTCTTGATGAGTCGAGGATGTGGCAGATGTTTGAGGAACAACTGATGATGGCATGAGGATGTTCACTCTCATGGTTTGAGCGTGATAGTTGGACTGATCACCCGACTAGTTCAGACATGGGGTCGCGAAGTGTACAGAGATGTGTTGGCATTATGTTGGAGTATCATGGCAGCAGTTCACATGAGGACACATGATGAAGACAGGAGGTCAGTAATCATGGATCGAGATGACATCTGATGGAGTGCATACCGTGGAGGTGCATACCTTGGTATGGTGAGTTTGGTGGCAGTTGGTCACTAAGTCGAGGCATGATGGAGATGAGGCTCTACATATGTTGCAAGGATGTTTGCTTTGTGTGGAGAAGTCAACATCGTGGATGATGATGATCTTGGTGGATGGCTATCGGGATGGTATGTTGTCGAGGACGACAACGATTTCAGGTGGAGGAGGATGTAAGGTCCTCGAGTTCTACCCTAGTGCGGGCGCAGTTGGGCGCTGGGCGAGTCGATGGGCGCACGGGCGGTCGACGGGCGCGTGGGCGGGCGCGCGAGCGCACGGGTGGGCACGGGCACACGAAGTGGGTGCGGGCTGCACGACGGGCGAGCGAGGGCTGCACGATGGGCGGGCGCGGCGACACGGGCGTGCGACGATGCTGCGGAAGAAATGCGACGTTTGTGCAAGTCGGGTGCGACGAAAACAGAAACGTTGTGCGACACTTGGAAAATGCGGCTAAGTGTTGGGAGTCTTATATTGCGACTTGGAGAAGGCATGCATTGAGGCATGGCCGACGGTAAAAGAGCATGTTACAAGTGCGTTGTGGGCGCATGTTAGTGGTTTTGGGGGTCGGACAAGGGGCTGCACACCCCATGTAAACCCACACTAGAACGCATATAAATGTATGAGCATGAGAGCTCATTAACAATCATCGCATTCACTCTCATCTTCGCAAGAGACAAGAAGGAAGTGCGCAAGTCAAGAGGGAGCTGCGCATATCTCATGCGCATTGCTCCAAGAGGATTGCATACTTAGGTATAGTCTTGTGAACAGGTCGAAGGTTGGGCAAGTGTGCCCGGGGTGGATTCTGAAGTACAGTTTTGTGCAGGACTTGGTGAAGAGGATTAAGTGGCTCGGGTGAGCACTACTCTTTGTGCAAGGGTGCACATGTATTGTAAAAGGCAGGGTTGCCTCTCTTTGTAATATTTGGCTAAGTGTAGACTTGGTTTGGCAAGGCACACTTATATGTTGTAAAACTGATATTCTTAATAAAATTGTCGGGCAGACTCACATTACGGGGAGTTGCCCCTCCCCTTTATACTTGTTGCAATTGTTGTTGTTCTTGGTATAATTGCATGATGATAATGAATGAGTATGGGCTTCATTACGTATAAAGGATAACTGCAAGTTTAGTTGGTTGCGAAACACAAGCTAAGTAATGTTAATGTGAAAGTAGGCGTAGTCCACGAATGTTAGTATTGGTGAAAAGAAAGCGTTCGATGGTGCCGCACCTTGCTACAAGCGGTTGGAAGACTACCGCAGGTGTAGGGGCATGACACTAGGGTTGGGGGTGGTGGTGGTGGAGGAATTTCGGATTCTCTGTGCGAGCCGTATGCAATATTATATGAGAGATTGACCCGTCTTGCAAGTATAGTTACCGGCCACATGTATCTTGCAGCAAGTGTAGTGGACGACTCCTTAATCCCTAGAAAGAACTGTCAAACATTTATTAGTTTGAATCTATAGACTTTACAATAATATATATTGTACATATTTGTGGTAACACTGTACAAGAGAATTAGCTAATATACAATACAGTCTGACCGACCTCATTGCTAAGAGAAGCACGGTTCAATCCTTTTCACCAGGGTTGGAATTTTAAAATAGATTCATCTTTAAAATTTGGATGGTTTTTAAATTTTTGACTTTTTGTTAATTTATAAAAAAGATTTTGAAGTTTTTTAAAATTTAATCTATTTGACATGTTGAGAGAAACACGTTCAATTCTTTTGACCAAGGTTGCAATTTCAAAATATTTTTTTTTTAATTTTAATGGTTTTTACATTCTTTTAACTTATTTTCACAATTTCTAAAAAAAATATAAAGTTCTTAAAAAAAATTAAAACAAATTTAAAAAGCATTTAGCAAACAATCTACCCATCAAATTCCATCTCTGCCATGATATTTAGGATATACGATGATATTTGGGAACTTGGAGTGTCCTTTTACTAGCATACAGAAGGACGCTTTAACATGTGGAAACCAGGGAATCGAAGCGGTTCCGCAACCCAAAAATAAAATTAAAATCTATGGTTTGACAATCTCGTAAAATCTAAGTTATTGTGCTGAGTTTAGTGATTATGTAGATTGCAGGTTTGGGAAACAATATAAGTTACCCTCTATTATTTCCCTTCACTTTTGTTGTTCCTGCATGTGGCTATACCGCCATTCATTGATTGATTGTGTAAGGTTGTTTCATTGCATTTCCTTATACGGGATATGTTCAATTACCCCTCCTAAAATGTGTATCAGATCCACATTTATAACAATGGTGTCTGTTCCTCCATTTTACGAACGAACGAAAAGTTCTTCTGCTTCATTTTTAAACCATCAAAGTCTGTAATATAGGGCAAAGTGTAAGTTTATAGGGCAAACTAAATATGAGGTTAAATGTACATATGAAATGAAATTAATGAAAAAAGAATGGTGAAAAAGAATCATCGTACCTGTTAATTTATATAAAAATGAATATAAGCATTTATACATAAAAGAATGGAGGATTTCCCGCTACAATATAGGGTGGACTCGTTTTAAAATCCAACTTTCAAATTGGGTCAAATGGTTGTTATCAGGCTTGTTTTGATGGCAGTCATCCCTCACTAATTCCATGTTTTGCAAAAATGTCTGAGTTGTACTATCATCACACTAATATCATCTCCTGATTTCCTGGTTACCGCTACTTCTACAAGCTTTCTGCAAGCAGCTATAGGGCCCCCTCCTAATGGTGTCAAATTAGGCTGTTTCTCAACGCAGAAAGGCCTGGCAATATCCAATGCTTCTTGATTACTCACCATATTCCACAACCCATCTGATGCCAAAATTAAAAACTCGCAATCAGATGTTATTTCAATCTTTCTAGTTTCTGGTTCAGCCGTTATCCATTGTTTCATGTGCGAGTCGCCTATGGCCCTAGATACAGCTAGAGACCCCTGAACTCGCCAAACGCCGTGGTGGAGGTCCACAATTCCACCCAAATTCTCTATCCGTTGTCGCTCGTCCTCCCTTCCGGCTCGATGATCACATGTAAGGGCTTCAGAAGCTCCATTTCTGCTAATAACTGCTCGGCAATCCCCAGCATTGGAAACCACTAAGTTACCATCTATAATCAGAGCAGTTACACAGGCAGTACCGCTGCCGACATCCTGCTTCAAAAACTCTGCATCTGTTTTTAGGTACCCTGCTCTAACAGCTTCTTCGAGAAGGTTCGCTGTTTCATCTTTCATGCCCACCATAGCATCGAAAATATTCTGCCCAATATTTTCGGCAGCGAAAGCTGCAGCTTTCCGACCGCTATGACCATCGAAGACGCCAAAGAAGGCCTGTTTGGAATCACCAAGAACATTGACAATGGCCTTGTGGGTGTCCTCCATGAATTCTCGCCGACCCTTTTTGCTCGAAACCGCATAATGAAGCCCCTCCACATTGACCTCCATTGCTTGATCTACTGCCGAGAACAGCGTATTTAGGCCCGGCAACTGGAGCGGAATATCCAGCCTCTGCGGTCGTTTCCTCTTCAGCGGAGGCGAAGGGCACCTGCGGGCAGTCGAACCATTCTCCACTGGAACATTGACACAGAGAGAGACCGCCCTCATGACCGGGCTCTTCCCGCTTTCGCTCCACAGCAGATTCTCGCTTCTGTTAGTCAGCACAGGGCCCACAAAAGTGGCCTGGATTTCGGTGGTCTTGGGCGTTTGGAAACCACGATTCCAATGGGGACCTGCCCATACTTCAATGTCAGAATCTGGTATGGAGGGGGACCTGCAGGAGCCCAAGAGCGAGGGAGAATTCAGTGGTACAAGGCAGGCCATGTTCACAGGCTACCGATGCTGCCGCTACTGTTGATGGTGGTGAAGGTTGTTGTTGCCTTCGAAGACCCCAAGCAGTATTAAATAAATTTTCCTTTTTGCGTCTTGCCCTTTGTGTTGTTACATTTCAATTGAATTTCTCTCTGGGAGTTTGTTAGATGCTTTGTGGGTCATAGGCGCTCTACTGTGAGCGTTTATATCGCAGTGAAGCGTTGAAATCAAATATGAATTCTTGTTTTGTGGTTGGTCAACACCTCTGTACGCGAATTCCCAACGTACAAGTTACTTACAACCTGTGATACCACCGTCTCCGCGGTTGAAAACCATGTAATCCTTGCTACGGTTCTTTAGTCAAGATAAAGGAAGCACCGGGAAGGGTTTCTTTAGTCAAGACGCATCGATGGGACGTTTCAAGCGCTCCCCTTCTCGCCATTAATAATTGCGAGGAGGGTCCCTCATCAATGGCAATTGTGTTGGAAGATTTCGCGTCAGACCTTCCGCGTAATAGCCTTGGTGACCACATCTTTTTCACTCCCTTCTGATGTATAAAAATACATTAGATAACTAGCGTTTGATATCTAAAAATAAATTAGATAGTTAATTTAGTTTATATTTACATATTCTATCTGGGTTGGGTTTTTCGTATTTTTACGCCGTAAGGCGTTTCCCTCTGAGATCAACTTCCCTCTCTGCCTACCTGTCATCTTCTAAGCCACAGGATTATATGTTAGACGATTGCAACCATTTCAGCCGTTGATCGGGGTTGCCCAAACGGTTTGGGCGTTTCATCGAATAGTTTCATCCGGGCAGCAGGGTTTGTACCTCAGATCAAACGCTTGCCCTCGCTCTGGATTTGGTTTCATCGCTCTGGATTTGGTTTCAGGCTCCCTGTTCTTGCCGGTCTTCGTATTTTTCCTCTGGGTAATTATTCCACTGGATCATAGGCTGCTGGATCATGCCATCAAAGGCGGCGCCATCAGATGCGATGTGCAGCAGATCAGGTCTCTGAATGCGAGTGCAGGAACAGAGCTTTCCAGGGAGACTCCAGAGGTTGGGAGCACTGATCAACTAAAAATAGCCCTAAAAAATTCCTTACAAGGTTAGCTTATTCTTACATGGGTATGTTATGCTTTCTGTTATTGAATTTGGGGTCCTTATTGCATTTTGGATGATAACAGTAATTCGGAGCTGAAGGATTTAAGCCTTTTCTGAAAGTAAATTGCTGATTGCCCGTTTGGGTTTTGTGAATGTCAATGCAAGGCCTGAACAGGGGTGTTTTCGGCGTTCCAGTGGCTAAAAGGAACGAAATAGAGAAGCTTCTAATGCTGCTTGAAGAACAAAACCCTGTACACAATCCTACTGAAAATCTCCAAATGGTAAATGCGTTTGTATTTCAGTGTGACACCTTCATTTCACATGAATCTAGTTGCAGGATTCCACGTCGATTCCTTCACCGCGTAGCCTCCGACCAACCATGCCTGCAACTTGAATTCTCTCTATATATATATAACTTCTTTGCATATTCAATGTGGTTTTCGTAGGCTCAGTGCAAATATCCATTGCCTCTGTAATTGCGAATTCTGTGATATGAATATGATGGAACAATCAACAACTCAATTCGATTGTCTGCTCTTCGGTACTTTTGGCATGAATTCAGAAGAAATCCTGGATTCTGTTTCAATTTGAACTTTTCGCATATCTTTAATTGCATTTATCATGAACATTTTGCCAGAAATTCCAAAGTTATTTTGACGCTCTGTTTTATTTTTGTCACAGATTTGGATGATACTCTGTATCCTTCCAGTACAGGCATTGCCACAGCCTGCCGCAAGAATATTGATGGTGTGCTGTGAATTATGTCCCGTATTAAGTTTTACATACAGATTATTTTTTCCTTCCTCTATTAGAATTCAATTAGTTTTTTCTCCCTGGGTGTTGTTTCATGGATTTGATTAATGTTGTTCCAGAGTTTCTTGCACAAGTTTTCGGATTCAGCAGAGAAATTGTTTCCAGCCTCCGTACAGAATTTTATAAAACCAATGGGAGCACTCTGGCTGGGCTGAGAGTAAGATTTCCCGCCTTCCATATTCAATCTGCAAGAAAAAATCAATTCTTATTCACTCCCCTTTAAGCATCACCATGTGACAACTTCATAGAGCAGAACAGAGGTATCATTGCTTGGAGGATTTAGGCTGTTTGACTGTGACTAATAACTGTTGTTTAAAGTTGCAGAAACTGGGTTATGAGGTTGATGCAGATGAATATCACAGGTGCAATTCTATTTTGTTTGTGCTGTGAATGATTGTTTCTGTCACATTTTTCCTTTCCTACAATGAGCAAAAAAGAAAATCAATATAGAGTGCTGTGAGAGACCTATTTCAGAAAAATAGAAATAGCTTTTCAGCTTTTGTATTTAATTTTCCATGACATTCATGCTTAAATTGTATCACTAAGCATCATGGCTTAGTGAGGAGATTCACCTCTATTTCTCCCCTGAGATAATTGAAATTTATCTGGCTAGGTGCATATGCTTTATTGGCATTTTATCAAAAGGAAAATCTTATACATGTGTAATTTTCATAATTTCTAGATTTGTGCATGGGAACTTGCCATATGAAGTCATTGAACCAGACCCTGCACTGAGAAGCGTTTTGATGAGCATGCCTCAAAGGAAATTGGTAAGTATTTGGTAATGAGTTGCATAAATTCAATTTTTAGGTCAACTTCAATAGAATTTAAAGCCTTACAAGCACAAACACAATTCTATAAGGTTGCTTCCCCTGTGGATAGTTGAAAGAGATCATGAAAAATACAATAGTTGGCATTATTTCTCTAAGAATAAAATGAAATGAATGCAACCATAACTATTGTTTGGAGATATCTTATGTGCAGATATTTACAAATTCAGATAAGACTCATGCATGTAAAGTCCTAAAAAGACTAGGCTTGGAAGACTGTTTTGAGGATGTCATATGTTTTGAGAGCCTTAATATGGCTTATCCTTTTAATCAACAAACTGATGAATGCAAACCCAATACTTCTCCTGTTTTTATCAAGCCCTCAATTGAAGCCATGAAGCGTGCACTCACAATTGCAAATGCAGATCCACCAAGAACAGTAAGTTTCCAGCGTTTGTCTTTAATTTGTTTACATATTTTTACAGTGATCCTTCTTCGAACTCTTCTGCAGCTCTTCTTTGATGACAATGTCCGAAACATAGCAGGAGCAAAAGCAACAGGCCTTAATACAGTTCTGGTAAGCCCTCAAATGACCCTCAGAAATTACTAGTGCATGTCATAATTTTATCAAATTGCAGGAAACTTTATAATTCTTTGTGACATAGTGGGAAAGGTTTAAGATGGAATTTATTCGTTACAGAAAAATAGTGGGGGAAAGAGAGTTCTGTGTTGTAAATTGTGAAAATTGTTTTAATAGTTTTGACCATTGGACTCGAAAACTCCTGTTCGTAGTCAAATTTCTTTTGAATCTGAGAGAAGTAAAAAGATTACTTGAAAGTCTAGATTATCATTCTTGGTGGCTTGATATTTATTGGTTTCTTACTTAATTTGGTATGTTGTTTGGGAAGGTGGGCAGCTCTGTAAAATCTGAGGAAGCTGATTATTCCCTAGAAAGTATTCATAATGTGAGGGAGGCAATTCCTGAAATTTGGAAGGAGACAACCAAATACATGGGCCATGATAGAGATGACAACTTTGACTTTTCAATTGTTAATGTGAATTCCATTGAAGAAACTCCTATTGAGGGTTAACTAGCCAAACATTCTGAAAAAATTTATCATTGAATGGAAAATGATAAAATATTCACATTTAAATAAGCTTGTAGAGTTTGTTAATTTCTACATTCAGGTCACTTGGATTGAATCCCACAACGGTTTCACAATCAAATGACCTTCTACTATGATCACTTATTGTACAAGTATGATCTAGGAAGCAATTCTCTTTGATACATTTGCAGATTTTTATGGGTCTTCTTGCAGAACCCAAAGGGCTTTAAACGCTTGTTCAATTCTGTGGCCAAGGAATCCACTACCATTGCTTCCAATTCCTTCTGCATGGACATAAAGTGTGCCCTTTCTGCCATGTTGCTAAGAACTACTGGATAAAAATGCCAAACCACAACACTGAGGGCCTGCATGCTGGTTAAACTTAAAAGCCTGAGGAAAGGTAGAGATTTGGCTGACAAGACTTCTTTGGAGACAATCAATTGTGAAAATGACCATCCAATTAATGAGAGAGAAATTTTCTACTTGAGTTCAACCCAGATTAATTCCCTTTCCCTTGCAAAGGAATGCTGATCTAGAAAGCATCAACAAAATACAAATGAGAGGAGAAGGAAACAATCAAAATCCAGCAGTGCTTGGAATGCAATCCGTCATTTGCAAGGGAAGCAATAATGCTTTTCTTCAGATTGTAGGTTGCTGAGAAGAAGAGAGCAATAACATTTATTTTTGCAGATTCTGCACTTCTTTCATCCTATTAAAGCAGCAAAAAAATTAATTATCGTTTTACATTTTAAGAATAAGATATTTGGAACCCTTTCATATGATAGGTGTAATGTCTTTCAACATGCATTGGGGTTTGTAAGTTTGAGAAATTTCAATGGGCATATGCTAAAATCGGATCCTCTGTTTATTCTGATAACTAGATAAATATGTGTATGCTATTTCTAAACAAAGACGGAATTTAATACTTACAATTACCATCGTTCTTTGGTTTTGAACTCTTATCAAAGGAAAATTCAATCAATCCATATTCCTCGATCCCACTAAATCTTGTTTTAGATGTTGAGGATTGCTAATTTATTTGTTTTCACAATTGCAGCTGTAAATGCTGATGGCTTCTTAGCACGGGATATAACATTCGAAAATGCAGCAGGGCCAGGTAGTCAACAAGCGGTAGCCCTAAGAGTAGATAGTAATCACTCTGCCTTCTACATAGGAAAGGTTATTTCATTAACATTTAAAGTAGTAGCACATGATATTAATCAAAATTCAACAATTGCATTCACACTTATATAGTTTTTTAATGTTGTTTTGAATGAAAATACTAAGTTTTCATGGTTTCTTCATAAATAAGTGTAATTTGCACAAATTCATGGTTACGTTTCTGTGTTATATGAAAGCTCAATCTATTCTATTTTGAATTTGGAATCAGGAGCCAAGTCGGCACTTCTAATACCAACTTCAATGGACATGCACAAACTATGAAAGTTGAAGAAAGCTATATAACTTCCGAGGTGGGTGTTCTTGTTTTTGTGATGCAGCAGAAAAGGAGCAGAAAAGGATCAATCCAGAAACCAAAAAGACTCAACAACACTGCAGAATACCAACTTCAATGGACATGCACAAACTATGAAAGTTGAAGAAAGCTATATAACTTCCGAGGTGGGTGTTCTTGTTTCTGTGATGCAGCAGAAAAGGAGCAGAAAAGGATCAATCCAGAAACCAAAAAGACTCAACAACACTGCAGCTGCTTGTTCCCAAATAGGGGGCTTATCTCCAAATTTTGTTTTCCCTTTCATCCATTTCTCTTCTCTAATTGCAGGGGTGTCACTAAACTGAACAAGGTACTCAATTTATATCGTGTTAAGAGGAGCCATTCTTTATTTATTTGTGGGATCGAACATATGACCTTTCCCCAATAAATAACTTATCCTGCCTGGCTTATCAGTTATCAGTCATAGTTAAGACCGATTTTATGAGTTTATGAAACATCGTTCAGATGAATTTTTAGGAGTATTACATAATGTGCAAATTTTGCATTGCAGTCACACTTCGTGTTTTTTAATCTTTCCTGTGAATTGGATCTGAATCACATTGAAACAAGTACAACAGGGGTTGTATTTAAAACCAATAAGATTCACTTAAACAAAACTCAGAGAATATGTCAAGCATCAATAGTTCTAGTTTTCTTATCAAATTTCAAAATAGAACAAATTTTACCACAAGAGAGCTCATTCCAAATTGATATTCCAAATTGATATGGTTCAGAAAAGGGCACGCCATCCCATCCCTCTTCCCATCCCTTCCCTTTCCATTTGAGCAAAACAAAGATATATTTTTATATCATCTGTGGCCATGCATTTTTTACCACAAGAAAGCTCATTCCAAATTGATATGGTTCAAAAAAGGGCACACCATCCCATTCCTTCCCTTTCCCTCCGAGCAAAACAAAGATATATTTTTATATCATCTGTGGCCTTGCATTTTTCAACAGCTTCTCTGATGCAAACAATACATAGAATATAACAGATGGACAGTTCTCATGCCTCTAATCTTAAGAAAATATTTCTACCGTAACAAGTATCACTCCATGAATATGGTGGAGAAGCAATTAATTTTTTCATTTGTTCACCCATCAAAATCAGTTTGTAATGACATTCCACGTTGCAGAATGCTTTGTCACCTCTGCATTAATCAGCAAACAGAGAATGAGATTAGCTCTTGAGAATTGGAAATTATAATCAATTCAAGGTGAATTTCAAAGATTAAAGAAAATTCTAACATAAAAACCATGTTGTGATCATTATAACAAACCTATACATGTAGATGTCCTTCCAATGGTTCAATTGTCGGTTGCAAAGAAAGCATGCTCTGAGAAAATGGGCAACATGAAACACTTCAACATTTGAATTGTTGAATTGCTTTGAGATGGGGTGGCTAACATCCCATACTCCATGTTCATGTTGTTTCCAAACAGGGCATTGCACAGTTTCACACTTGATAACCGTCAAGAGCCATCGGTAAGAGTAATCCCTGACTGTGCATTTAAGAAAAGTGTAGAACATTATACCTGTGGGTTAAACCGAGTTCAGGCAGGCCAGACCCTTGCTTACCCGGGAAAGATCACAAACCATATTCTTGTAAATAGCAAGTTTAAGGGAACCAAATCCATGGTGGTTGTCAAGATAACTAACATAGAATAACAACATAGCAAGAAAATCGTCATTCACTACACACTGAATTTAAAATAAATCCTTATGGTCACGGTATGGGTATAAGCATAAGGAGAACTAAGTTCCATTACACACAGAAATCACGGTATGGATATAAGTAGAAGGAGAACTAAGTTCCATTACATACATAAAATTGAAAGACATTCTGAAAATATAGAATAACAACATAACAAGAAAAATCGTCATTCATTACACACTGAATTTAAAATAAATCCTTATAGTCATGGTATGGGTATAAGCAGAAGAAGAACTAAGTTCCATTACATCCAGAAAATTGAAAAACAATATGAAAATATCAATCGCATTGTCTAAACTAAAAAAGCTAGGAAACTGTAGTAATCATTCTCCTTGACTAGACTATTAAGAAGAAATTAGAGCAGTTAAAACTACCTAAACGTCGTTGAAGTAGCCATAGCTAAATCTGAAACCCTCCTCCGAGAAACTCTTCCGTAGAAATTAAATAGGGTCCATGCATTAATAACAAAAAAATAAATAAGCCGCAGACTTGGTGGAACATTTGTCAACCTGGAAAAAGAAAGGAAGCACTTGGTTATTTAGGGGAAGATAATTTCAAACCACCTTCGAACTGTGATTGAGAACCATTCACTCACCTGTGAACAAGAAAACAAGACGGGTCTCATAAGACCTAGATAACTCATAGCAAAAAGGGGAGAAGAACCACTTTCAACCAAGAGAGCAATCGCAAGAGGAAGATGAGATGATGAACCCTCGTGGAGTCAATTACCCGCCAGACGAGGATTATTGCAGAGACAAGAAATGAGCAAGGTTTCCGCTCCTGTAAGCCAAGGGAGAGGTCGAGGATTGGTATCCTCACTCCAGAAGCTGGGTAATGGATCGTTCTTTGCTTCAGAAGGTGTCGCATTAGCTGAACCTTAGCTAGACTTTTCCCTGCTTTCAGGGCGGACAACATGTCAGGCATATATCCTGCCTCCTTCATCCGCTTAGACAAGTGATCCAGCATTGCATAAATTCTCTCTGACTGTGGGTGTGATCTATCTCCTACAATAAATTTGTGCACCACATTCTTGATTTCAATCCAACTACATCCAGGATTCTTCTTTACCTCCCTATCTTTCATCATTCTTCTCACCTTTGCAACATCATCCCACTTGCCTGCAGCAGCATAAATATTTGACAGCAAGACATAGGAAGCTGCATTTTGAGGTTCCAAATCAAAAAGGTGTTCTGTTGCACGTCTACCTATATCAAGGTTTCCATGGACTCTGCAAGCACCAAGCAAGGCCTTCCACAGAATAGCATCAGGCTCATAAGGGATGGAGTTGATAAGGTCCTCTGCTTCATCCAAGTGCCTTGAACGACCAAGAATATCTACCATGCAGACATAGTGCTCCACTCTTGGTCTAATACCATGATGCTGACTCATGGATAAGAAATAGTGCCAGCCTTTGTCCACTAGGCCTGTATGACTACATGCAGCCAGAACACCAAGAAATGTAACGTGATTTGGAGTCAAGCCTGCTTGTTGCATTTCTTCAAAGAGTAGTAATGCCTCCCTGCCATGTCCATGCTGAGCATATGCTGATATAATTGTGGTCCATAAGACCGTGTCAGGTTTGTAAATTTTATCAAATGATAGCCGTGCATCATCTAGGTTCCCATCTAGGTTCCCACATTTAGCATACATATCAACTATGGCACTTCTCACAAAAACATCTGACTCAATCCCACTTTGATTATTTGAGCATGAACCTGTTTGCCCTGTTCCAGGGTTGCTAGGCCAGCACATGAACTTAACACAACCAATTAACCAATTCTTTGTTCCTATGTAGCATCCTTGCTTTGACATAAGTTGGACATAGATGAGGACTTACACCGACATTCCATATTCAACAGCTCTACTTAGACATTGACATAACTCATATAGACATCTCTATGATTGGGACTCAGCAACAGACAAACTCTGCTGTCAACTCAGCAGCTTATGAAATGGCCAAAGTCTTCTTAAAAATTTCAATATTTCTACAGTTGAGGATTGTAGCAAAGCTCAGGGATCAAACTTAACTCCATGCTTATGAGGCATCCGCGTTCTCACAGTTACTTGCAGCTCATTCTCAGTTTTAATGGGAAGGTGATATATGGTGTATTATTGTTGTAGTGGCAGGGGATGGATTTTAATTGTTGGTTGGACCAAAAGAAATTGATGCAAATCAATATTAACTAGTTATTGATAATTTTGCCCACTGAGTTCCTTGAGGTCGAGTATAATGCTTTCCTTGCTTATCAAAGAGTATTGATTCTTTTCAATAGGAGTAGCATGTGAGTATCAGTTTTATAAAGAAGATTCTTTTTATTATTAATAAAAATATAGATAGTTAGTTTCATTTTAAAGGGTTATAAATATGAGTTACAAATACAAGACTTAAAAGGTTGTAAATATTTCAAGGGTTGTAAATATGAGTTATTAATTGTTTTTACTCAAAACATGATAAATAGCAATTTAGCAATTTCTTTTTAGTTGAGTGACTCAAATTCATGTTTCTTTAGGTTGACGGTAAACCCACTAAAGTGGAAAAAATTGTGATTCCAATAATTAGAGGAATTGTCATCATGGGGTGATAAGAAATTTAATATTCCAAGAAGAGGAGGTAGTAGTAGATTCTAAATAAATTAGCAATGCAATAACATAAATGTTTGCAACAAATTTAAAGAGATCCACCTTGTTGAATAATGCACACACTACATGGATAATGGATTTCCGCACTTTATGCCTTACGGCGTTTTCTTTGCAACATCTGGTGCAAATGCTAGTAAGTTGAAATCTAATTATTTAGATAGTTAATTTAGTTTATATTTATATATTCTATCTGGGTAGGGTTTTTCGTATTTTCGGTTGAAATTTAGTTTCTTTTATATTTTAAGTTCAAATTTTATGAAAAAGACTGAAGCGCGAAACTACTTTAAAAAAATAAATTATGGTAAAAGTTTCAACCTAGTAACATAATTTTACTAATAATTTTACTCATATGGATCATTTCAGCATTATAATAAAATTGAAATTCCACCTAACTTAAAAGAAAAATAATCAAATTTACTATGGATGGTTTTTCATATTTTAAGTTCAAATTTAATGAAGTTCAAATTTTATAGGAGAGATTGACCATTAAAACTATTTAAAAGGAAATAAAGTATAAAGTATGGCAAAAGATATCCAAGAATAGAGTAATATGATTTCTCTTCAAAAGGAAATAAAGTATAAAGTATGGCAAAAGATATCCAAGAATAGAGTAATATGATTTCTCTTCAGAGATATCGTTTTTTCCCTTCGACATTAAAAGAAAACCATACTCCTCTAACTTAAAAGAAAAAATAATTAAATTAAACAAATTTATTAAATTAAATATTCACCATTAACTAATTTAATTTATATTTATGTAAGTTTGATTTGTGTGGTTTTTTCCATATTTTAAATTAAAATTTAATTTCTTTTATATTTTAAGTTCAAATTTTGTTAAAAAAAAATTAAAAATAGAAATCATTAAGAATATGAATATATATATATATATATATGTATGTCATATCCCTCACGTAACTCAACGTAAAATAAGTTATGAATTAGTTACAAACTAATTCTTGATAACTGATTTGGGGAAATCAAGAAAGTGGAAGGGGAGTTGCCTTTGAGCGCTATGGGGATACGATGAGTAGTTCTTGGGCTTCCTCTTGAAAACTGCCGGAATACACCGCTGTTTGTCCTTCGTCCCACTAGCCTGACAAACATTCTGGAGATTTTATTTGGTACGGTAAAGGAGCGCGCAGATACGGAGAAAGCCGAAATACAGTCGCATCTTTTTATTTAAAAAGCCGGAAGTGAGGATTCGAAGGAGCAAATCATTAGCCGCTTCGATGAACTCTCTTTTCTCGTTCTACGGCTGAAGAATCGACTGATAATTTCTCAGCTATATTTCTTATTCTGACCAAGGGCAGTTGATGCTGCTTGTCCAGCAGGTCCGGGGTTCGAGCTCCGGGAGCACGAATTCTCATGTTGCCTAGCTGTGGCGGTGGCGACGGCTAGTCTGTAAGAGAGAAAACTTTGCTATTCTGCAAGAAATGCTCGATTGTCAGGTCTGGTTAGGGCTTTCGTGCCTTCATTTGGTTGTTTTGATGTCGAGAGAAAGAGATTAAAGCCGTGGGCGGACCACGGTTGTACATCGCTGCGTCGCCTGGAAAACAAAGGTCTGGACTACGCATTAAGCGGAATGATCTTCAGAAGCCTATGCGACAAAACTGAATGGTGTTATGCGGTTTCTGGAACCTTCAACGTCAAGACTGGATGAACCTGCCATGAATAAGATAAGTATCTTGCTCGCTTCCTTGAAAGGAAAATATAAGTATGTTTTATTTGGGTATGGTTGAAAGATTACCATGTGCTAAATGCCAGTCACTTGTTGTTTTTCGTAAAAACAGATATAAGCTTAAATGCTTGTGTTGTTAGCTGATTTCAAAGTTCTGGAGAAATAGATATGCATGCATGCATAATAGAAAATTGCTAATAAGCTTAAATTCTTTGTGTTGTTAGCTGATTTCGAAGTTCTTGAGATAGATATGCATTGCATGCATGGTAGAAAATTTCTAATGATGTGCTTCCAGACGCATAAGTAATCATACTAACTTTCTTGAAGAAAGAGTGTTTTATATACATAATAAATATGGTTTCTTTCTAGAAAAGAATGCATACTTCAAGTATGATGATGAAGGATTCCAAGAGGGTTTTCTTGGAAACAAATTAGAGGTTCTTTCTTTTAAAAAAAATAAAAATAAATAAATAGTGCTCTTAATATATTGAGAACCCATACTTGTATCATTAAAAGATTATGTGCACTGTATATACTAAAGAAGGGCTATTAGGATAAGCTAATGGATGCTCAAAGAACAGTCGTTGTGTTATAGAGATGTGTTCTTTATATGTTAACAAAACTATGTTAATTTCTTGAAAAATAACTATGTGAAAGGAACGCATGTGCAAGGCGCAGAACAATAGTTATTACTTGGTATGTAAACATACCCAATGTGTTATATGTTTTAAAAAAAGAAACATGGACTTGTAAAACTAATGGTTAGATCTCTTAGAGAGAGATATGTACCAGTGTGTATAAGCATTGTGAAAAGTAGAACATGAATTTACTTGAATAGATGTACTAGTTAGCTAGTATGTTATGCCTGCTCATGCAGATGAGTAGATGTTAAAAGATCACTTTTAGAGATCGTTTAATGAGTTACTAATAATGTATCTAATATTGTTGCCAAAGCTTGTTGACAACTGCATTGACAGGAAACGATGGCGGTTGGTGCCTAAGGAAAGTGATGTCTAACATTATGGCAGGAAAAGGATTATTGGCCCATGCAGATGAGTTCAGGTTGAAGGATCGTACATTGCTAGAACAATCATGCCACAAGGGATGTTGTATGTGGCGGTATGTAAATAAAAGATTACATGAAAATTGTATTAGCTTTTAGCTAGTTATGTGACAGCTTAATGATAATTCATTGTAAAGATTTTAATACAATGGTTAAGGGATGGAATCCCTTATAAGCCATTGAGTGAGGGGTGAAAACCCTCACGAGCGTTTAATAATAAGATTAAACGTTTGCTGGTTTTCACCCTACGGGGTTTCCAGGGTACATCGGTGTTCAATGGTGTGATTGCCTTTTGTGTCAGTTTGATGATGTTGAATACTTGATGATGATGATTCTTTACTGGTTGCGATACTCATAATGCCCAAGTAAGAGATTAATGAATATGGTTAAGGAAAACATGAAAGGGATGCAAGGTTCATTAGACAGTTTATGTTATTACACTACAACAGTAGTTGTTACGGGTTATGTGTCTTACTGTCTTTGATGGCAATTTACTTGATGTACTAATGGATACTATATCTAATGGTTAATGATGAATTATGGAGTTGTGAATTGGTTAATTACTTGTGGTAATTTGTATAAAAAAATTCTAACTCCCTACTTTTGCATGCGAGGTTACCGGGGTACGTGACAATATATTACAAAAACTATTCAAACTAGATGATGTAAACATAATTCCTCCATTAAAAAAATAATTTCTTCTCTTCAACATTAAACCAAAACTAATACTCCACCTAATTCAAAAAAAAATCAAATTGAACATATTTAATATTCAACATTTTATTATATTGGTAATTATCATATCTCTTTCTACAAAATTCAAAATTCCTTATAGACATGTATATATATAGGTTTTCTATTTTTGTTTTCGCCAAGAGAACACTTATATGAACCAGAAGGATGGGCACAGTGAAAGGGATAGACATATATGTTTTTAAACGAAAAATACTATTGATCCAAAAGAGCCTGACTTTTCTTTATGAAAAACTCAATTACAATTATGAAACAAAGTATGAGAAAGATTATGCAAATCATTTGAGAGTAGCATCAAATACATCTTTTAAAAAAACACATTTAGCAAAACATCAAATTCTAGGTCTGTTGATCACCATTAGATCGAGATGGCACTGCAACGAAGGAACCGACATATGGAGAGTTACCCTTGTCATAAGTAAAAAAATTGTGCTGACATGTAATGAGTTCAAAGAGCTTGAGACACGTGGTCTCACAGATGCCGTTAGCATCCACTACCCGGTCATTTCAAGCAGTTGTTCACCAGACGCTGAAAATATAGTATTTTCTCTATCAATGTAATTATTGAAAAATAAATAAATAAAGGGTAAATGTTGGAAAATTTGAAATCAACTAAATTGTTATTTATTTTAATTTCACTAATTTAATTGGTTTTCATTTTTTTTGGAATAGTCATAATAATAATATGAAATAAATGTTCCATGTTGATTGTTTTGTCTTTTTATATATTTACGCATTGCATCTCTTCATATGTTTTTACAAAGACTGTAAAGTGCAAAAGTGTATCATATATATATATATATATATATATATATATAGATATATATATATATATATATATATATATATATATATATATATATATATATATATTATGTTTTAATAAATAAAACGATTGGGCGTTAGGATGTGTTTTCATGTAAATGTAAAACCAAAAAATAAATTGTTTTTTAGTTATTTAATTATTTATAAATGGAGTTGGTTAAACATAAATGTTGTTATCCATAAATGGAGTTAGTGATTAGTAAGTGAGAAATTTTTTGAGTATAAGAAGTTTGCATTAAAATATTCCGGAGAGTGTAAGAAGTGGGCACATGGGGCCATTCTGAAAATCGCCTTCGCCCCGCCACCCCGCAAAGGCATACAAGTTATGTGATTACAGTGATTAATCTCGCAGCATCAAATCACATAACTTGTATTCTTTTGCGGGGTGGCAGGGCTAGGGCGATTCTCCCCCAGGTGCCCGCTTCTTACAAACTTCTTACATTCTCCGCAGAAAATTTCTCTCTTACTAATAACTGACTCCATTTATGGATAACAACATTTATGTTTAACCAAGTCCACTTATAAATAATTAAATGACTAAAAAACAATTTATTTTTTGGTTTTACATTTACATGAAAACACATCTTAATGCCCAACTAGCATTTCCCAAAAAAATATTATAAATATGTAGCCAACTCCTTCATCATAATCCAAGTCAAATTGAGGTAATCAATTTCTATTCGTTATTTACGTTTCAAAAATGTAATCGTAACTATTCTGGTCTACCATATTCTTTTTTTCTGTTTCGAAAATGTAATTGTATTCATTTTTTTGGACAAAATTAGCTTCTCGAAGTGATCTAACGTACTTAAAGTAAAAAAAATCTTACCCTTTTAAAAGCTACACTTTTTTTTTCTTGGTCTTCTTTACCTTTTTAATATTTATCTTTATTTTCTTGGGGTTAATTAAAAAAGAACACACAAAAACAAAACTTACAAACAAAAAACCTAGTTATATAGCCAAACTATTTGGCTTTATGGTTTATAAGTTTGTAACTTCCAAGTGACAGTTACATAGTACACACCCCTAGTCACATCACTGCGGCAACTTGTATCACATCACTCCGGCAACTTGTATCCATGTTATCTCATGTGTTGTGTTAGTGTTATATGGTTTAGAGTTTTTAAAATATATTTTGTTGGTTGAATTTATTTATAAGTTGGTAGGAACTTGTTAAAATCACAAATTTCAATTGTGAATTTTTAGTTAAAAGGTTTAAAATTTTTAGTTAAAAAGTTTTAAGGATTTTTTTAAGTGTTGAATCTATATATAGTTAAAGATTATATTTTAAATAATGAATGATCATGATTTAACCAAAAAAGATTTCTTTGACTACATAATAGTTAACCAAAGTCCTTTATCCAACTCTTTTGTTACAGCCAATCTACCACCTTGCATGAACGTCTTAATGGAAAAAAAACATGCATGAATGTTTTAGTTCATAATTACATTCCCATTGGAGATGCATAAAAGGAAATAGTTATGCTTCTATTCTCAAACATATTATCATAATTTGTAATCTTACAGGTGTGTTACATGTGTGTTATATATTGTGATCGTGCGTTATAATTGTGAGTTTCTAGATTACTATCTTTAGCTAATCAAATCCACTTTCTGAGAGCATGAATAGGCTTAATGGTAAGAGCATGTGTTTCCTCCTAAGAGGTCACACGTTCAAAAGCCAGAAGGGGTTAGAGTAGGTATGTCTTTGTAGACATAATAATCAAATCGTTGCATGGAGGTGGGTCGCTTGTCCCACAAACAAGGGGGTCTCATACACCAATTTGGTGTCTAGCTTGGCTATGACGATAGAGATTTTGAAAAGGTTGTTACCAGAAGGAACAATGCTGAGATGAGATGAGAGTCTGCTGAAACCAGTCGTAGATCTAGAAGAATTTTGAAACTTGAAATGGCAGGCATGCATGTGGACTCAAATGGGGCACAAGTTGATGAAAGAGAAGAATATGGAACACCTTCATCTGCATCCAGTCATTCATCTGAAGATGTGAATTCTGATGGTGTGCAAGAAAATATGAGTGATTTTGAATAGTTGTCTACGACAATTTATATAAGTGATGTTTGTATCGTATCTTGAAATAAAATTTTTGATTTCCATATGGTGTTAAATCAGAAGTTATGAGTCATTTTTATGTTGTTTGATTATATGTCTTAATTATGATAATTTTATTGTTTAGAATATCTACAATGCAACATTAAATTAGAGATATAATGTATGTTTCATTCAATATACAAATCATGACATTTTGATTCATTTAGTCATGTAATTTGTTCATAATGTCATGGTTTTTTAATTTTATCGTTGAAAAAATTCCAATTTCTTTTGTATCTAACATGTTATGCTTGAAAACATGTTGAATTTATACTTAGGAAAGAAAAATGTTATTCTACCAAAAACATTAGTGTGTTTTTTCCTCGTAAACAACTTTTTTTTGCACATAAAAATTCGGTTTTACTAGCATTTTTTTAAAATGTTGAAAATTGACCTTTAAAAAAAAATCTTCGTTCTAGTATCAACACTTTTTCGTTTTCAAGGTTTTTTTTGCACGAAAATTTCGTTTTCACTGCCATTTTTAAAACATGTTCAAAATTGACCCTAAAAAAAAAACCATCATTCCAGTATACACAATTTTCATTTTTAGCATTGTTTTTGATGTTTTTTTGAGGTTTTTTGGCGAGAGTTCCTGTTTTGAGTTTATAGTTTCCGTTTCAAAGTTTACATTGTTGTGTGATGGATAAATCACCAAGGGACAACAAGCCCTCATGAAGGTGGATTAAACATGACATAAGACTTAAATAATGATGACCTAGTGTATCTGTGCCATTTGGATAAGCAAAATATGTATAGTGATCATGGAATTTTAATTGATATTGATAATTTAGAGAATGATTGTACAACCAGTAATATCTTAACAATGAATTCCACTAAAATTTCCTTGGGGAAGGAAGATTACATGACAAGAGATTAAGTCTCAAGATAATGAGGCTCATTTGAAATTTAATGATGTACTTAAATCAGTATACCTATGGTGTAAATGGTCAACTTCCTAGTTGACAGAAGTGGAAATGATTATTGAAAAGTAATTGGTATCTTGATGAAAACATGACACTAATAGTATTGGTGAGATAGCCTACAGCCTAGAGGGATGTTGAATAATCTTATTTCCTAGTTGATATTCATTGTTTATACAAGAAAATGAAATTGATTTTGATGAACTATGATAAGAATACTTATAGTGTATTATTGTTCTATATCTGATAAGTATTGAGATGATTCTCATATTAATGATGTTTCATGACATGATGGTATGTGGTAAATGGTATAGTTCTGATGAGAGGTTAATGATGCATATGTGGTGCTCATTTATTTATTTTTTATGATAATTATGTTGTATGTTTATGATGAATATGATATGCATAACGATTATGATGTTATGATATGAGGTATATTGACATGTGCATTTATTATGTGATGATATGTCTTTGATGTTGATATGTTGATTTTGTAACTTAGGAGGATATTATAATGTGAAGCAGGTAGTATTTATATGTAGATTTATGACATGGATAGTTTTGTGATAACAAGGATGTTATGTTCTCATGATGACATGCAAGAGTTGGCATGTGGGTTATCCTCTATGATGTTATAATTATAACTAATGCATCGAATGTATATTGAGATGTGGTGACTGACAGGAAATCCATAAATGGGCCTCAAGGGTTAGCTTATTTCATGATCTCGTGCGCACCCATATATGTGAGGGAGAATATGTAACACCATATGGGTTGGGAACAAGCTCAATCAACACTACATATGCCAGTAGTTCATTTGTTTTGTATATCTCTTGATGGATAACTCTTGAGGGGCTATGGGACCATCTTGAGGACGCCAAGTGCCTGATATTGTAGGTCAAGTGCCTAATAATGGATTGGGATGCCGAAGTCTAGTGGGGGTGTAAGGACTTTGATGCCTCGGGTTGTGCATCGTAGTGAGTGTAGAGGGAGTGGGCCAGCCTTTCGAGATGCCTAGAGTACTACTGCATGGAGTACTGAGTCGGGTGCCTACCTTAGGGCAGATGAGGTTTGAGCTGGGCGCGAGCCTTGGGCTATGGTACAGACTGATGAGGCTTATGCCTGGTTCTGAAAGTTGGACAAATGACAATGATTCTTTGGGATTTCCTGGGTGTTGTGGAAATTTTCAATGCCTGCTAGTTATATTAGTTCAACATAGGGTGTAGGGAAAACGTGAAGTAATAAATAACTAAATAAATAAAATGTTAAATGATTAAACTTAACTTTGGGACAAAGTTCCTTATAGAGGGAGAGTATGTAATATCCTCTCATAGTAATAAAAATAATAAATAATATAATATAATATCAAAATATAAGTAAATAAATAATAAACAGTAAACAATAAAGAAGATATAATAATAGTAAATAAAAAATAAAGAAAAGATAGAAATACTAAATAGTAAATAAATAATGAAGAGAATATAATAATAATAACTAAATAAATTAGTGAATAATAAAATGGAGTTCCAAATAAATATATATATAAGTAAACTATGAAAATAGTAAAAATAAGTAAAGTTAACATAAAGTAAAAAGGGATAATATAAAAAAGGGTTAAATTAAGAGAAATATTAAATTAAGTAAAACTTAAAATAAAGAAATAAAAGTTTCATGTTGACACATGGAATGTATGCATGCGGACTCCTTTCCATTTTTTGGTCTATTTAATGGATGAGGAGGAGGATCAGATTCATCCATTCCTTCATCCATTCTTTTGGGAGAAAAGTGTTGTGAGGCAAAGGATTCCCTGGCAGTAGTACGTTGATTGAGGGCTCGAGGGTGGTTTGTTGTAAAAAAATTATGTGCAACTGAGTCTACGATTGGGTGGAAAGTCATCCCCAAAACTTTGTTACGATTAGTGGGATTCAAATAGCGTTCAACTCCAAAATTACAAGTAAGGAATATCATCGGTACAGGTAAGTTATCTTTGCTCATATTTCTCAAAATTCTATGCTAATTAGTTGAATAGAGGTTTGTTGATTATAAATCACATAATTAATCCAATTAGTTGTATATTTAAATTGTGGGTTGTTATAGAAGAAGAAACTAAACCTTGTTTTGAGAGTTCATTCGCCACTAAGTTACTCTCCCTATAGACATGTGAAAGGGTGATAAGATCAAAAAAGCCTAAAAGTATATTTATGCAATCCATCCATCCAGCTAAGGAAGGAGCCAAGAAGGGGGATCACTGAGACACAACATCAATGGTGGAGTTAGAGTACCCATACATAGAAAAATTCAACAACTGTAAGTCTCTGGAAAAAACCAAAAAGCCCCAAAGTGCAAGTAATTCAACATTTGAGTTCGAACCCGAACCCCCATACCAAAAAGAGAGAAAATGCACACAAGGATTAATCCTCACCCATGCCCCACATCCACACCTACCATCTAGAGTCATGTTGTCAAAGAAGCCTGTAGGAAGGACCGCATGTAATGGAGGAAAACATGTCCTAGAAGTGTTATCAACCCATGTGGATCGCCTCCTGATCAACAAACAAGCCAAAATATTGATACAGATTTTGGAGACATTGGGTGGTTTGTCTTCAAAGATTACAAGATTTTTTTGCTTGCCAAATCTCCCATATAGTATATAGAGGAAGATATTTATACCTCCCTCCTCTATTGAACCACCACCTGAAACAAGACTCCATAGTATCGAAGGAAACAACCTAGTGAATATGGATTTGCTTCAATATACTCACCCAGTGTTCCATGGACACAAGACAATGGATGATTATATGTGCAATGCTTTCTTGTTCCATATGACATAAAACGCACCACCTATTACCTAGGTATCCCTATTTGCATAGGTTATCCTAGGTTAGGATTTTATTTTTCTAGATAAATAAATAGAAGATGGTCACCGTTAAAGGGACATGCCACCTCCAAACTTTCCTGTACCACCTCTTGTTAGCAAAGGGGTTGATATAATTGAAAATAAAATGATAAATGTCTAAAACCACCACCAAACATTTATTCATAACACCATTCCACACGAGAGTATCACCCATATCTTTCTTGATGAAGCCAGCTGACCGAAACTCATGAATGAGCATATACCAGGTTGTTGCAAGTCCATCTGATAAACCGATCTCATCTACACTCTTCCACACCGGGTACAGAAGATCTAACTTCCATTGTTCAATATCTTGATCCAGAAAGAAGATGTCTCTTGTATGTAGAGCAGAGATAAGGTCGGGATTGGAGTGATGGAAAGGACCAACACCCAATATGGAATCCCAACCTAACAAAACTTTATCACCCCTACCGAAGGACCATAACATCTTTCCAAGCAACCATTTACTGACCTTAGAAAAACTCATTGAAATGTAAGAGCCTTTTTTACCCGAATCATACATTTTCGATACCAATCTAAGAAGGCACAACCTTTTAGATACTTCTTAGCTATAATATCCTCCCAAATACCCCTACTAAATAAAGCCCTCATAGTAGAGGTATATCATTGGATATTCATTCCAACAGTATTATTTATGTTCATAGAGGGATTTGGCATTCTCAAACGAGGTGATTTGTTTGGGGTTTTGTCAATGGAAGGTGAAGGTAAAAAAAATTCTATTTTTTAAATTAAATTAAAATTTTATATTTTTAAATTTTGTTAGCAATATGAAATTTGTATATTTTTAAATTGATTTTGTATAAAATAAATAAGAAAAAATTATTAAGGTAAAAATTTTAAATTTATTAAAAAAAATAATGCTTACTAATCATTATTATTATTAAAACCATGATGAATGGGTAACTTAGTGGAGTAGTTTGGACAAGACCGAGATAAGATTTCCTAGATGTCAATATAATACCAAGAGTATATCCAATAGTGAACAAGCAAAATATACCAATAACTTATAATTTACCGAGAACCAATACTTCTCAATCCAAACCAAAATATACTTTATGCTAGATGACACCTACTCTACAAGACTTATCACAAATAGATTTATAAAAATTGAAATCAAATAAATAAGATAATAAACTACTTCCCTAAACATTAAAGTTAAACTCATAAAACAAATTTAAATTAACAACTAATGCTAGATGACACCTACTCTACAAGCCTTATCACAAATAGATTTATAAAAATTGAAATCAAATAAATAAGATAATAATAAACAAGATCCACATGGTGGCATAATAAAATTTATTCACAATATATTTATTAAAAAAATGGAAATTTCCAGATGACAACTCATCCTACTTTGGCAAATTTGAATCCACCGGAGGCATATAATCTCTACAACTCAACGCACATTGGTAATTTTGATTATGAAGTATATGTGTATTTGTGCCTGTCTAGTATCTTTATATGGAAACTCAATATAATCTAGCAAATTTGATAATCTAATAGCTTTGATCTATTTAGTTTTCTTGCTATGTAAGTTGGTTTATCTAAATTTGTAATTACAGGTTGGTAGTAGATGGCTTCGGTTGTGCAATTTCTACGTGGGACAAATTTTCCATAGTCCCCTTTTTTTTTTCATCTTTGGAAATTAAAACAGAACCATGAGCTCACAACCCTTACACAACTTAAGGCTTATTGATAGTGTCACACTAGGCCATATTACTAGACCATAAATCAACCTTGGGTTCGCTCTTTGCTATATCCAATTCAAACGTCATTTATTTGGCGGAACTAAGACTCCTCGAGTCCCACTCCAGGTCGAGAGTCGGGACCTATCATCACGATTTGGCTGTGACTTGACTCCAAGGCCTGACCTCTAGCTAGTCGGGGTTGGGTTCCTCATGTTCTTAAATGACTAGCTCGACTGCTCCCTTGGAGCCAACTAGCCAACTAGCCGCCCACAACATGAGGTACTAATAAAGCTAAGTTATTAGTACATATAGCTCGCTGGTTGTTATGTTAGACTTTAAATTCTATGCTAATAGTTGAAAATTTTGATCTTGGTCCATGTTGCTCAACAAGTTTAACCAATTATATAATTGTTTTCTGGTGTTTCTCCTTTCGTGCTTATTATTAATAAATATTTAATTAATTTAAATTAATATTAAGTTTAATTAATTAATTAATATTAATTAAAATTAATTATATTACTTTATATTAATCACTATTCATTCATTCATTTAATCATTAATAATTACTATTAAATTAAATTAAATTAATATTAATGTTAAGTCAATTTAAACTAATATGAACTTTAATTAATTAAATTATATTAATTATTTAAATTAATTAGTATTAATTAAAACTAAATTAATACTATTACTATTACTTTTACGACCCAATAAGTCCCCTTCTATTCCCTTTACAAAAAATTTCAACTTGATGTCCAAATAGGTCGGGAGTTAGAACTTATCACATCATTTCTACTGCAACTTGGCATTGAGGCCCAACTTTCGATTGGTAGCCCACCAGAGGTTGGGTCGGACATTGCATTTTTTTTTTCTCTGCGCTTGTTACCTTCAGCACCTTCGGACTAGGCCTTGGTCTAAAACGACAGGTCGGTCTCGGGTTATATTTACCTCACAACTCTACTTGCGTCCCGACCTGGCTTGAAACCTGACTAGTCGTCATTATTTAAGAATCCATGTCTATGAGATCACTGGGAACGTCTCAAGTTCCTAGACAATGGATTATAATAATATCGCCACACAACTTTAAACCATATTTTTACCATCTGTACTTTAAACTCGATCTAAATTTTTGGCATATCTATGTATCTAGAAAATTCTATAGGCATAGCTCTATATATGCGAAATTTCCTTGGGCTCTGGGGAATGTTCGACGTGGTAGGCCTCTGTGTGGACCATACTCTGGTCAAAATGTAATCACAAAGTTGATTAAAAAAATTCACACAAAGCATATTCCTTACATCGTTCGCTTCTATCTTGTTATTGGTGTTCCCGATGAAACCATACGTGAAACGCTCTCCGATAAACTAGGTGACACGATTCAAATTGATTTGTTTTTGCCATTAACCCAAAACCAAACCATTTAGCCCTGATAATGAAGGAATTTAAGCAACGAATGAGTTAATAAAGGGATAATTGAGCCTTTCAGAGGTAATGAGAAGGAATTTAACAGATTGAGTTATTAAGGGTGTTACACAGTAATTTGTCACCATTGGTCACCGTTCCCGTTACCCCTTTCCCGTACTTTGGAGGACTCATTCCGGGACCTGTGAGCAGTGACATAACTTAAAAACACTTGCATTATGTTCCCCTGAGTATGGACTTCATGTGCCCTGAAGACACCTCCTGCAAAATATCCCTGAAAAGTGCCCTTTTTCCATTAGCGCGGGTCCACAATGTACTACCCGCGCCAATGAATGAGATCCTCAAAAGAAGGTGCGACCATTGGCGCTCTGTCTTAGAGTAACACCCGCGCCAACCAAGTTTGGAAAAGATTTTTAACAAACGCGCGCCCAGATGTTTTTTCCCTTCAAGTCATGAAGTCTTTTGAGGATAAAGCTCATCTTCTAGATGTCGAGAGTCATCATCTATCCCTTACATCTATCCACAACGGCTTTTTGGAGATAATGCCAATCCATAATGGGTGTCCTGATGCATTGTATCTCCCTCCCCTTCTCCATCTATAAAAGTCTGTCCTCATGCATTTGACAAGCTAGTTTTTGAGTAGTAGTGATAACGCTTGTCTCGAGTGATAGTAAGAGTTTTGGAGCATGGGAAGGTTATGTTGCCGGAAGTCTGAGAGAGAGAAGGTCTATTGCAAGACATGTATAGCTGCTCGCCCAGCCAGAGGAGAGATTCAACGTCAGAACTTTGGTTGTATCTTTCTCTGTTGATTATTCATTAATAAACGACTATCATTATGGTTCCGATCTTATTGTTCATTATGATAATGTTTGATCTATTTCCTTTCTGACTGATATATGGTTGTATTTAGTGGATTTTATGCTTGTATTCGCTTCGTTCTTTGCATGTGCAGGTATCCATTCGCGGAGATCGTGAGGATCGTGACCTGCTGGAGCAAGGGAACGAGAGTATCAACTCTTCTATGACACTAGCGTTGGACTCCAGGTTGGTTCTCATAATCCACTTTCAGTTTGCAACTAGGAACTTGCATGGTAGCGTGAATTGGTTGTTGCTAGACCCATTTTGGGTTAGTGGGATCGCCTCTGTCCGCAGAGGGGATTTACCTCTCCAACAATTTGGCGACTCCACTGGGGAGAAGCTATTTGTTGTTTGATTCATAAACCTTGGACGGAGTCTGAAGCACGGCCAGGAAGCCTTCGAAACGCTATTGCTTTGCATTAGCGAAGTAGATCAACGCCACTTCAGTCAATCTCCGGTTTGGTTTACGAACCGAACAACTTGGAGTTTGTCTTGCATTTTGGTTTTCTCTTGATTGCTTGCGTAAATGAGCTTTCTGGGTCAGTTTTAAAGTTGTTTCTTGCTGTTTGATCTGTCTGAATACTGTCGACCAGACCTTGGACTGCTTGTTTTATTTTTTAGGCCAGCAAACTTTATTGGCATGTTTTTCTACCTGATAGTTGCGCCAGTTGGCGCATGTTGCACAACAGCAACTCGCGCTAATTCCTTAATAGCGCTAGTTACAGGCTGACAGTCGTGCCAGTCCTGTGAACTTTGCCAGTGTGTTTGTTGGAAGCTTTTTAAACTCAGATTTCTGTCTTTTTACATCCTTTTCAGCTACTGGAGTGTGTCAGAACTCTGTTTGACTGGTTTTTTACCTTTATCCTTCGGGTGTTTGCCTATTTCCATCGATTTTATATCCCAGCCCTAGAGCATCTAGTGGCTTTGTATATCGAGCCTTCCGTGGGAGTTTTTGGTTCTTTGATTGTCCAGTCAACTTTTTGGTTGTTTTCTACACTTGTCTAGTGGTTGTCAAAACTTATTATTCTGTGCTTCGAGCAATTCACCTCTAGCTCGTTTGGATTTTGCTTGACTTCGTTTGAGCTTAGATCACATGGTTCATTGAGGTCTTTGTGATTATCCTTGTTTTGACAGTTTATCTTGGTGTTTCAGATTTGGTTCTATTTGCATTGAGTGAAATTTGTCTGTTTACACTTGTTAACATCTCTCGAGATTTTTTTAAAGTGCATTGTGCCATTTTAAAAGAAAAAAAAAACAAATGATCTTTTTGCATTATATTAGTTAGGATTTATTGTTATTGGCAATTAGTCACTTTTAAAAAAGAAAAGGAAAAGAAAAAGTTTCATTTATTGATATTAGCTTGCATTAGGATCTTTGTTGATTGTTTGGTGATCATTTTGTTTGTTTGAAAATCTCAACTCTTCTGTAGTTAGCATTCATTGAACGGAATGATATATTTTGGCATATAGTTTGCATTTAGGAAATTCTGAGAGATCACATACGGTAGGACCTAAAAACTGAGACCTAATTGAAGATCATCTGTAAAATAAACCGAATGAATCTAACAACGCATTGGAACCTAACGCATACATTCTAGAGGTCTAGGCTAGAGACGTGGTCCGGCATCGTTAAACCTAGTCACTGTTGTTTCACATTACGGTTGGGTGATTCCTCCTCTTGTGACTCGATAGTGGTCTAGCACGGACTGAGCTCCCACGTACCGTCGCGTATATAAGGGAGACCCCACTAGGTTATCATCCTTTATCCACAGGAAGTCGTGTCTACCGCCTTACAAGCCGTAATGCACTGAACACAGCATTCGGGAAGATTGACTGCCGTACGGGAAGTCCTTGGTTTTCATCTGATTGCCAAGGTGTATAAGCAGTTTTAAGGATTATTTGGTAAACCCTTTGCCTAGAGTCTCCAGAGTAGTCACTTTTGATCCTTTTCGGACTCCTTAAAAGAAAAGGTGCCAGTGAGCGTCTTGTCACTTCGTGCTCATTAAACATTCGAAGGAGACTAGAGTCATCTTTTTGTCCTTTTCTCGACTCTTAAAATATGAAAAGGTCAAGTTGTGTCTTTGCGTCTTAAAATTTATTTGGCCACGATACACGTTTACCCGGTTAGATTTTGTTTGCATTAGTTTGAGTAGGGTTTTGTCTCGTTAGACTCCCTAGGTTTTGTGAAGTTTCATCCTGGTGGAATTACCAATTTCGTCTTCTTCCTTTGTCGAGATACCGGTTGTGAGTGGAATTCTTCCTGTTGTTCCGAGTATACAACCGATTCGTTCTCGTGCTCCAGGCGACGAGACTTACGAGTTTCATTGGAACCTTGTTTGGGAACCTTCTGAGGACGGTGTCCCTTTTTGGGAATACACTTCTCCTCGTGTTTCAGTCCCACCTTTTTCCTCTGACATGGAGGACATTTCCCCTACTTCGACTGAAGAATCCGTTGCGACGAGCGGTGAAATTCCCACCGTAACGGAACCTACACTTGTCAGTAGCACTCCTACTACTGGGAACCTACCACCAGGCTATAAAACATTAAGGGATACTATGCCCTCTGGAACTCCTTTCACGAGTTCTATTTGGTCACAACTTGCTTTTCCCACCACGGAGCCTTTTACTCCACAAAGTCGCAGTACGTCTGTTACCTCAATCACAATCGCTCCAACGGTATGTGTAGCTTCTTCGACTCCTATTTTCAGTCGTCCTTTGGCTTCTTTATTCGGAGTCTTTGATCCTACGTCAAACGTCCCAGCAGAGGGGCCATACGATCGATATTTGCCGTCTCAACCAATTGTTGAGATTTCAGTTCCGTTGTCAATTGATTGGGGCTCCACCTCTTTTCATGGTGGCCAAGTATCGTCTACGCAATCTCCAAGACCACCTCATCAAGACCAACAAGGGCAATCCTTCCAGGGAAACCCTTTTGCCTCTGGTGTTCCGTTTTTCCCCTCTTATGTTCAACCTTCTGGTAACTCAGGTCAATCTTCTCTTCAACAAGCCCAACCTGGTATCCAGCAAGGTTATCCTACTGGACAAATTGGTCAATCATATGTTAACTCAAACCAATCCAATGTCCAGTATGGTCCAATATCTGGACAAGCTGCTCAACCACATGGTCAGCCTACCGTCTAGTATAGTCAACTTTCTGGGCAAGTCGGTCAACCTCAAATCCAATCAGGCCAACCAACTGCCCAGCCCACTCAGCCATCTGGTCCTTTAGGACAACCTTCGCTTGTGCAACAACAACTCCATTCCCAGCAGGTACAACCTTCTGGGCAGGGAGGCCAACCTCAATATCAACAAGGTCATTCTTCCGGCCAGATAGCCCAACCTACAGGACATCCTTCTGGCACTGCTCAACTCGGTTTTTTGCCCCATGCTGGACCCCAGACCCCATCCGGTTTTCAAATGCAAGCTGGAGTTCAATCCCAACAAGCCTATCAAACTCAGCCTGTTTCTCAAACTCAGTTTGGAGTCCAGCCACCGTATGGTTACCAGCAACCTCAAGGGCAACCTTTGTTTGCCCCATATCAAAATTATCAACAACTGCAGGCGAATCCTTATCAGAATTATCCGCAACCATATGGTGCTCCTGCAGGACCGTTTGGTAATCCATGGAACGCTGGGGGGCAGAACCCAAATCCCTACGGACAAAACCCTATGGGGCCAAATCCGTCCGGACCAAGCCCTTGGGGGCAACCGCCAGTTGGTTGGAACCCTGGTGCTCCATCCCACCAGCAACCCCAGATGTCCTTTAATCCTCAATTACCTTTCTTAGCAACTTTAGAATTACCGGATGTGTCCAAATTGACCAATGATCCTATTCTCCATAATCCATATTGGCCTCCGATTCTAACGAAAATTCCTGGTGACTGTCCAAAATTCGATGGTAAAGCTAATGAAGATCCACAAGCTCATGTCATGACTTATCACCTCTGGTGTTCATCCAATTCATGGCTTGATGATTCAATTCGACTTTGCCTTTTTCAAAGGACTCTCACTAGCTCTGCAGCTAAGTGGTATATTGAGCTCAATCGCGGATCCTTTCAGGATTTCAACTCGTTGGCTATGGCATTTCTTACTCATTTTCAGTTTCCCATTCGATATGAAACGGTTACACACCTCCTCACATCCTTAAGACAGACAACGGCTACGCATATCTCTGATCATATCCATGAATGGAGACGGCGTAGACGTATGATCAAATTTTGGATTCCCGACCAACTTCTTACCGATTGGTTTACGACTTCGTTCGTTCCTCCAATAGCTCGGGACATTGCCATGGGGGCGTGTGTCACTGAAGAGCAAGCTATCGCGCGCGCTCAGTACCTTGACTTGGTTTATTCACAGTCAGGTACATTGTATGATTATTTGCCTGACGCCCCGAGACCAGGGACATCCAAAGCCCCGCCAACACCAACTGTTGATGGTATTATTGGTTCTGTTAATTCGTCCTCGAAGAAAAATTCTGCGAACCCTGTGTTGAGTCTTTCAAATGTCATTCATTTCCATTACACTTTCACTATTATGTCCATTATATCACCTCCATTTCACCTCCATTTCACTACTATGTCACCACATTTATCCCACTTTCATTATTATTGGGCCACCTTTATGTTTTTCCAATCTTTATTATTTCTAGGCCTTTTAAGTGAATTTGTGGTTAAACATTAGAAAATAATGTGCATATGCTTATACCTAACAAATGGGTTGAGATTGTTGACATGTGTAGGTTGAAAGGAGGCTTCTAGAAGACCCTTATGTGGCACTCTAAGGCCAAATTCGAATTTGGTTGGAAAGAATCATGGGATCATGAGGATATGTGTCACATCTCCTAATTGTATTGTAACTCTAAAAAGACATGTGTCTTATCAGTTCCTATTTTGATTAGGACTCTAGAGGTAGAGGGAGAGATTCATGGACTATCATTAATGAGATGGCTCTCATCTTTTTGTATAAATAGGAGATCTCTCTCCTTCATTTGTTAGTCTTTTTAGTCTATTTTAGCTTAAGCTTGTTTTGTAGTTCTTCCTTGATGGCTTTTGAAAGCTTTGGAGAACTTTGTTGTACTTTGTACTTTTGAAGAATTTGAATAAAGCTTTGATGTTCTCAACATGGAAGGAGATGTGAAGTAGATGTCATGGAGCATATTAGGATGTAAGGTAGAGTAGATTTCATTTTGTAAATATTGCTTTGTAGAATGTAAGGTAGATTAGATTTTTCATTCAAGCAATTTTAATTCATGCAAGTGTGTTCAATTTTTCTTTGATTTCATAACTAGTGGCATGTGTGATCATCTTGTCTATGTTGCTGACCTTTATTTTTCTGCAGTTTGATTTTCATTAGTATCATTTCTTTAACTTGCACTTTACTTTCTGCTCTTAGATATCAAGTTGTTCATCTATTGATGGTTCTTTTTCCATAATCAAATAACTTTATTGGAGCCAAAATATCACTTAGTACAGCTTGGTTTAGTTTGCTTTAAGACTCACATTGCTGACTTGTTCATAACTGTTCTCACATGATAAATCTAGCTGAAAGGCAAAAAGGTTAAGAAAAGGTTAAAGTAGTGTGATTTGTCTCCTTTATGTAGTGTCACTTAGATTTCACATTGCTTAGATTAAGTTGAAGAGTTAAAATAGTGTGAGATAGTTGTTCTCACTTTTAATTGAATTTAATATAGATTTCATTTTCATTTTAAATCAGCAGCAGAGATACTGGGCCGATGTCATTAGTCCTTTATTTGATGTCTTTATTTTCCTTTAAGCATTTGATTTCATAGGTGGTAGAGGGCCCCTGCCTTGTATAGTTGTCATTTTATTTTTGCATTTTATTTCACCATGTATATTAGCTGTACATAAATTGCTTTCAAGTTGATTGTAGATTAGTGATGCGCATAGCCTTTTAATGAACTAATGACGTGATAGAATCATCTTGTCCTTTTGCTGAAGCAGCAAGGATACTGGGTCTCATAGTCATTCTCTCATTATTTGATTATTGCATTTTATTTCGATTGAACTAGTTGTATATTTACACTTTTGTTTAAATACTAACTCCATCAATAACATGTTTTAAGTTGCATTAAACACTTTAGAAAAGCAACAAGAAAAAAACCCCAAAAACAACATAAACTATAAAACGACGAAGTAAGAGAAAGGTTAACTAAGCACATATGGTGCACCACACTTCACCAGTTTATGATACCCACATTGATAATTTATGTAGAGCAATTTAAGACGTTAAATTGACTAGACACCCTGGGAAGCAAAAATCACCTGCTTCGAATGAACACACTTCTCAGGTAACACCCACTTCGAATATTACTTCCGAGGTCAATGCCGTCCAGTCCACCACGGCAGACAAAGCCTCGAAAGGAAAGAAGAAAGGGAAAGCGAAGAATAAGCCCGATCAACCTAAATAGGACTCCCCTAAACCTCCGCCCGAGGACGGTGCCAAGCGCAAACCCAAGTATCCTTGTATTATCTGTGATGAAGATCACTATACCAAAGACTGCCCTAGGTGGTCCGAAGTTAGTCGTTTGTTGAAAGGCGCTCCCGAGACTCCTGCGGTGCTCAAAGAACCCTTTCCCTCACAACAAACTCAAAAAACTCAAATGGTGGCTCACCCCTCTCAACCTCCCTCTTCCTTCGGTTCTCAAGTGTTTATGGCTGGAACGATACCTATCAATATTAGTACTCGAACAAAAGATTATCCGCCATCTGCCGGGAAAGATCCTGAGGTCCCCTCCAGTGCTCCTCTGTTCAGTTCAGGCCCACTCCACATCGAGAGACCTACTACTGAGACGCCTCTTCGACCCCCTCCAAAAGGAGTACTCCGGAAATCTTCTTACAACTCAAATGCTCGTGCTGCACAACACTATAATATCGTTGAGGACTTAGCTCAGACTCCATCAGCTATGTCCGCTTTAGAAGTTCTCTAGAGCTGCCCTTCTCGGAGGAAGTCCTTGCTATCCGCTATCGGTGGCATAGACCCGGCCGACTCGGATTTAATTACTTTTGACTTAGAACGCCATACGCAGAGATTGCTTCCCCAAATCGCATTCCTTATACAGGTTATTATTGATTCCAAAACGATTCATCGTACAGTCATTGATGAAGGTGCTTCTACTTGCATCATGTCTGTTGCCTGTTGGAAAGCTATTGGATCTCCAACGCTGAGCCAGTCTCCCACAACCTTGGAAGCTTTTGATGGAAGAGCATCTCGTCCTTATGGTATACTCCAACGTTTGCCCATCTCTTTGGAAGGGAAGACGGTCGAAATGGAAGTTGAAGTTGTTAATGCTACTCTTACCTACAACCTCCTTCTTGGACGTAGCTGGATCTACGCGATGAAAGTTGTAGCTTCATCTTTGTTTCGTATCATCCGTTTCCCTCATCAAGGGAAGATTGTTACCGTAGGCCAGCTATCCTTCTTCGCTTCCTCTTTTGAAGGCAACATCCCTTTTGTGGACCATACCTCGAAATTATCTAAGAGTCTGGGAGCCGGACTTTTCAAAGATCCCGCCCTTATGGGTGTTTTTCCGCTCCCACCTCCTAACGTCGCTTCCGTCAATATGATTACTACTTGTTCTGATCCGTGGATCCTCCCTCCCACCGACCAAGTAGATTCTTGGGGCGACCAGATGCCATTGAGTCCTGCCGAACTCAACTATGTTGAAATTATTGCTGCATCGGCTCCCTCTTCTGAACTTGATCCTTTGAGCAAGGTTCTCCACTCATTCGCTCCATCCTCAGGGCTTGTAGGTGAGACTTCTTCGGATCCTTTAAAAGAAACATTCCCTTCCGACGAAGCCATTATTGAGACTATGTCTCTCAAGGAACTTCGTTGGCATGATTCTCACCATCGTTCCTCGTTTCTCCCGCCCCTCAGGATATTCTCACTTACCTTGAGCGGTTTGCTCCTTGTCTCCCATTACAAACACCTATTCAAATTTATCAGGTGTCTTCTGAAGGGAATATGGCAAACATTACGCAAACCCATCCCATCGACATCTCTGTGAAACCAGGGATTTTCGAGCATCTTCACATTGGAGTCACTTGTACTCCGGAGGAGATTCAACTTTATTCCAATCTTTTTCGCGAATTTCGTGACGTCTTTGCATGGTCCTATGAAGAAATGCCCGACATTGATCCTAGCATAGTGGTGCATGAGATAATCACGTACCCGGGTGCTAAGCCTGTTCGTCAACGTTTACGCCCCGTACACCCCCGAAAGGCTGCAGCTATTAAGGCCGAAGTCGAGAAGCTTCTTAAAGCCGGTTTTATTTATCTTATCCCGCTCACAGATTGGGTTTCCAATATTGTACCCGTGAATAAAAAATAAGGTACAATCCGTGTTTGTGTCGATTATCGTGATATAAATCGGGCCTGTCCTAAAGATAATTTTCTCACACCATTCATTGGTCAAATTATTGACGAGTGTGCCGGAAGTGAAATGTATTCTTTTATGGACGATTTTTCTGGCTATAACCAGATCAATATTGCTCCTGCTGATCAACACAAAACTGCCTTTATCTGTCCATGGGACACTTTTGCCTATAAGAAGCTCCCTTTCGGTCTCAAAAATGCCGGTGCTACCTTCCAGCGTGCAATGTCTTATGCTTTTCATGACATTCGACACATTGTACAGCCGTACCTGGATGATCTTCCAGCTCATTCAGCCAAACGTCAGGACCACCCTACTCACCTTCGCGAGATCTTTCTTCGCTGTCGATACTACCGAATCAGACTCAATCCTCACAAATGTGTCTTCTGCGTTGAATCTGGTCGACTTCTCGGGTTTGTCGTCTCTCGAGAGGGCATCCGTTTGGATCCCCTTAAAGTCGAAGCTATAGTGAATCTTCCTCCCCCTGCTTCTTTACAGCAATTGCAAAGCTTGTAGGGTAAAGCAAATTTTCTACGATGTTTTGTTCCAAACTATGCCGAGGTGGCCAAAGGTTTCACACGATTACTAAAGCGAGATGTCCCTTTTCATTGGGATACCATCGCTCAGGAATCTTTTGAGCATCTCAAGGGTTTCCTTGTTTCTGCTCCATTGCTCCGTCCTCCAAACTATTATCGTGACTACACCCTGTATTTGGCTGCCGCCGACACTACTATCGGCATGGTTCTTGTTCAAACTGACGACGATGACACTAAGCATGTTATCTGTTATCTTAGCCGCAACCTTTTTAGACACGGAAACTCGATATGCTTATGTTGAGAAGTTGGCTTTGGCCGTCGTTTGTGCTGTCCAACGTTTTCGTCATTACATTCTGTTGCGCACTACTACCGTGATTTCTGATTGCAACCCCATGACATATATTTTGTCACGCCAGTTGCTGGGGGGCAAGTACTCAAAGTGGATTGTCATCCTCCAAGAGTTTGACTTGGAATTTACCACTGCTAAGTCTAAGAAATCCCTTGTATTTGCTGAGTTACTTTGCTCTTTGCCATCTTCTCCCCCGACCTCTCATGTAGAGGATCAAATTCCGGATGAGACTTTATTTCTCATTAGCACCCTCGATCCCTGGTACGGCGATATCATTATATATCTGCAAACGTCCTCCTTTCGCCCTAGCGTGTCCAAAGACGCTCGATGAAGGATTCGTCATCAGTCTCAACCATACCGTATCATTGGGGATACACTATATCGCCTCGGCGCCGACTGTGTTCTCCGCCGATGTTTAACTCTCGAGGAAGCTGAGCGTGTCTTGAATGACTGCCACTCAGGTGCCTGTGGTGGTCACATGTCTGGATATGCTACTGCCCAAAAAATGCTCCGTGCTGGCTACTTTTGGCCCTCTATCTTTAAGGATTGCATTCTTGCCGTCCGCTCTTGTCATGAGTGCCAGGTATACCAGCGGAAGATGCGAGTGCCTCCTGCTCCATTGCACCCTGTTGTCACCGTCGGCCCTTTTGCCAAATGGGGCATTGATTATATGACCTGTAACCCTCGCTCGGCCGGGGGGCATGGGTTTATTATCGTTGCCGTCGATTACTTTACTAAATGGGCCGAGGCGATGCCTACATTAACTGAAGACGGTCACACAGCGGCGCAATTTTTATTCAACCATGTTATCTCGTGATTCTACGTCCCTCAAGCCATCGTCACTGACCACGGGAAGCATTTCCGTAATCATATGATGTTGGAATTAACAACCCAGCTAGGCTTGCAGCACGATAGTTCAACTCCATACTACCCTCAGTCCAATGGCCAAGTTGAAGCTATCAATAAGATTTTGGTTACAATGCTTCAACGTACCGTTGGCATGCATAAGTCTAACTGGCATTTGATGTTGTTCCCTGCCTTGTGGGCCTACCGAACCTCCGTGAAGGATGCCACTGGTTTCACTCCATTTCAACTAGTTTATGGACTAGAGGCTACCCTTCCAATCGAATGTGAAATCCCTTCATTAAAATTGGCTGTCGAGCTACTTCCCAACACTACTCCGTTAGAAGAACGCCTTCTTTACCTGGAACGGCTAGATGAGACCCGTCGCTTGGCCTCTTTGGCCATCGAAACGCAAAAGAAGCGAGTCAAGACTCACTTCGATCAGACTGTACATCCACGTTCTTTTGTTGAGGGAGATTTAGTCCTGCTCTACGATCAGGCAAAAGATAAGCTAGGAGCAGGAAAGCTCGAGCCTATGTGGCTAGGCCCTTACATTGTCAAGAAAGTTTTGCAAAAAGGGGCCTACGAGCTAATTGATTATGAAGGGAACCCTCTGGGGAAGCCCCAAAACGGGCTGTATTTGAAAAAGTACTATGCATGATGCTGGTACATTTTATTTTGTACATACATGTACTCTAGCAAGTGTGTTGTGTGTATGTGTGTCAATTTTAAAGGCGTAACTGCCACTTATTGTGTCTTTCGCTTCTTGTGCAGATGTCTGATGCACCTTATGTTGGTTTCACTGATGGTGCCTGCCGTAGTACTCGCAACTTGTCCTCTGCGGCGTGGGTGATCTATGATCCTCATGGCGAGCTGATAGATTTTCAAGGTGTGTGTTTGGGTCGTACCACTAACAATGTCGCCGAATATTGTGCTGTAATCAAGCTACTTGCTGAAGCAATTAATATCGAAATTCGTGCATTGGTAGTGAACCTGGACTCTCAACTTGTCGTCCACCAGCTCAACGACCAATATTCCGTCAGAGACCATCGCATTCTAAGGTTTTATTTACGTGTGAGATTGTTAGAAAGGAACTTTGATTTTATCACATATCAGCATATTCCACGACAATTAAACACATTATCTGATGCATTGGCTAATCATGTATTAGATAGACATTTGCGTAATTTGTAACCAAAACATTATACAAGCAAGCACATGAAAGCACAATAATAAACCATAGGCATATGTATATATATACGTGTGTATCATAATGTTTGCGCCGCGCGCATTACATAATCCAAAAAAATAATACATGTCCGAATCTCATATGGCCGCAGACAACATGTCTCTCAAAAATATGAAAAAACAAAACCTAGGCGTCTAATCACGGTGATGCTCATGATAGCATGTCACTGCTCGCACCAAACGTCTCAGCAGACGATGGACGCGAGTTGGTACTCCCACTGTGTGCCTCTGGTACGCGAAGGGCACATCCGCCAACCTGGCATAGTCTGGAATCCCTCGAGTGAGTGCCTCAAGGTTCTGTACTAGCTCATCACCCACACCACCCTCTACCTGAGGGTCGGCTGCGGGTTGTACCCTCCGTGCTATGTGAGACAGATCAGCTAGTCACTCTGCACCAACATCTGCATACATATATATAGCTGTTGTCAGAGACAGGCATGTATTACAAAAAAAAAAAAAAAAACTTAAATACATAAAAAACATCAAAAACACAAAGAGTTCTTACCAAGCTCCTCATCCCAGTCTTCTCCCACAGGCAATGGGAGATCTGGGTCTCCAGTAAAGTCGATGCCCGCATAGGGCCAGTCCTCTATAACGATCATCTGGTGACGAAGCCATATGAAGAACTCGGGCCTCCAGGCCATCTGCTGGCCCCCTCCTCCTCTGGGTATGAATGCTGCCCATCGAGTCAACCTCGGTTCCCGTGGCACTGGATCTGCCACTATACCTCCCTGAATCCAGAAAATCGACAATCGCTCCAAGAAGAAGGATACTACAATGGATCCATATCCGAACTGTTTGTTACCCCCACGCTTACACTTCGTAAGCTGCCTCTTGATGTTTGTAGTCACTATCGTGGCCCAGTCAAACATCATAGGTTGGAGACACTCGGTTGCCAGCAGTAAATGATTCTTGCTGGCCTCGTGGGGCGCTTGTACCCCAGCCGTCCGTGTGATAGTGAATAGTATCACTCGTAGCACTAGGTCTGGAACTGTGACAATATCTACCTTGGCACTGTTTGATCCAAACTGTGCCCCAGGACAAACCCGTTCCATCACCTCCCCCATCTTTTCCCCGGAAGGCCTACTTCCAGTCAAGATGGGTCGTGCACCTCTCCGCGATAATCCAGTGATAAAATAGACATCGGAAACATCCAGCTCCAATGTCTGATCTTTCAAGCGGAATACCTGATCCTCTATGTCCCAAGCATCCACGATGAATCGTAGTAGCTCCGGTTGTGCACGCAAATAGGAGGTGAGGAAAAACTTCTTTAAGCCGCAGTCCCTCAAAGCATCCATGCAGGCTTCATCCTCTAGTGCCATAGCATCTATAGCATCATGCTCTCTTTCTCTCCATTCTACAACCATTTTGACGAATCCCTGCAACCATAAAGTCGAAAATATCATCATTAGATCACTGGTGAAACCAAAATTAAAGGAAAATTGCAAAATCAACGGTTAAATCCATGGGAAAATTAGGTCGCGCGGTTGGCGCGACTGTTTTCAAAACAGTCGCGCCAATGTCGCGCCCCCTTTGGGAAAATAATCCCATTGGCGCGATCCCGAGCGGGAAACCCGCGCCAATGGCGCAACCCTAAATTTTGCAAATCCCCTTGCAGGGGATCCGTCTGTGGATGAAAAGCTGAAAAAATGGAATGAAAATGAAGCTAAGGACAAGACCTCTTACCTGCTCCAGACGGCGGCTCGATTGCTTTCCTGGATTGATCACAATCAGCGGTTGAAGTTTGCACCCAAAACCCTCCAATGGTAAACTCACAAGGTGAAAAGTAAAAAGTAAATTTGTTTTTTACCATTTCACTATTTTATAGCATTTTTGACCTAAAAATACATTAAAAATATTATTTTTTGGGGTATTTTTGAATATATTTATGTCAAAATGGGTTTTACGCTGTTTTTGGTATGATGACAGGGGTTGGTGCAACTCAAGCAACGAAACGAGCTGTTTTTTTCTACTTTTTCAAGCTCGATAAAACATGTGAAAAGTTTATTTTGAGGTCCGCTTTCAGCTCTTTTCTGACCGTTTAAAGACGAAAAGATTGCCGAGTTACTCCTCTTGACTCGTTAAACGTTAATAAGGGGCGGTCGTTTTAAGTTCCTTTTGTCGACCGTTAAAACATAAAAAGATTACCGGGTTTTTGTCGTTTCAGACTCGTTAATGGTTACGAAACGACGTGGTTTTGATCGCTTTTTTACTTTTTCAGGTCGAAATCACTATTTATGAAAAGTACTCCTCGATCGTAATGGTCGGGCGGTTCTTTCGAGCATTGTTTTATACTTTTTTGGGCTCGCGAGACACAACTTTACGAAAAAGGACACCCTTGGAGTTTCCTTTTCTGCTGTCTTTTCAAACTCTCTAAACATGAAAAGATGTCGAGTTCTTCCTTTGTCAGACTCGTTAAAACCTGATGACATCAGATTTTGTCGAAATGACGCACCACAAGCATATGTTATCCCCATCAAGCTTGTTAAAAATTATTGGGGTACTCGCCAGAAATGGCGGGGGAAAAAAGGAACCATAATTATTGTCGTGTCGGCAGTATGTCGCTCTTGAACATGGCACTTGTCTGCTTTCGTGTCTGGGTGGGGATATCTCATCTCATTTTTCACTTGCCTCCGTGGATTTGGGTAATCCTGTTTGACCTCTCATCTGCTCATTGCCTCGTCACCATGACCTCTGATCCATTGATGTCAAATACTGCCAATTCCACTGTTGTGCCGCCGATATGTTCAAGAGAAGTTGACCTCTGCAAAGAAACAACCTCCCTCTGATAGCTCACATAGTCCTGATTCACAACATTATCTCTCTGTCTCGTGTCGATGATGTGGGAAACATTATGGCCCACCTTCGATCAAGGTCACTTCCTGTCGACTTCAGCTCATTATCCAGGAAGCTGATCTAGAGACTCCCTTTCGGTGCCTTGGAGCCTGCATGCCTCAATGGCAGGTTCTTCATGTTCGACGTGAGGTTTTCATCATTGGCCTCCGATCGAATGATTCTATGGGTGTTCGACGCCAGATCACTAATTCGCACGCTGTAGATTGTACCTATAGTACCTTGAGGGCCATTGTCATTATTGGTGGTACCTCTCGCGTCTGTTAACAGTTTTCATTATTGGCTGGTAATCAGACGATGTTCATGCATGTTCGACTTCAGCTCATATATTCGCATGCTTGAACTTTTACTTTTGTTCGGGTCGAGATGGAGCGCAAGACCCTGGATTTTGTCTGTTGTAATCCAGGCGTGATTCTTGTTGCATGACTCATTCACTGGATGGCTGTGACCATACCTGAGTCAATTCATTAATCCTAACCAGATGGCTGCGCCCATACTAAGGATCTAGATTATTATGTACTCTCTCATGGATGGCTGCGACCATACCACATATATCATGTACTTGAGCTATCAGTTGTATCTCTCGATGCAGAATCTGGGTGGCAGCTACATGTGTTTTTGTAAAGCATTTCACCCCTCTCTCTCTCTCGGGCCTCATGCTTTAGGGGGCATCTGTTACACAGTAATTTGTCACCATTGGTCACCGTCCCCATTACCCCTTTCCCGTACTTTGGAGGACTCATTCTGGGACTTGTGAGCAGTGACATAACTTAAAAACACTTGCATTATGTTCCCTTGAGTATGGACTTCATGTGCCCTGAAGACACCTCCTGCAAAATATCCCTGAAAAGTGCCCTTTTTCCATTAGCGCGGGTCCACAATGTACTACCCGCGCCAATGAATGAGATCCTCAAAAGAAGGTGCGACCATTGGCGCTCTGTCTTAGAGTAACACCCGTGCCAACCAAGTTTGGAAAAGATTTTTAACAAACGCGCGCCCAGATGTTTTTTCCCTTCAAGTCATGAAGTCTTTTGAGGATAAAGCTCATCTTCTAGATGTTGAGAGTCATCATCTATCCCTTACATCTATCCACAGCGGCTTTTTGGAGATAATGCCAATCCATAATGGGTGTCCTGATGCATTGTATCTTCCTCCCCTTCTCCATCTATAAAAGTCTGTCCTCATGCATTTGACAAGCTAGTTTTTGAGTAGTAGTGATAACGCTTGTCTCGAGTGATAGTAAGAGTTTTGGAGCATGGGAAGGTTATGCTGCCGGAAGTCTGAGAGAGAGAAGGTCTATTGCAAGACATGTATAGCTGCTCGCCCAGCCAGAGGAGAGATTCAACGTCAGAACTTTGGTTGTATCTTTCTCTGTTGATTATTCATTAATAAACGACTATCATTATGGTTCCGATCTTATTGTTCATTATGATAATGTTTGATCTATTTCCTTTCTGACTGATATATGGTTGTATTTAGTGGATTTTATGCTTGTATTCGCTTCGTTCTTTGCATGTGCAGGTATCCATTCGCGGAGATCGTGAGGATCGTGACCTGCCGGAGCAAGGGAACGGGAGTATCAACTCTTCTACGACACTAGCGTTGGACTCCAGGTTGGTTCTCATAATCCACTTTCAGTTTGCAACTAGGAACTTGCATGGTAGCGTGAATTGATTATTGCTAGACCCATTTTGGGCTAGTGGGATCGCCTCTGTCCGCAGAGGGGATTTACCTCTCCAACAAAGGGGATACTTTTTGTTAATATAATTTATAATTGACCTATTTTCAATATCCAACGACCAACTATGGTTCACAAAAGACGGAAAGCGGACTATTGTTGTGAACTTTTTACTTTGCACACATTCCCATTGTTGGTTATCTGGATAAGTACAATACTCTGTTTGTTATGTGGACCGCTTCATATTATACACAACATGTTTCTGCAATCATTCGAGTAGTTCCATAATTATAGTTGTGAGAAATTTCTTTAGTTTTGTTCCACTGCGACAATCATTGGCATCTTGGAGTAGGTCGTATTCTTCCTACGCTCAGCTATTCGACTACCCAAATGGCGATTAAAATAGACTCTCGACTACCCAATTGTACAATCGAAAATAATAATTATTTTTTATAATAATAATAATTTAAAATTCATTAAAAAAAATTAAAATCAGATTCATCGTTAATAATTATGTGAGATGAGATCTATTTTTAAATAAATCACCACAACAATTTCAATTTTGTGGCTGAGTTTTTACATTTTGAATTTTCCCACCCATTCTATTTGATTTTGATTTGTGTGAGATAGTGGGAAAAGAGAAAATCCAACCCGTAGGAAGAGAAACTACTCGTCCTGCAACCTTCTACATTTTTTAATGTTGTAGTGTTCGACTTTGACCTCAATTACCTAAATTTTTCTTCAAAACTCTCATGGCTGCAATGTCAATGCACTTTGTGAAATGGGTATGACTTGATTGTAACCACACCCAATTGATTTAAACCTTACTGCAACCATGCCCAATTGATATATGGCTTATTCCAACCTCTCTTTCTCGATGATTTTCAAGCATGGGTGAACAACTTACATAGCTCTGAGGGCATCAACATTCCAACTTCGACACTTTTTGAAATCTAATTTTAGTTTTATTTTATATAAATTAAACATGCATGTATGGGAGGTTTGTTAGGAAGTCAATATTTTCAAATGTATTTTTCGATTAGAAAGAAGAATCAAATTTATTTTCGTCAATATCACACTTATTTTATAGAAAGTAATAAACCAGGATTTTCCAAATGGATTTCTCAATTAAAAACAAGAATCAAATGTAAGAGTTAGTCAATAAACTAGAATTATCCAAATGAATGTAGGGATCACTATTTGATGGAACCAAGACTTCACAGGTCGCACTCCAGGTCAGGAGTCAGGACCTATCATCATTATTCGACTTAAATAATGAGCCCAATTGCTCCCTTGGAACCGATTGGCCGACTAGCACTGAGAGACACTTATTAAAAATAGAATCCAATTGAAATAAACAATAGAATAAAAATTGGTCACACAAAAGGCGAGAAATCACTGAAAATATTTTATAAATTTCATTGTCATTCTACTGTATAATGTAAGTAACTCAGATTGATTGATGTATACCTGTTTCTTCATTGATATTCTAGAAACTGAAGCAACAAATATGCTTCTTGGTAGTCTTTTTGTTCAATTTAAAAGAAATCTCTTGTACTTCTTTCATTATCACAGAAGGGAGGTCAACAAAAAAATAATAAATTATTAAATATAAGCACATTTGTGTGAGAGAGTTCCTCTATATTTTCTGCCACCTCAACCTTGTTTTGTGGGAAGACATAAGTAGATTCAATTTGTGTTTATTAAAGATTGCCCTCCTCCTTAGTGCTACGCGTTGGCACTATAATCTTCCAAAAATGTGCTTGCTTTTCTAATATTGTATGTTATGTTATGTCTATGAATGGCTTGTAAAGAAAATAAGTGTTTATTTGTTGTCTTTCCCCTCTAGCAATATCCTTTATGGCGACAAGAAGAACCATGGACTCACAGTCAACATTGTATCGTACGCACTTCACATTCTACTTCTTTTTCCCTTCCCTGTGTCCAATAAATCCGTCAATGTAAGCATATAAAAAAAATATCATATTTTGATAGAATATGAAAAGCATAAAACCTTTGTATTAAAAAATCTAGGAAAATACCAACATAATAAAAGTTGACTCACATCCCTTGTGCTTAGATGAAAATCAAAGATTCAAAGATTCATAAATCAAAAACAAAACTTAGAAATAAATATGTATTTAATATTCCATGAAATAGGTGGTCCCTTATGTTGTGTGGTTGTTTATCCCATTGATAAAATGTGATATATTTCCATGCCTATAAGGACAAATGGCAAGATCCTTAGACGAGATTCCAGTGGAAAGTAAATTCATCCTATAGTTCCATCTTCATTTTCTCTTTTACGTAAATAATCAACATCCCCTGTATACTCTATGATAATGGTGAAGTCCTTTATATTATCATCTTCCTCCACTGTGAAACTGCATCAAACAAAATCTAGCTTCTCAGATAACTTAAGTTCTAAGATCATAGATGTAACATAACATGCATTTAGGCTAACAAAGAAAAGAAACATTCCATATCCCCCATGATGGTCATGGAAAACAAACATTGGATGCCATTCTCCCCTTCTACACATTTCTTTACAAAGTTCAAGAGAAGTCTTCCTTTGACATCACTTGTATACAAAATTTAGAGAATGAATTAGTAGCTCTATAGTTAAAAGTAACTTTGACATGTTATTTAAATATGACAGTGGACAAATTGGTTTGTACAATTTGTGTGAAACCATTTACTAGATGGCCCTGAAATCTCTTTTGACCTATGTTTATTATTCTTGATTAACTAGATTCAATGTAAGATAAATATGTTTGAGGTACTTTATTTTTTTGATGTTCATGATGCCAATAGAAGAAGAGATTGGATTTTCCAAGTAGACACTACCTGGATCCCACCCTTTTCCTTCATGAACCTGTTAGCCGATCTTGGAGCCAAGTTAGTCCTATAGGTTAATTCATCACTAAACTCTACCCCAACAGAGGTGAGTGTTGTCACAAGAGATTGCATCTGCTCCAATATTCTAGTTGGATATTGCATTGGCACAAAAGGAAATAGCCTTCTCTTCTTCTTAGTGAGAATCAAGCTTCTAGTTCATCTCCTAGGTCACTTGAACTCTGAATTGACAAGAACAATATGTTCGGATAAAGAACAATGGCATTTTATGCTTATCAGGTAGAAAAATTCAGTCATGCTAGGATAAAAATTCATTTCGAAAAGTAGGAATAACAAGAACCAATGATCCTTGGTAATTGAAACCATAATTAAATATAATCTTAATGTCAGATTGAATAAAACGTTGGATTAAGATCTATCTTGATAAACTTAAAACAATAAATGTAGAATGTGCAATGTATATGACACCAAAATTAGCCTTACCCTTGCATGAGATATCAGTCTCACAAGTTTTTTTAATGTGAAAGAAGTCAATGATTTTAGTTTGCACCAAAGGAAATTCTGCACATTGACATGGAACTAATTCAGTCTCACTTCCATAGTAAATTTCCCAACCAAAAATAATCCAAATGAATACCAAAAGACTACCATTCCAAACCTTTTACTTTGTCTTTATGGGAACAATTGTCACAAAACCACTTCCTGGAAGGCTCTTCGACAATGATGGGGCAAAGGCATTACATGTGCAAACTAAAATCATTCATGGGTCCCACTCCATGTCAGGAGTCAGGATCTTTCATCACAATTCAGCTTAAATGACAAGCCCGACTGCTCCCTTGGAACCGACTGGTCGACTAGTGGCCCACAACATGAGGTTAAGGTCGAGCTTCCTTGTCTTCATACCACTTAATTTCAGCGAAGCAAGGTATCCATTGATGCGTTAATGTAGAATGTAAAATGAAGTGAAAATATTTAAATAAAATTTTAAGATACATAAAACTTACAAACTGTAAGTAAAAATTTATCGAATCCTTCTTAAATATCACATAAAAAATGAGTATTGTGTTAGAAAATTGAGAGAAATCAGAGAGTGATTGATTTCACACAAAAAACCACACTTGATACTTTTATTGATCACCACAGATAAAAATATATAGGACATAGATTGTTGTCTTCGACACATCTAGATCATGACTCTAAATCATGCATTGGAATCAACAACTTCTAGACTGATGCCTAGGGACTCACAATGACAACTACTCATGACATGGAAGCATTACTTCCAACACTCTCCCTTAATTCTTACATGGAAAACATTAAAAACACACATTACAACAATAATATGACATATGTTTGACTGGTCTTCATAAGAACTCACATCCACTCTAAAATCTCGCAAACACTACTCTTCCACCACCACATATTCGAGGTGTCACTTGACCTCCATTTAAAACATAACCACTTCATACCATCTTTGATGTACTTTGCAGAATTGAAACTTCTCGACCTCCCAGAGCACGACGGTTCAGTATCGATACTGAACCATCTTATGGACATACCTCCATCTATTGAATACATGGTCTTCCGTTGTATTCCCCAGTTATCTAGGAAGGCAATCTGAGTACTGAATGTATTCAGAAGTCAATTGTAAAAGGTGACCTCTTAAACAAATAATCAAATTAACCTGTAAGTTGACGTTCCTGGATCCACACGATGCCACCAGATTATAACAGATTATACATAATCAAATTAGTGATATATTCTTGTGTCACCGTATGCATCAAGAACCACCAATTTGAAAATATATTAATTTGTTCTATAATTGGTTCTTCATTTTATTTTTCGTATTATACTTGAACAATGACACTATAATATAATAAAATTGCAACACACCACAAAACTAGATAAACAAATATTTTATGACTTAGATCTAGAATGAGAACAAAAACATTCCAACTTCCTGAAGCTTCTCACATCCTCATTCATGCTCAACATATTCTGAGTGACGTGAAATTATTTTGGAATGAATTTAACACTGGCTTGCCCACAGATGTTGGAAACAAGCTACTATTGCAGAAGAAAAAAAATAAAATAAAAAATAAAATAAAAATATATATAACATATATATATATATATATAATAAATAATAAATAAAAATAAAAAATAAAATAAAATAAAATAAAAATAAAAATTCCTCTCACTCCCCAGCTCTCGACCTTTCGATTGCCACTCTCGGTCACACAGCTCACAGAATTCACACTGAACAACACACAATCAGATCACACTGAGCTTCTCACATCCTCCTTGTTCGCTTTGAACCTCATTGATGTTCAACTGAGGGACTACAGTTATTGTTATTTCCAAGCCAAGCATTCCACTAAGGATACATTGTCTATTGGTCGACTCTCTATCAACAATTTCTGATTCTCTATGAACTTGCTCAAATCGATGAACAAGTAGGCTCTTTCCAGAGCTTGCATAGGAGGATAACATCATACAAACACAGGGTGTCGCTGAAGAATAAATCAAAAAATACATGACCCACTATAATTTTGGTAGTCCTTGCTTGATGGAGTATTTTCTGCAAAATGATGTCCGATGCGGAAAGGCTTGACCAGCGTGCTGCAAAATACACTCACAATACACCCAAAATTTATAAATCTTGGAGCTCATCTAAATTTTGGATGTGTTCTACCACAAATTCCTTAAGTATGTCACTCTGCGGACTCCTCATGCAAACATTTCATGCCCAGATCTGAGAATTACAGGAGATCGTGATAGTACTCAAGTCAGAAAGTTCATTCAGGTTCAAAAATACAACGAATTATTGAATTCCTTTAACAGTACTACATGTACACTCTTGGACAATGATTTCATAAAACACAAGTTGATCCTTGCACCAGGTTTGCAATTGAAGCCGTGATAACGACCACATGAGCATCTCTTAACCTCCCTGTTCAAAAAACACAAGCAGAGGCACCATTGAATCCGCATCATTCCTGAAGATGACATGATTTAGACATCAACATCCTAATGGGAATTAGAGTCATCGCCGATATGATAGAGGAAATGGAGTGATTCAGCCTCTAGTTGTGTACACTTATTGCAACAGAACGATGGCCTGTGTTTGTTGCATACAGATCCAAAATTCCTCTACCTATTCACACAGATCCACAATGTAGATCCACAATCGTGACAATGTCGTGGCCCTCTTCCTTTCAAAACATGACATACAAATTTTACGCCACTTCTTGTGCCACATGCAATGAAAGGCAATGCTTTGTATATTTTTGAAGTTGTAGATCTTCTAAAGAAAATGAAGCAAAACTATCGCTTAATATCAAATCCAAATCTAGAAAACCACACTCAGAGGGAGAAATAAAGCTCACAAAAAAAAATCAACTATGACACACTTATATTAATCTATCTATGTACAAAACAATAACACTCAAGACTCTCTCACATTTTCTTGGCCTTCCCACGAGGGAATCAAGCCAAATCTAGCTATGATACCATGTTAGAAAATTGAGAGAGATCAAAGAGTGATTGATTGCACACAACAAACCACACTTGATACTTTTATTGCTCACCACTAATAAAAATATATAGGACATAGATTGTTGACTTTGACACATCTAGATCATGACTCCAACTCATGCGTTGGAATCAACAACTTCTAGACTGATGCCTAAGGACTCACAATGACAACTACTCATGACATGGAAGCATTACTTCCAACATAATGTACTATTAATACAACAGGGTCTGTAGTATTTAATGGGATGTCGTATAGGATGACTTTCATCCTTGAAATCAGTAGTCGTGGATGTGGTGGCATGCTGATGTCATGATTTAGGAGGATCTCTAGACACCAGTGGCATAGAAAAGGCTCAAAATTCAAAGTGGTGGAAAGGTGATGAACTTGACATCAAATCGAAGTGCTCGTCACCCTGATTCCGACAGTGTGAACGACACTCCAATCTGAGTCCAGATGAAGGAGATAGAGGCACTCAAAGTTTGGTTGACTTTTGATGACTCGGCAGGATTAATGAAGGCATAATTTGAAATTTTTTGCAGACAGAATCCAGCCAACTCTGGCCAGATTCCGGGCAAAATCATGGCCTCGTTAAAAAGATTCCTTCGGTCAAAAACTGAATTCCCAAAAATGCACTTCTTTTGTTTTTATTAACAAAAAAAGTATAAACTATGGGGGTAGCGGGCCACCAAACTCGCCACCCCAACTCATAACCTCATATCAAAAAGCACATGTGGTGGAGGGGCGGGCCACAACCCCTGGCCCCTCCCATGGAGCCACAACCCACTTAACGAATCCACATAAAAGGGATTTGGGTAGGGCCAGCCCTTGGAGCACATACCCGATCCCAAAACAAACCAACGACCCATTAAAAAAATTACAGAGATGGAGTTGGGTACGGTGTGCGGGCTACCCAAGGTAGGACCGGCCCAACCAAAATTTTACTTTTAAAAAAGGATTTGTTGTAATGTATAAAAAAAGGGACGAGGCGAGGTTTGACCGCCTGACCTCCTCCATATTAACTGGACTTTCCACCAACTACCTACAATAGTTTCGTTGAAAAATCGGCCACCCAGTTTATACTTAAACAAATTTTGTCAGTGCGCCCAAGCAAAGGAGGCAGTGCATGCAGTGCTACGTAGAATTTCGCAGGAGGGCCAAATTTTCACTTTGTCAGAATTTGACAAATTTTATATGGTTTCAGCACTTCTCAACTCCACAAATGCAATGGCGTTGTCCATTTCTCCATCAGAGTTTTGCATTTTTCGGCCATTTTTTAGTATGGAGGTATAAAACTCCTTTTTGTAACTGATGCCTGTACTCTTCTTTCTCATGCCACTTAATGAATGAAGGCCTCCCTATTGGTTGAGAAGGGCCCGAGGATGTAGTCCAAGTTGGACAAACTCTGTTATCAAGTCTTGTTGTCTTCTTTCATGCTTTATGTGTTTCTCCTCTTCTCTTTTATGTGCACATTAAGTTTTCTATGTTAAGCTACAATTTATGCATGTAATTCTTTAAGACATCTATAAGCAAAATATTTTGGATCAAGTGGTATTAGAGCAGGTCTTTTTAGATGTGAATTGCATGTTTGTATGCTAACAAGAAACAGGCTCTGAAGAGGTGAAGGGAAACCAAAGTCTTTCAATCCCGAAGCGGGCGTGCACATCGAAGGATAAACATGGCACATGAAGAGGCTCATCATGAAGAGGAGTGAAATTTCTGAAAAACCTTCTATACAATGGCAGAGAATGTTGGTCAGTTTCTTTCAAGGTTGGAGAAATCTGAAGAGAGAAATCTAGAAGAAAAAGGTTTAGTGCATGGAAATGGTGGAGAAGAACCTTATCCTTCTCCTTCCACGAGTGAAAGTTCTTCTTCCTCTCGTCACCTTCATCATAGAAATTCAAGGGATGCATCTAAGAAACCTTTCTTTAAATTAGATTTCAAATTTGACCTTCCCATGTTTAACGGTGAAAGTAATGCAGAAAAGCTTAATAACTAGATTAGGAAGATTGAAATCTACTGCAGGATTCAGCAGATCGAAGAGGACGAGGCAAAGATTCAGCTGGCCTCTCTTCGGCTGAGTAGCATCACTCTCGTTTGGTGGGAGAGAAAATTGCGAAGCAGTAAGAATATGGGTACTCTTCTTTCCTCATGGCCTAATTTCATTTTTGCATTAAAGGAACAATTCTATCCCTTGGGTTATAAAAAAAAAACCTTAATGGATTGGCAATACTTAAGGCAAGGCAGAGGTCAAGATGTTCAAAGCTTTACAGAGGAATTTAGAAAACAGGCACTTAATTTGGGCATTGCACTTGACTCACCTGAAGTAGTAACTAAGTATATTGGATCATTACATAGTTACCTTAGACATTCATTATTATTTTTTGAACCAACTACTATTGACTCCGCCAGTGTAAAGGCAATTCATCTTGAGAACAGGGGCAAAAATGAAAGAGATGATCATTTCAAGAAACCACCTTTCAAACCTCCAAATGGCAAACCCAAAGTGAAAGGAAAAGGAAAGGAGAAGAGGACGGCATCAACCAAGAAATATGAAGGAGAAAGACCTTGTTGCAATCACTGCAAAAAGGAAGGTCATGATGACGATTATTGTTGGAAACAGTACCCAGAAAAGAGACCAAAGAAGCATGGAGGAAAAGGCAAGCAGAAGACAATGGAAATTGTGTAGCAAGACCTTGGATCCGATTCGAGAGATGAAGCATTGATCATAGCAGCAGGAACAAAAGGTACTCTTACACCTCATGTTAATTCTGAATCACATGAAGGTACTAGTTCAATAGATGAGTCTTTTCCTAATGAACAAAATTCTGCCTGTTGTTTCATTCTATTTTGTGCCAACACGAGGTTATCCTTTAAGAGTTGGAGGACTTGTTGTTGATGTTCGATGTGATGTTCCACTGCTTGAACCTTAGAATTTTCTCTTAAATATGATGTGATGGATGGTGGCTGATATCCATAAAGTGCCATAAATGGGGTCATTTTTGTTGTTGTATGGAAGGAAGTGTTATACCACCATTCAGCCAGAGGCAACCATTTGATCCATTGTGTCTGTTTATCCAATACAAAGCAACGAAGATATCCTTCCAAACATTTGTTTACTATCTCCGTTTGCCCATCAGATTGAGTATGATAAGATGAGCTATGAGCTAACTGAGTACCAAGACAAGAAAATAATTATGTCCAAAAATTTCTAGTGAAAATGGGATCTCTGTCACTTACAATAATCTTTGGGTTTCCATATAGCTTTTGAACTGTTTCCATAAATGCAGTAGAAACCGTACTGGCTTTAAATGGATGTGATAATGCACAAAAGTGTGCATACTTGGTAAGTCTGTCAACTACCACCATGATGACACTCTTTCCCTCAAACTTGGGTAAACCTGTGATAAAATCCATTGAAACCTCCTCCCAACGTTGGCTTGGAATGGATAAAGGTTGTAATAGACCTGGTGTCTTAATTGTTTCAACTTTATTTTGTTGGAAAATCAAACATTCCGCCACAAGTTTTTGAATATCCGATTTAAGGCCATCCCAAAAAAATTCCTTCTTAACCCTGTGGTAAGTTTTTAAAAATCCTGAGTGCCCTCCTAAGGGAGAAGTGTGCAATTCCATAAGAATATTTTGTTTTAGTTGGGAATTCTTACAGAGGTATAAGCGATTTGTACCATAAAGAATCATTTTGCCAACTAAATGTATCAGACATATTGGAATCTTGTTGTAACTTTCGAATAAGTTCCCATACTTCTTCGTCATTCTTCCATTCCTCCCTTGCTTTGTTTATCCAATCTGGTTGGATAATAGAAATGGCGCACAACAATGCTTCCACATCCTCATCCTTTCTTGAGAGTGCATCTACCACCACATTTTGCTTCCCTTTTTTGTAGATGATTTCAAAGTCATAACCCAACATCTTTGTGACCCACTTTTGTTGCTCTTCAGAGGATAATCTTTGTTCTAAAAAGTATTTAAGGCTATCATGATCCATTTTTACCTTGAAGTGTCTTCCCATTAGGTAGGGTCACCATTTCTTAAGTGCATGGAGTATTGCCAACATTTCCTTCTCATAAATAGCTTTGTGTAAAAAGTTTCCCTTGATTGGACAACTTTCAAAAGCAATGGGTCTTTCATCTTGCATTAAAATAGCACCAATTCCATTTCCTGAAGCATCGGATTCCACAATAAAGGTTTTTGTGAAGTCCGGTGTAGCTAAGACCAGTGCTTGGCACATTGCCTCTTTAAGATGTTCGAAGGCCTTTGTTGCTTCTGGAGTCCATGAAAATGCATCTTTCTTCAATAATGTTGTTAGAGGTGCTGCTATTCTCCCATAATTCTTAACAAACTTGCGATAATACCCTGTCAACCCAAGAAATCCTCGCAGATGCTTTATGGATGTGGGGATTTTCCATTCCTTAATGGTTTTAATTTTGCTAGGGTCTACATTAACTCCTTCATGAGATACAATATGACCCAGATATTCCACCTCTTGTACTCCAAAGAAACATTTGGATTTTTTTGCATATAATTGTTTCTCCTCCAATAGTTGTAGTACCCTGTCAACATGTTCAACATGATCCTTCCAAGACTTGTTGTAGATTAGTATATCATCAAAAAATACTAACACAAATTTTCTAAGGAATGGTTTGAAAATGGAATTCATCAAACCTTGAAATGTTGAAGGTGCATTGGTAAGGCCAAAATGCATGACCAAAAATTCATAATGACCCTCATGAGTTCTAAATGTTGTTTTTGGAATGTCTTCAATATTCATTCTGATTTGATGATATCCTGAACGAAGATCCAACTTGGTGAAGTAAGTTGATCCATGCAATTCATCCAGTAATTCATCAATGACGGGAATGGGAAACTTATCTTTAATAGTGAGCTTGTTGAGCTCCCTATAATCCGGACACATGCGCCATGATCCATCCTTCTTGTGCACTAATACTACTGGAGGAGAGAAAGAACTTTGACTCGGTTGAATTATACCAGCCTCTAGCATTTCTGCAACCATACGTTCAATTTCAGTCTTTTGGGAATAGGGATATCTGTACGGCCTGATGTTTGGAGGAACACTTCCTGGAATCAAATGAATAGCATGATCATGATCACGAATAGGTGGGAGACCTTTGGGAGTCTCAAATACCTTGGAATGATTGTCCAAGACTTTTTGGAGATCTGGAGAAATAGATGATTGCAATGTGGAAACATCTAGCGAACATAATTGTGCAATTACACCCCTTTGTTCCTTTTTTAGAAGCTTTGTCATACCATTAGAGCTAATTATCTTTCCCAGTTTCCCTGCAATACCCCTTAATTCAACTTCCTTTCCTTCCACGGAAAATTTCATGAAAATTTCATGAAAATTGAAAGCTATTGTACCCAAGGATTGTAGCCATTGTACTCCTAGTACAACATCAGCACCTCCCATTGGAATGGAAAGCATTGGGCTAGTCAATACATATTCTCCCATCGATAGCTTGATATTATGGCACTTTCCAGAGCAATTTATTGTTCCTCCATTTGCAACCATCACTTGACACTCTGGTGCTGGGTATAAGAAGCAATTCAATTCTTTTGCTACCTTACAATGAATAAAATTGTGGGTACTTCCTGAATCAATCAACACTAGTACCTTTTTCTTCTTGATTTGTCCTTCTATCTTAATGGTTTGAGGAGTGGTAATTCCCGCCAATGCATTACAAGATATGGTCGGATTCATTTCTTCTTTATCTAGGCTTTGTTCCTGGAGTATATCCTCTTCTTTTGGCCTTTCTTGCTCCTTTTCTTCTTCCTCTTCACAATCTATGTAGAATAATTTCTTCTCAGCACACTTATGACCTTTAGTGTATTTGCTATCACAACTGTAACAAATCCCTTTTGCTCTTTTTTCTTCCAATTGTTGTGGTGTCAACCTTATAGGTTGTGGAAGACTAGGAGCAACCACACTTCCATCTTTATAGTTGTGAGTGGTATGCTTCCTGGTTGCCATAATTTTGATTTCCAATTTTCTTGCTAACTTGAATGCCTTCTCTAATGAATCAGGTTCCCAAAGGCGAACATCATGTTGGATATTATCCTTTAAAGTCCCTATGAACACATCAATCCTATGCTCCTCTGGAATATCTTTTACCCTTATGTTCAATTTTTGGAACTCCTCAATGTGCTCCATTATTGAACCCTTTTGTTTGAGACTTATCAATTAGCTAAAAAAAGTGTTGCTTTTTGTATCCTCATAATGTGCTATCAATTCTTCCGTAAAAATTGCCCAAGTGATAATTTTTTTACGAGAGCAAAGCCATTGATACCATACAAACTGATTTGGTTCCAAATATAAAGTTGCAATACGTACCTTTTGTGTGTTTTGCACATTATTGAGATCGAAAAATTGCTCCATTTGTAATATCCATGTTGCGGGATCCTTGCCATCAAACTTCCTCATATCAATTTTTGGAATAGGGTGGGTTTTCAATCCCACATTAGAGTCTAAGAAATCATGATTAACATTTCTTTTGTTCGCATCATGAGTTTCCTTTACTACCTTTTCACCATTGGTAAGTATTTCTTATAGAAAATTTGTCAAATCTGTCTTCAAATCTGCCATGCCTGTCTTCAAATTTGTGTTCAAATCTATCTTCAAGTTGTCCATCTTAGCTTCCATGCCATTCATCTTAGCTTCCACACCATTTATCTTAGCTTCTGTTAGCTTTTGTGACAGTGAAATTTGTTGCACTTGTTCTTGTAATTTTGATATATCATGTAGCATTTCTTCCTCTTCTTCATGAGTCATGCTAGAGCTTTCAGGTTGCTTACTAGGTGTTTGCATTTTCTTTCCTCAGGGCATCAGTTACCGATAATAATTCTCTACTATGCCCTTTGAATTCCTTCAAAATAAATTTTCAAACCAAGCTTAAGTAAAAATTTAAGAAAATCTACACACCTTTTTTCACTTTGTAGGAGCTCGATATTGCCTCTGATGTATCTCTGTACTTTCCGATCATCTAGTTCTGAATTTGTGACCTGCATTAGCCCTCTGTGTCCTCTTTCTAATGCCACAATTCTGACCCAAATTGGATTCTCCAAGGAAGAGTTATGCGAAATCTCCCACCGTGACTTGATTATAGACAAGTTCAGTAGAGCGAACTTGTACGACTTGCCATGAGTCATTGTTTCGATATTTGGATCTGAAAATGCATACAAGAAACTACAGTCCATCCTCTTTCTGTACCTTCTTACGAAATTTCAATCCGATCCTCAGATAAAAAGTTATGACGATTTTCCCCAGGTCACCTATTTGGAATGTAATTTAGGAGTCTGCAAAAGACAACTTCCTCAAATCATATCTCCACAAATATAGCGCGAAAAGCTCTGAAATTCGGACCCAAGGTTCAGTGCGATTTCTTCTCAAATGGGGTTTTTTTACAACTTCTGAAACATCGCAAAAAAAAAGTTATAGCGAAAATGCAACAATGACCTGTTTGGAGCAGCGAAACCCTAGAATCCAAAGCTCTGATACCAAATGTTATGAAACCAGCTCAAGAAAAGATAGAAAAGATAGATCAACGCCTTAGAATTTAGCCTCTTTTAGGGGGAAACCTCCTTTACATTGCATAAATGAACAATTATTCGATGATCCAAATGACAAAACCTCATTTTTATATATAGGAGTCTAAGGAGTCACAATATAACCCAACCGACCTAACAATAATAATATAAAGCCACAAAAATAACAATAGAGGGATTCTATGAGGCACAGTAATAACAATATGGGGATAATAGGGGCACAACAATATGAATAAGGGATGCAACTATAATAGTAATGGGGTAATTACTAGTATTATAGGGACCCAACACACTTGATGGTTCAAAATGCTTCAACAAGACATCTCCTATGTGAGTATTGTCGAAAGTTTTCTCAATAATCCAAGTTTATCCATAATAGGTGGCAACTATCCTAAATCACTGACCAATATAATTGACCTCCTACGAAAAAAACTATTTAATATTTTGCGAAAGTTTGTTGAAGTCTTGAATCAATGCTTATTAACAGATATCTTCCAATAAAACTCATTTCATCTATCAAAAGACATTTCACATGCTTCATCTCTTGGAATGTAAGTAAACTTTGTTGTTTCAAAGGTTTTATTTCTTTGATTGGATTTTGAAGCGCAATATGATTTTTTTTGCAAATATGTTGAAAGTTGCAACCCTTGTAGGAGCTAAAAGTAGTAATGGACTCTTCCCAGGAAAGGAATCGGTTTCAAGTGCTTTTTTAATGGCTCCAATCAAATAAGACTTTATTGTACCCGCATTACTTGGATTAGCATGAGTAATTGGTCAATCCCTCATCTATAATAGTCAAGGATAATATCAAAATATTTTCTCTACTTATCACCAAGACTTTCCATGTTGGTTAGTGCAAAGGGAATTCAACTTTCACTTTTTAGATATGAAATGAATAGCACAATTAGAGGTGACTTCATCAACAAAATTTGTATTCCAATTATACACACGATCGCGATCTCTATGTCCCAACATCTCAAACTCATTATAATTTATATATTTATTCTTATACAATCCACAAAGAATCTCCCACTCATTCTCTCTAAAATATGCAAGTGGATTTTGAACTTCTTCTTCATTAGATTCAACTGGATCAATTGGAGGCAATGGATTGCGATCAACATGCCATGGTTGGTATCGAAAGTTTTCCCAATTATGCACTATCTCATCATTTGTTTGACCTATATCTTTGTGAAAATCACAAAAGGTCTTGTATAGTAACAACTCAAACAAACAAAATTCAACAAACTTGTCATCTTCTCAATTAGGAATTGAGGTAAATCGAGGGAACATACGTACAATAGTTGCATTCTAACGTTGTAACCATTTTTTTCCCACTTCGACGGTTATTACATGACCATGATTTTGAGACATTTATCAATGGAATATGCTCAATATTAGCAAGCCTCTTTGTATATGCATCAATAAAGGAATTATAATTGTTGACATCATATGTATCAACCTGTACTTGTTTGAAAACCTTCATACGAACATTTAGAACCATAGATCGTCAACTAAATTCAGAAAGAGTGAGTTCTAGAAGTAAATGACATGTCTCTTATGCACCGATATCTCTATCAACAATATTTTCACAAAAAAAACTCATTTATACACGGGATGTGGGTTCATTTGGATTTTGAATAGAAGATACATGCATCAACATATGATGGAATGTTTCTTATCCTTTTTCAGATTTTGCAGCATATTTTGCTATGTAATTAATGATGACATATTTTGAAAGAATAGGTTTCCAATCTATATTAGCCCTCCACATCATCAATGTTTCATGATTGTGTGTATTCAATCTATCATCATTTCATCTTGGTTCATATTTATTTTCTCCATTCTCATCAGCATAGAGTTTTGACTCATTACTTAGATCTCACAATACCTTATATTGAAATGCCAATCTTCGTGCTATCTTTTGGAGGAAAGATCTTTCATTACATGTGATGTGGCACTCAACACAATTAAGAAGTTCTTCATAACCAATCATAGGATAAAATTGAAGTATTTTTTGTGTGTCCTTTAAGCAAGGATGATCATCAACATTAATCCTAAACTAAATATTTCTTTGATGTCGATCACGTAAATTCATTGCATGTACACATTCATCACAATATTCTTTAATTTAACCTGTGTAGGATCATCCCAATTCAATGTGTCCATGTTAGGAGAATCTTTTAACCATAGAAATCCATGCACATGTGGAGATCCGCGATGTTTCCATCCATAGTAACACCAATAATCTGTAGCATGATGAAAATGCTCAAAATTTTCATCTCGAAACATTGTATGCCTTAGGTGCATATAATATGCTACAATATGAGGATTTTCAATTACATTTTGGCATCACCATTTTCTTTCTTCTGTTGGATCTGTAGGACATGTTCCCAAAATTAATCTATGTAAATCAAGCCATTCCATGGCTGTTGCACTTAATGTAAAGAATATTGTGGGACACCCAATATGTTGAACCAAGTCAGATAGCTCAGCATGACACTTATTCCAATATGCACGTGTACCTCTCAATACAATTCCAAATCGCATTAATCTTTCTCCAAGTCGTGATTTTGGAAGATTTTGTAGACGTTCTCGTAACTCCTCTATTGTTGTTGGTAGATTTTTCAAAATCTTCTTTACAAACACTATATAGGAAGCTTGAGCACGATGTATCATGATGATATTGAGTAAAAATTATCTGAATCATGGGTGTCTTCCAAACCTGTTGTCATGATATCAGAGAAGATGTTTTGCATACTCATGAAGATGGAAATTTCTCTTTCGTGCTTGCAACCAATTTGCTTCACCCTTTGGGAAAAATGTTGGAAATTCCATATCGAATAATCCCATCATGTTATATTCATTAATTGGAGATGAGCCAATGCATGGAAAACTAAGCACTTCCTTTGCATTAGGGTTATGTTCCTTTGCATTAGGGTTCTCTGCCTAATCTCGAATAATATCAATCTCTCATCATGCATTTGGAAGATTTGCTGCAAAAGAAGTTTGTAACCCATCTAATGCATCATCAATCCCTAGAACCCCTTCCAACATTGAAAATTTAGTGTCAATATCTATATTTTCCAAAGCAACAACATTAATCATATGTGATACATCTGTTGCAACTTCAAGAAATTCTCTAAGTGCATTGTTATCAACTTGAACTCCACGATAATATGGATCATTCTCAATATTATAATATAATGCATGCAATACAATATATTTTCTGACAATAAAATCATAATTTGATCCTTTTCCACCTTTTTTTCACACAATAATAATCAAATCCAAGTCTTTAATATGTCGAGGTAATCTCATGGCAAGATTGGCAACCTCTTGTGGAAAACTAATGGTGTGTCCTCTATATTTATATTGTCCACCTATCGAATGCATAACCTGCAAAATTGGACTTGCACGTGCTATTAACATCTCTTCAACTTGAGTCAGTTCTGCAAGAACTTTAGGCTGTCTTCCTGGATTCATATGATTATCAGCTGAAAATCTATGATCAGTTCCTTCTCTTTTACATATGATACACATTGGACCTGTATTTGTATTAAATACTTGAATTCCAGGATATGACTCTTCACACACATGGCACATTTGATTTTGAGTCAATCAATCAATCCTATCATGAAATTTTTGATGCACAGTATGCATATCAACAAGAATTATAGGTTGAGCTTCTAGTTTAGATTTTCGTTTCCTTTGTTCTTCATGCTCTTTAGATGTCATTTACTTCACCTTTTCTTGTCCATCTCTTCTTTGTTGTGCATTTTCTTCTTCTCTTTTTTGTTGTGCCTTTCTTTATCTATATTCTCTTTTATATTCTCTTTGATATGCTGCTCGATTTTCTCTATTCACCCTCTGTTCTTCAAACTCTTCAGTTGTGATTTGTGTGCATTTATTTGTTGATATTGCATATCAACAAGAATTATAGGTTGATCTTGTTGTTCAAATTTTTGTTTCCTTTGTTCTTAATGCTCTTCAGATGTCATTTTCTTCACCTTTTATTGTCCATCTCTTCTTTGTTGTGAATTTTTGACGCAGAAGGTCAATTGTTTTAAGAATTATCAACAATCGGCCCCATGTTCGCCTTTCCCTTTATATTCTAGCCTTCCACTGCGCTACTCTGATTTCCTTTTATATAAGCCCGACAACAGATATTCACTGATCAATAGAGTCACTTGAAGGTACTGTACCGTAGATCATAACACATTTGATCTGACGGTCCACAACTAACATCGCAATCGCAAATGGTAGTGGTAGTTCTTAGGGCTCGATTCTTCAGATAAAACATTACAATGCGATTTAATCAATGATTGCATCGCCCATCGCATATCGTAGTTTCCCAATGCTCAAGGCCGGTTCCCTTTCTAATGAAATATTCTGATGCGATGGATCGACGATCGCACATCACAGGGTCTTAAGGCCTGAGGTCTATTCAACTGTCGATGGAATGTTATGATGTGATAAACCAGCGATCGCACATCGCATTTCGTTAAGGCCTAAGGTCTGCCCCCTTGTAAACAAATATTGCGATGCGATATGGGATAATCCAACGGTCAACAGGATTTTGCACCATTGGTTGGAACTTAGATCAACAGCTGGGATTTAAGCAGGCTTCAACCACTTTATTAACACTAAGGACTGTGATTTTTTGTTGAACTCTGAGTTTATAACATACAGCATAAAAACAGAGGAAATGCTTGATTCATTTGGAATACAAATAAACAGAGGCAAAATGGGAGTTTTAATAAAATCGATACATAGCTGCACACGACATCAATTAATCAATACGATCAATGTTACAGAGTCTCAGCCCTTTGGCTTGATTACAGCAATTCAAAAGACCCCTGTTTCAATATGGAAATCCTCGCTCTATTACTCGACTCTTGCTTCGCTCAATCCTCCCTCATCTCTGCCAATCCATCTACATTACATTTTCTTCTTTTTATGAGTCGAATCCTACCCTAACTGTGCTTAACAACTCAATCTTCTATTATACTCATTCTAACAACTCAATCTCTATTTTCAAGCTTTATCACACACCTATGCTAACAACTTATCCCTGAATCTAAAATAAGACAATTTCTAACTATTACAATAATGAAATACAGATCATTTTCTTGATAGATCCAACCCTCTCGGTTAAAACTGACTTTTGACCACTCAGGTCAATGAAATTCAATTCATTTAGCCACAACATGTGAACAAACCTTCACATTGTTGGCTAAGTCCAGATGCTCCTGCATCAGACTCCTGGGGAAGAAAAGAATCATCCCTCAGACTTTCAGGGCTTACTCCATACTTCTGCAACTCTGATGTTGTCAACCAGCTAGCATCCTCCACTAGCTGTCCTTTCCATTTGACTAGATATTGAAGTTAAATCTATCCTCTGGTTCTTTTGGATACTCTTTTCTCCAAAACAGCTTCCACTTCTTTCTTAATTGTCTTTGGCATTTGTTCTTCCCAGTTCAAAGTTTGAACTTCATTTTCTGTAGTTTCCTCTTGTAGCTCTGTCTATGTCCCTTTGTATGGATACAAATCTGCAACATTGAAGATAGGCTATATTCCAATCCCTTCTGGCAATTCAATTTCATAAGCATTAGCTGAAAACTTTCTTACAATTCTACATGGTCCTATCTTTTTCATCTTTAGTTTATTGTAAGTCTTAGCAGGAAATATTTCTTTTCTCAAATACACCATCACTAAATCTCCCACTTGGAATTCTTTCTCTCTTCTTTTCATATCTACTTTCTATTTGTATTTGCCACTGCTTTCCTGCAATCTTCCTTTGACATCTTCTTGTAGTCTCTACATCTACTTTGTAAACTCTTCAGCTTTTTCACTTCTTGTCTCCTGCTTACCCAAATTTCCGAGCTCATACACACCTCTTGGATTCATCCCAAAAACAATCTGAAATGGACTCATTCCAGTACTTTGGTTTGGAGTGTCATTATAAGCAAACTTAGCCTGAGTTAGTGCTAAATCCCACTACTTAGGATTTTGATACACTAAACTTCTCAATATGTTTCCCAAGCTCCTGTTTACTACTTCGGTTTTTCCATCTATTTGAGGATGGTATGTTGAATTGAAACTGAGGTTAGCTCCTAGTTTCTTACAAAGAGTTCTCCAAAAATGCCCTACAAACTTTGTATCTCTATCAGACACAATACTTACAAGCAATCCATGTAATCTTACAATTTTTGCAAAAATAGATTAGCCATATTTGTTGCATCACTAGTCTTCTTACAAGCAATGAAATGTGCCATCTTGGAAAATATATATACCACAACATAAATGGAATCATTCCCTCTTTGAGTTTTAGGTAATCCCAAAAAAAAATCCATGCTAACTGCATCCCATGGTCGGTCTAGTATTGGAAATGGATGGTACAATCCTGTATTCTGGCTTCTCCCTTTAGCATGCTGACATATCCTGCATTTTTGGCCAATAATAAAAATCATTCACTTGAGCAAAGGTTTTGTCCTGTCCAAAGTGATCAGATAATCCTCCACTGTGTTTCTCCTTTATTATGTTTTCCCTCATAGAACATTTGGGAATACACAACTTGTTTCCTTTAAACAATAAACCTCCTTGGATAAGATAATATAACCACTGACTTCTGTTATGAACTATTGGATTTTGAACTGCTGTATAAATATCTTTGAAATCAGCATCATCTTTATACATTTCAACCATTTCTTCAAATCCTACTACACCAATTTTGAATTCTTGCACAATAAAACTTACGTTGCTCAAAGCATCAACGACTTTGTTCAACTTACCACTTGTGTGCTTTATCACAAAAGTAAAACTTTGCAAAAACTCTACCCACTTGGCATTTTTCTGGTTTAATTTTGGTTGGTTGTTTATGAACTGTAATGCATGATTGTAAGAATATAATATAAACTCCTTTGGCAGCAAATAATGTATCCATTTTTTTAAAGCTTACACAATATCATAAAATTATTTATCGTAAGAGGAATACTTATTCGTCTCTTCATTTAATCTCTCACTGAAGTACACTATTGGTCTCTATTCCTGACTCAAAACTGCTCCAATTGCAACTCCACTAGCATCTATTTCAACTTGAAATACTTTTGCAAAATCAGGTAAAGCTAAAATCGGTTCCTCTGTGATTTTCCTCTTCAGCAATTTAAAATTCCTCTCTGTTGCTTCTGTCCACTTGAATGGCTGATCAGTCTCCTTGATTATTTCAAGAATTGGTGCACAAATCTAACTAAAACTCCGATAAATTTCTTCTAAAAACTTGCAAGACCATGAAAACCTCTTACCTCAAATATACTCCTGGGAATAGGCCAGTTCCAAATTGCTTGGACTTTCTCTGGATCCATTTTCAACCCTTCTTTAGAAACTACAAATCCCAAGTAAATTAATTCTTCTTTCTTAAAACTACACTTCTTCATATTTATCAATAGTTTCTCTTTTTGCAGAGTTCTTAAAACCAATTTAAGATGCTCTAGATGTTCTTCTTTACTTTTACTAAAAACTAGAATATCATCAAGATAAACAATAACAAACTTTCCTGCATATTCCTTCAAGACTTCATTCATCAATCTCATGAATGTGCTAGGTGCATTACTAAGTCCAAAAGGCATCACTAACCACTCATACAACCCACTGTTTGTTTTAAATGCAGCCTTCCATTCATCTCCATCTCTAATTCTTATTTAATGATATCCACTCTTCATATCTATTTAGTAAAATACTTTGACCCACTTAAACAGTCCATCCAATCATCCATGTGTGGCAAAGGAAATCTATACCTGATAGTGATCTTGTTTATGGCTCTGGAATCTGTACACATACAGCATTCACCTCCTTTCTTTTGACTAAGTACTGTCAGCACAGAACACGGACTATGACTCTCTCTGATTAGTCCCTTATCCATCAGTTCTTGCACTTGTCTTCCAACTTTGGCATTCTCTTTAGGAGTTCATATGTACGCTGCTTTGTTTGGAAAACTTTCTCCTGGTATTAGATCAATATGATGACTAATACTCTTGATTGGTGGCAATGCATTCGGCAACTCATCCACAATAATATCAGCAAAATCATTTAACAGAGTTTTGATTTCTTCAGGTAAATCATATAAGTTTGTGGAAGTTAAAATTACCTTCAGTCTCCCTACGACAGAAAAATGCATTTCTTCACCTTTTCCTACCTCTTGCAAGAGCTCCTTTCCACTCATCAGCATAACACTGTTTCCAGGCGCTCCTTTTTTAGCGTCATCCTTTAATGGTAGCAGTGTATGTTTATTTCCATCCTTCTCTAGAGTATAAGTGTTTTTTCTCCCATCATGAATAGCTTTCCAATCAAACTGCCACGGTCTTCCCAGCAATACATGGCATACATCCATTGGCATTACATCACATAATATAACATCCTTATATGTACCAATCTGTATCTCTACCTTGCATTGTTCTGTCACAATAATCTGATGTCCTTTCTGCAACCATGACACTTTGTAAGGAGTAGGGTGTACTATCTTCGCTAATCCGAGCTTGTCCAACATCTCTGTAGAAACAAGGTTGTCAGTGCTTCCACTGTCAATTATCACTTTACAACACTTACCTTTGTATTACATGTAGTTCTGAATAAACTCTTCCTCTGCGTTGGTTCTTCAATCTCTTTCTCTGCCTTAAGCAATGCCCTTTTCAACAACAGGGATTCTCCTACTTCAGGGGATTCTTCCTTTTCTATGATTCGAGGTGTTTCTTGCTTTGCCTCAGCCAGATTCACATTCCTCTAACTTACTTTTTTATTATGAGGATAGTCACACGATCCATGTCCCCATTCTCCACATGTGTAACACTGAATATCTCTTCCTCGGCCTCTTCCTCTGGGTGCAAATATTCCTCTATTAAAATCTCCCCTCTATGGTAGTCTGCTACTTGAACTGCTTGCTTCATGCTGATGTTGCTGTCCCCTTGGCCTGGTAGTTCCTCTACCTCTTACTGAGCTTCTTCCTCTATTCCTCTGATTTTGTTTTCTCAGCATCTTCTCTTCTGCCTTCAAACCTGCTTGATAGGCATCCTCAATAGTCTTCAGACTTAGCAAGCTGATCTCATCCTGTATGTCATATCTTAAGCCATTGATATATCTGGCAACCTTCTCCATGTCATCCTTTGCATGTCCTGCTCTAATACTCAATCTATAAAACTCTTATGTGTATTCTTTAACAGACATTCCTTTTTCCCTTAAATTCTACAACTATTTAAAAAGATTTAATTGATAATATTTTGGCATAAATTTGTCTTTCATCTTACTCATCATTTTGTCCCAATGCTTGATCTTGGACTTTCCTTTCCTCATTCTGGATGTTTGTAGTTCATCCCACCAAATAGCTGCATGACCATTCAATCTGGTAACTGCAAATTTCACCTTCTTTTTGTCGCCAGCCTCCTCTTCATAGTCAAAATATTTGTCTAATGAATTGATCCAATCCATTAACTCTTCTGCATTGAGACTCCCTTCATACGTAGGAATTTCCACCTTTGGTTTTACACCTACTTTAGCCAACATCTTGATTACTTTGGTAGTTTCATTTTCCTCCTCTTCTTCTTCAGAAGAAGATTCTTCCACGGCACAGGCATCCCCTTCATCAGGTGTTCTCCTCTGATCAGTCTCTATTGTATCCATCCTTGTATGCAAACTCCAGATCTCCTCCAGTAGAACTGCATTTTCTTCAGGTCTTCCTCAACCTATGCCAGCTCCTCTCCTCGGTAGCATGTTTACTGCAATCAAACTGTGCTCTGATACCACAAATGACGTAGAAGGTCAATTTTTTTAAGAATTATCAACAATCAGCCCCGTGTTTGCCTTTCCCTTTATATTCCAGCCTTCCATTGCGCTACTCTGATTTCCTTTTATATAATCCCAACAATAGATATTCACTGATCAATAGAGTCACTTGAAGGTACCGTACCGTAGATCATAACACATTTGATCCGACGATCCACAATTGACATCGCAATCGCAAATCGCAGTGGCAATGCTTAGGGCTCGGTTCTTCAGATAAAACATTGTGATGTGATTTAATCAATGATCGCATCGCCCATCACATATCGCAGTTTCCCAATGCTCAAGGACCGTTCCCTTTCCAATGAAATATTGTGATTCGATGGATCAGCGATCGCACATCACAGGGTCTTAAGGCCTGAGGTCTATTTAATTGTCAATGGAATGTTGTGATGCAATAAAGCAGCGATCACACATCACAGGGTATTAAGGCCTGAGGTCTATTCAATTGTCAATGGAATGTTGTGACGCGATAAAGCAGCGATTGCACATCGCATTTCGTTAAGGTCTACGGTCCGCCCCCTCGTAAACAAATATTGTGATGCGATATGGGATAATCCAATGATCGACGGGATTTCGCATTGTTGGTTGGAACTTAGATCAACGGCTGGGATTTAAGTGGGCATCAACCATTATTATTAACACTAAGGGCTGAAATTTCCATTGAACTCTGAGTTTATAACATAAAGCATAAAAACAGAGGAAATGCTTGATTCATTCGGAATACAAATAAACAGAGGCAAAACGAGAGTTTTAATAAAATCGATACGTAATTGCACACGACATCAATTAAGAAATACGATCAATGTTATAGAGTCTCGGCCCTTTGGCTCGATTACAGCGATTCAAAAGACCCCTGTTTCAATATGGAAATCCTCGCTCTATTACTCGACTCTTGCTTCGCTCAATCCTCCCTCATCTCTTCCAATCCGTCTACATTACAATTTCTTCTTTTTATGAGTTGAATCCTACTCTAACTGTGCTTAACAACTCAATCTTCTATTTTAATCATTCTAACAACTCAATCTATATTTTCAAGATCTATCACACACCTATGCTAACAACTTATCCCTGAATCTAAAATAAGACAATTTCTAACTATTACAATAATGAAATACAGATCATTTTCTTGAGAGATCCAACCCTCTCAGTTAAAACTGACTTTTGACCACTCAAGTCAGTGAAATTCAATTCATTTAGCCACAATATGTGAACAAACCTTCACATTGTTGGCTAAGTCCAGATGCTCAGGTGCATCAATTTTCTACTTCTCTTTTTTTTTGTGCATTTCTTTTTCTATATGCTCTTTAATATGCTACTCGATTTTCTCTATTCACCCTTTGTTCTTCATAATCGTCAGTTGTGATTTGTTGTGCCTTTCTTTGTTGATATTTTATATCATCAAGAATTATAGGTTGATCTTGTTATTTAGATTTTCGTTTCATTTTTTCTTCATGCTCTTCAAATGTCATTTCCTTCACCTTTTCTTGTCCATATCTTTTTCGTTGTGCATTTTCTTGTTCTCTTTTTTGTGGTGTCTTTCTTTTTCTATATTCTCTTTGATGTGTTTCTTGATTTTCTCTATGCACCCTCTTCAATTGTGATTTGTTGTGCCTTTCTTTGTTGATATTGCATATGATCAATAATTATAGGTTGATCTTGTTGTTTAGATTTTTGTTTCCTTTGTTCTTCATGTTCTTCAGATGTCATTTCCTTCACCTTTTCTTGTCCATATCTTCTTCGTTGTGCATTTTCTTCTTCTCTTTTTTGTTGTGTCTTTCTTTGTCTATATGCTCTTTGATATGCTGCTCAATTTTCTCTATTCACCCTTTGTTCTTTAGACTCTTCAGTTGTGATTTGTTGTACCTTTTTTAGTTGATATTGCATATGATCAAGAATTATAGGTTGATATTGTTGTTTAGATTTTCTTTTCCTCTGTTCTTCATGATCTTCAAATGATCTTCGTTGTGCATCTTCTTCTTCTAATTTTTGTTGTTTCTTTCTTTGTCTATATGCTCTTTGATATGTTGCTTGATTTTCTCTATTCGCCCTATGTTCTTCAGCTGTAATTTGTTGTGTCTTTCTTTGTCAATATAATCTTTGATATTCTCTTTAATATGCTTCTCAATTTGCTCTTTGTTCTTCACTTTTCTTCTTTCTTCGATCTTCTCTTTCTTCACCACATATTTCTTTTGAATTCTCTATTTCTTCTTCTTGTTGTTGTCTAACACGTTCACGTGTTTGTCTTCTTATACCCTCAACATACACATCATCCATGTGGTTATTATGAGATGACATGGTTATGTCAATTACTGCAACACAAAAATCAATGCATCTTGTCAATAATCAATAATTACTTTGAATAGACACTAAAATAAATGCATCAATGCATTTAATAAAATAGGATTAAAATTAGCATTCACACAGAAATCAATGCATGTAGTGTACTTATATATCAACACTAAAATAAATGCATCTACTGCAAAATAAGATTATAAATGTTTGAATTAGATTAATGTAAAGATTATCTTAACTAATTATTTCAAACATGTTAAAATGAAAAAAATTGATTTAATTTTTAATTTATAAAAAAAATTAAATTGATTTAATTTAATTTATAAAAAAAAATAACTTAAATTTAAATTAAAGTAATTCAATTAGTTTGAATTTTTTATTTTAATACTATATTCATAAAAATTGTTAATACAATTATATTCATAGAATTATTAATAATCGATGCAAATTAACAATATATATCCCTATATCCCTATGTTACCTAGACACTGGAATTTTCCACAATAACACACCATTATATCCCTATATTACTTAAATATAGATATTTTCCACAATAACACTTATCATCTCCTCTCGTGTGTGCTTTACTAAGTTTACTTACTTACTTAGAGTCGCAAAGTGGACCCATTTTTTTCTATTCTCAACTAAATGACACACTAATTATGCAAAAGAATTTTTTGCAATTATTTATAAGTGGCGGGCCCCAAATTCATTAAAGCAGAATTAATTAAAATCAAAGTTGGGAAGGAAAATTGAACAAATTCTTCCTCACAAATAAAATTCGCATTGTCGCTGAAATCCTTCCTCACAAATAGAATTTGCATTGTCGGTGATATGCTTCCTCACAAATAGAATTCCACTTTGCATGCACAGTGAAACCATACTTTGTTTTTGGTGTTAAATATATATTTTTGATCGATTTTTAATCAGGATGACATTTGATTAAATTTTTATTAAATGTTAAATATGTTAAATGTTTACATGTTGCAATAGTATCCGAGAGGCGAGAGAGCTCTGGAGCGCACTCATCCTTGACCTAGCCATCGCTGCTTCTACAGAACCCTCCCTCGGCAGCCTCCTGCTGTTGAGGCCAACCAGAAAGAGAGTAGAGAAAGCTTTACGTGGTTAGCCTTTTCATCCGGTAAAAATCTGAGTCCTCCAGCATGGACACCGGAGGGGACCCTCGGCCTCCCCTCCCTCCTGAGATCGCTGCCTTCAAACGACTGGTAGCCTCCTGCAACAAGAGGAAAACAACCTCGAACCAGCAGAAGTTTGTTAGGAAAGCTGAATCCATCCCCTCTGTAGAACTGCCTGCGGAACACCCGTGCCGAAATGCGTTGAATCTAGCAGAACACGGGCTCATTAGTCAATTTATGGGCCTTTGGCCCTCTCCCAAAGCCATTGATGGATGGGTCCAGAGAAACTAGAGGCCCCTTGTCTCTGAAGGAATCCGAAGTCATCTGGTAGGCAGAGGATATTATGTGTTTGTCTTTGAATCAGCAGAAGATAGAGATCTTATCTTCCGAAACGGTCCATATTTCATGGGCCCCCAAGGGCTCTATCTGAATAAATGGACGTTGGACTTTGATCCTACCTAGGATACTCCTTCAGCCGTTCCTGTCTGGGTAAGGTTACCCCACCTACCACTTCATTGTTGGAACTCAAAATCCATGGAAACAATTGGGAACAAACTAGGAAAATACATTGATAGGGCTGAAAGGAGAGAACAATACTTGTGTGCCAGAATATGTGTTGAAGTCGATCTAGAGATAGGTTTGCCTGAGGCTATTAAGCTTACCATAGTTGGCTGGTCTCACATTCAGGAACTTGATTATGAACAACTTCCCTTCAAGTGCCGACACTGTCACGGCTATGGTCACTTCGCTCGAAACTGCAAGAAGAAAGCTGAGGAAGAAATAGAAAAAGATAAGGGAGATCAGTGGACACAAGCCCGAAAACCAGGCACATCGAAACAGACCAACAGAGCGAAAAGGAAAGGAGGGAATCCAGAGAATGGAGGACCCTCCATTGGGAAGAGCCTACCCGAAGATCAGGACACAGAAAATGCCACCATCTCTTCAAATCATTTTGCTACACTAATCCCTCCATATGACCAACCAGAACTTGAAGAGGGAGAGGTACAACAAAATATGGAACAGGATGCAAAAATAAACTCAGGACCTCAGGAACAAGCGGGAGAAGCCACTACAGAAATCCCTTGTGTAGATGCAACCCAGTAGGAAAATCAGGATCCTCTAGCAGGCGCCATTTCTCCACCCTCATATGCAGAAATGACTAAAAAGAAAAAGCTGATAGACAGTCCTGGTTCTTCCGAAGATGATTCTTTCGAGCGACCCAATAAAAAGGCAGGAAGGAAGTCTCGCAAGGAGATCAGAGAAGAAGAGGCGGAATGACTAAAGATGCAGGGTAGTCAGTCCACAATTGAAATGTCACTAGGCAGAAACACAAGGACCCGACCCACAAAGGGAGGGTCTACTCCTTCCTTCCCCAGTAAATAATGCAGATTGTCTCTTGGAATTGCAGGGGCCTGGGGAACCCTATGAAAGCTGAAGCAGTAAAAGATTTATTAAGAATGGAACCCTCAGATATCCTCCTGCTTCAAGAGACAAAGATAGAAGAAGATTCTCTTCTATCGTTAAGTCAAACCAAGTGGAAAAAGAACTCAGGAAAAGCAGTCAGCGCCCGAGGTACTTCAGGGGGCCTTGCAACCTTATGGTCGGAGGATATGTTTCAGCTGAAGAGCTCCTTCGCAACCCAACACTGGATATACACTGATCTTCTACACCTCCCAAGTAAGACTTCTTTAGCTCTCTTCAATCTATATATTCCTGTTAATTTTCTGGAAAAGAAGGACTGTTGGAAAACTCTCTCAGATTTCCTAGAAATCTACTCCCCCAAAACATCATTCTGGCAGGGGACCTTAACATCACTCTAGGTCCAAATGAGAAAAAAGGTGGAGTATGGGGTAAATATCCCTTCCATGTCTCGGTGGAGTATTTGATTCTTGCATGGGACCTTCTTGACCTCAAACCAAAGAAAGGTTGTTATACCTGGACCAACAATAAGTTGGTAATGCCAACATTGTTGCTCGTCTAGATCTGTTTCTAGTTCAAAGTACTTTGATGGAGGGGAAGCATTTAATCTCTTTAAAAATCCTGCCCAAAATAACATCTGACCACAATCCCATCTCGCTACTGATAGAAAAAGAGAAGGACTTGGGACCTATTCCCTTTAGATTCATCCCTCTATGGGTCTAGAGAGAGGGCTTTATGGACACAATGACTCTCGCTTGGTCGCAACCAGTTGCAGGATCCCCCAATTTTGTGTGGGAGCAGAAGCTCAAGTACACTAAGTTTGCTCTAAAATCCTGGGCAAAAAAAAAACCTCTATCCACTCCAACGAGCACTAAGCAAAAGGATGTACAGACTCTAGTCGAGATTCAGTTACGCATGGAAGGAACTGAAATCACCAAAGCTCAGTTGCTCCTCAAACAGAACGTCCAGTTCAACTCTTTTCTTTCCTTTCAAAAGGAAGAGGAATACTGGCGCGTTAAGTCTCACAGCCTCTGGCTGCAAGTTGGAGACAGAAACACAACTTTCTTTCACAGACAATGCAAAGCTTGTCTCTCGAGGAATCACATTTCAGAAATATCCAACAGTGAGGGGGAAGTTATCAAAGGACAACTGCTCATAAAACAGGCTGCCACATCCCATTTTCAGCACCTGTTCCAGGAGGATGGTTCTTCCGATGAAGACCTGGATACTGACTTTTTGTCTAATATCCCCTCACTTGTCACAACAGATTTAAATGATGGATTATTGAAGCCTTTTACAGAAAAAGAGATAGTGGAAGTCATCTTGTCAATGGAGCCAGATAAAGTCCCTGGGTCGGATGGCTTCGCCATTCATTTTTACAAAGCTTGCTGGAATGTAATAAAACTCGATCTCCTCAGAATGGTAAAATACTTTCATAAGAAAGCCAAAGTGGGAGGGTGCACCAACTCCACCTTCCTTGCCCTAATCTCGAAAGAATTTACCCCTGAGACTTTTGACAGATTCCAGCCTATCTCTCTCTACAATGCCTCCTACAAGATCCTTGCCAAACTCTTAGCCAATAGAATCAAGCCTCTGTTAGGGAACCTAATCTCCCCTCTGCATGGCGGTTTTGTCAAAGGAAGACACCTCATAGACAACGTGATCCAAGTGCAAGAAGCCGTCCACTCTAGCCACACTCGGAAGGAAAAAGGCATGCTCATCAAGCTAGATATGGCAAATGCTTTTTACCGGGTTGATCTTTCATTCCTTTATAAAATCCTTCTCTCCTTCGGTTTGAGCACTGAGTTTGTCAATTTGATAAAAGCATGCACTCACAGAGCTTGGATAGCGCCCCTGGTCAATGGCAAACCTGCTGACTTTTTTCAAGCTTCAAGTGGGCTCCGCCAAGGGTGCCCATTGTCACCCTTTCTTTATATCTTGTTGGCAGAAGCCCTAAGCAGAAAGCTAACAACATAAATGAAATCAGGCTCTATCCCAGGCATCAAGGCAGTAAGAGGAGTTGACCCAATAAATCATGCCCTTTTTGCGGATGATTCTCTCCTTTTGGTAGGCGCCTCGATTAAGATAGCAAAAGCTTTCAAAGAAATTCTTCATCACTCCTGCTCAATCTCAGGAGCCTTGATCAACAAAAGAAAAAGCGTTGTCTACGACTGGAATGTAGATCATCCAACTATCCTTCGAATAGCCTGCACATTGGGTTTCCCTGGGTATGACAAATGGGAAAAGATCAAATACCTAGGCCTTCCCTTAACCTTGGGACAAAGCCCTCCCTCCCTCTGGATGGAAGTAATAAGCAAGATAAAAGCTAAAATAGCATACTGGGGAGGCCAATGGCTTACAAAGGCTGGGAAGATGGTTTTGATAAAGGCAGTCCTCTCCGCCCTCCCCATATTCCAGTCTTCCCTCCTGCTAGCACCCAAGACTATCATGGAACAGATCTCCAAGCTCCTCCGGGACTTTCTTTGGAATAGAGGCAAGGGCAATCAGAGCAAGTTACATCTGGTAAGTTGGGATATCCTAAAAAGACCACTCCAGCAAGGCGGGTTACACATACGAGATCCAGGCTTGGCAAATTTGGCTCTTGGTGGAAAAATCATATGGCAACTATATGCAAATAAAAATCATCCTGTCAGTAAGATCCTCTGGAAGAAATACCTAAAGGGAAGCTCATTGAGAAACTTCACAACAACATCTACTCCAACAGGAACAACAATATGGAATTTAGTCAGATGAATCATTGACCATGTACAGCAGCAATTATACAGAATTCCAAGCAATGGACAAAGAACATTACTGTGGGAGGATACTATACAAGGGAATGCCCCTCTGGCCACCCTAAACTCCTGTAACAATATAAAGATCTGGCTAGTGAAAAAAGGTCTCCTTTGGCTAGCAGATATTTGTTCTTGGGACAACAAAGGGAATTAGGTAGGATGGACTTTTCCAGGGGTTCCCGACCACCTGGAATCCCAAAAAAACTTGTTATGTATAGCACTTTCTAGTCTCGCCCCTGTCCATCACTCATCCAAAGACAAATGGGGGTGGGGAAGATCCAGAATATATATAGCAGCTCAAGGATTCTCCTCTTTACAAGCCATACATGCCCCTTTGCTAACTTCGAATCTCTGGAAATCCGTTTGGTCCCCCTTCAGTCTACCAAAGGTGAATTTTTTTCACTTGGTTACTCATGAACAAAAAGGCTCTAACAGGAGAAAATTTGACCAAAAGAGGATTCCACAACCCCTCTAGATGCAACCTATGCAATTCTACTATCGAAGCCTCTGACCACTTAATGGTTGACTGCGATTTCACATAAGTAGTCTGGAAGATGGTCCTCCACGGACTTAGTGTCCCCCCCACCTCCCAGATATCAATCGTCGCCCTCTTCACCTCCTGGGCAGATCAAAACCCGGAGAAAAAAACTAAAAACGCAGTTTGGAAAAACATTTGGCAAGCTATTCCAAAATGCCTTTGGTGGAAAGTATGGTTGGCTAGAAACAATTGCGTTTTCAACAACAGGCTCCTGAACTCAGTGGAAGTGGCTGCCAAAGTTAAATCCATCCTGTTGGAAATAGTAGATAAAACAGTCTTTGCCTCCCCTCTACCACCAAAAGCTTCTGAGTGGATAGGATTCTACGCGTCAGGTGAAAGGAAAGATACAGTCAGCAAACCGATGAGTGCTCCAACCTGGCGATTGTGTCTCACTGAAGGTGACTTTCTCAAGTGGTGGCAGGGGACCTCAAAAGCCACTATCTTCTTCGATGGAGCATCCAAGGGGAACCCAGGAACTGCAGGTGCAGGAGGATTGATTCTCTCCCTGGATAGATCGAATAAAACTAGCTTCAGTTGGGGTCTAGGCATAAGTTCGAACAATCAAGCAGAGAGTTACAGTCTCTTAAAAGCATGCCAGATTGTGAAGGAGCTAGGATATAAAACAATTCAAATATTCGGAGACTCGGAGCTTCTGATTAATCTCTTAAACTCTGAAGATCATTTTCGTAACCCTGCTTTAAACAAAACCTTGCAGCGAATTCAAAACTTTTTGAAAGAATTTGACACAGTCGACTCATACCACATTCTGCAGGAATTAAATAAGCAAGCAGATTCGCTGGCAAACAAAGGTTGTCTGCTGTCCCAAGGAAATCTCAGCCTTAATGGAGGACCTTGCTCGACTCATCCCTTGCCTTAACCATCCTACAACTGACAGATCTGCGCTCACTGGCCCCAATATTCAGAGTGAGAGGTGTTTTAGGAATTTAGCAAGTCACATTCAGGAATGCCAAGCAAAAAGCAGAATGAACGGCAAGCATAAGGAACATTTTCAGAAGGAATAGCAGTGGAAGGAATAGCTAGCAGAAGGAACTGCAAGCAGAAGGAACAACAAGCAGAGGAAACTGTAGGAATTTACAGGGTAAGTTCCTCAGAAAGAATACCAAAAGGACACCGCTCACAACCAGATCACAGATCAATACACCAGTATTTTTGACGTGGTTAAAACCCTCAAAGAGGGAAACAGTCCACGGCCTGTCCCAACGTGGGTACTACAGGCAATTTATTAATCAAAGAATGAAAATTTACATAAGCTTCTCTCATGCACGGATTACCCGAACAATGACCCTCCATGCGCTTTAAATAGAACTCATGGACCAATCGGGTGTCAAGCCACGGATCAAGTGTCGGTAATACCGAGGAGAGAATGAACCGTCGGATCACTACATATCGTGACCGTCGGATTGTAAGTTACAAAATGTACAACGGTAAAGAAACACACTTTACCTAACTCTATACCTAACTCTATACTAGACCAAGTTGAACTTAACTATTTCCTATGTGTCAGAATATCCTAACATCCCCCCTTAAGAACAACTTGGGATAGGATTGAAGGATTTACAAATATGACACAATAGGAGAAGGAAGGAGGCACTAGAGCCTATCCCCCCTTAGTGACAACTTCCTGAACTCCAAGCATATATCGAAGTTTAGTGAACTTCGCCTCTGTGAGAGCCTTTGTGAAGATGTCTGCAACCTGATCATCTGTTGAACAATATTGTACTTTAAGAACATGGTCATGAATGAGCTTTCTGATGAAGTGCATGTGTAGTTCAATGTGTTTGCTGCGCTGATGCTGGACTGGATCTTTGCATAGCTGAATGGCACTTTGATTATCACACCAAAGTGTGGTTGGATGCTGCTGCTCAAAGTCAAACTCTGATAGGATCTGATGAAGCCACAAGGCTTCCTTACTAGCTTCCACGGCACCACGATACTCTGCTTCTGCTGACGAAAGAGAAATGGCAACCTGTTTCTTACAAGCCCATGTAATAGGTCCTGAACCAAGAGTGAAGACATAACCAGCAGTAGACTTCCGATCATCAGGGTCACCAGCCCAATCAGAATCAGTGAAACCAACTAACAGAGGAGCTGCTTTGGCACTGTAATGAATCCCAAACTGTACTGTACCTCGAACATAACGAAGTATTCTTTTAGCTGCTTTCCAATGACTTTCACGGGGGTTTTGCATAAAACGAGCAACAAGGCCAACAACAAAGGAAAGATCAGGACGAGTATGGGTTAAATACAAGAGTTTTCCTACAAGTTGACGGTATAAGGTAGCATCAAATTCAGGAGAAGTACAAGAGACAGAAAGTTTGACTCCAGACTGAAAGGGAGAAGGGGCTGGCTTACAGTCTTCCATGTGAAAATGACGAAGAATATCACAAGCATACTTGGACTGGGAAAGGAAAATACCCTCCTTGGATTGCAAGACTTGAAGACCGAGAAAATAGTGTAAGTGTCCTAAGTCTGTCATTTCAAATTTCTTTTTAAGGCTGGACTTCACATGGTTTATAAGGTTGGGATCACTACCAGTAAGAATAAGATCATCAACATAAAGAACAAGGATGATAAGAGAGTTGCCCACTTTCTTGGTGTAGACAGTATTGTCAGAATGACACCTAGAAAAGCCAGATTCTAAAAGAAAGCTATCCATTTTGGCATACCAAGCCCGAGGAGCTTGCTTGAGGCCATAAAGGGATTTCTTAAGTCGACAAACAAGGTTGGAGTCTGTTTGTATGAAGCCAATGGGTTGTTCCATATAGATTTCTTCCTGCAAGTCCCCATGCAAGAAGGCAGATTTAACATCCATCTGATGGACTTCCCATTTTAAAGAGGCAGCAAGGGAAAGAACAAGGCGGATAGAGTTCATTTTGGCAACAGGGGAGAAGGTTTCAGTGTAGTCAATGCCTTCAACCTGTGAAAAGCCCTTAGCAACGAGACGAGCTTTATGTTTATCAACTTTCCCATCTGGTCCATACTTGGTTCTGTAAACCCATTTACATCTAACAAGTTTGCGTCCCTTTGGTAGAGGAACAAGATCCCATGTATCATTTGTCATCAATGAATGATATTCTTCATTCATAGCTGCTTCCCAATGTGGATGGCCTGAAGCTTCTGCAAAAGTGTCAGGATCATGATTTACTGGAGCTTGAGCCAGTAAAGAAGAGGCTCTTTCAAACTGAGAACGTGTACGTCGCTGATCTGTAGGATCACCGGCAAGATCACCTGCTGCATCCCGAGTAGCACGGACCCATCTTGGAAGTTGAGGATCCTGAGAAGGTGGGGGAGGATTATCATCCTCGCTTTCATCATCTGAAGAAGAAATGTTTTCAAAAGTAGAAGAGATAGGAAGAGGTGGCACATCCGCCGGACTAGGCTCGCAGGCCGATTTATTTTCATCAAATTTTACATCTCTTCTAATGATAACATTTTTGGACTTAAATGGAATAAGTCTATAACCTTTTACATCTTCAGAATATCCAACAAAAGTACATTTCTCACTCTTAGGTTCTAAAGCTTTATGCTTTTCATCTGGAATATGGGCCCATGCTTCACTTCCAAACACACGAAAGTGACTTACATCTGGTTTAATGGAACTCCAAGCTTCTTCTGGAGTGATATTCTCTAGAACCTTAGTAGGAGTGCGATTGATTATATAATTTGCACAATTAATTGCTTCGGCCCAAAAACTAAGACTGAGTCCTTTAGATTGCAGCATACAATTAGCCATTTCCTTTAAGGTGCGATTTTTCCTTTCAGCTACACCATTTTGTTGTGGAGTGTATGGAACAGTATGTTGCATTTGAATTCCATTTTCGGTGCAAAAGTTGATGAATGTGTTTTTAACATATTCTCCACCATTATCAGTTCTTAGCTTAAGAATTTGATGTCCAGATTGTTTTTCAACAAAGGCTTTGAAGGCCAAAAATGTGTTAAATACTTCGCTCTTGAGTTTTAAGAAGTATACCCAAGTGCGTCTGGAGAAATCATCAATGAAAGTTAAGAAGTACTTGCAGCCAGAGAATGAAGCAACAGGAAGAGGACCACATAAATCACTGTGCACAAGCTGTAAAGGGGCTGAGGCGTGCCAAGAGGCACGTTTGTCAAAACTGTCCCGATGATGTTTTCCGAGTACACATCCGGAACAAACACCATCTCTGCAAGATACCATAGGAAGACCTGTCACCATATTTTCTTTACATAGATGCTGAAGGGAGCGATAGTTTAAGTGACCAAATCGCTCATGCCAAAGTTTGCTCACTTCATCATTATGAGCAACAAATACTGAGGGAAGATTTGATGACCCAAAGTTGTGAAACTTATACAACCTTGTGGAATCATCAGCAAGACCAGTAGCTAGAATCTGTTTAGGATCTTTTAGATCCTTGATTACAACATCATGAGGTGAAAATTCAACAATTTTACCTTCACCTGAATGAGTTATCTGATAGACAGATAGAAGGTTGCAGGATAAGGTTGGAACACATAATACATCATTAAACTGACCATTGTCTAGATGAACAGTTCCAGTCCCTACAACATTAAGAGATCTATCATCACCAACATATATATTTTTGGTGTTACAATCATTTAAAGAAGAAAACATGGCTTGGTTTTTGGCCATGTGATAAGAGGCTCCAGAATCAATGAGCCACTCATGAGAATGAGAAGAAGAAGAAGATACATTTAATGCATAACCAGACTGAGATGATTGACAACGACATGCAGAAAGTGCCATTCCGGAAGTTGAAGTTGAAGTAGGCTCCACATGGATGTTATGTTTCTTCATTGCGGCTTCCAAGGCTTCCATCTTCTTAAAGCATTTAGATTCTAAGTGGCCATCTCGATTACAAAAGTTACAATGTCTATCAGTCTTCTTCCATTTGTTTTTATTGGTCTTATCATTTTGCTGAAATGATCTTTCATTTTGAGGCTGAGTTGGTTTAGGACCATTCTTTTGAGGATATGACTTCTTAGGATTCTTTGAATTTGGTTGCTGCTGGGCGGCTAACGCTTTCGTGGAAGAGTTTCCAAGATTAAGAAGACCAAGGTGTAAGAGTTTTTCTTGTTCTCTTATTAAGGAATCACAAAAGGAGTCAAAGGAAGGGGCCTTGTAGTCTTTTCCTTGACAAATGAAAGCTTCCCTTGTAGAATGGAAAGTGGAAACAAATACAGAGTAGGCTGGTCCCAACTTAGTAAGGATGGAATAAATAAGGTTACCATCTTCTTTCTTAACTTTAACACCTTCCAAGAGATATCTAAGGGTCTTGAATTTGGACAAGAAATCTTCAATGCAAGAAAAATTATTAGGATCCAAAGTAAGCAACTCATTTTCAAGTTGATGGGCTCTAATTTCATTTTTAATCCCAAAAACTTTAGCGAGTTTTTCTAATGCTTCATGAGGAGTCTCAAGTTCTGCAATGTGGAATCTAAGATCAGGAGAAATAGACATCCTTATCAAACCACGTGCTTGATCTTGTCTATTTTCCCATTTTGCAGCCTTGTCTTCATCTTTTGGTTTCTTCTCTTGATCTGTGGCTATTCTGAAGAGACCTTTACTTCTAAGTAAATCTTCCATGTAGGCTACCCATTGGAAGTAGTTAGTGCTGTCAAGAATGACTTGGCATGGACTTTCCATTTTTTTTTTTTAACTGAAGCTGAAGATGCTGAAAGTAAGTGTTCCAATGGATAGATCTCGAAAAAATAGGTGGTTTTAAAAAAAACGGCTCTGAAAAAGGCTTCCGGATGAAGAAGTTATGGCTTTTTGAAAAAAAAAATTGTTGACGTTGCCGGCAAAGTGCGCGAATGTGCGGGAATGAAAAAATCCGCCCCCACAAAATGGAGACTTGAACCCAAGACTTCTACTCTCTTAAAATAGCTTTGAACCAATTGATCTATACAAAAAATTTGAGAGAGAGAGAGAGAGAGAGAGAGAGAGAGGGGGAGGGGCTTGGTTTGCGTGCTTGCCTTGAGAAAGCTCTTTTTCCCTACAAAACACAAAACACAAAACCCAACACGAATATGCAAAGAAAAACGAACCTTGCGGCTCGAAGTTAGCTTTAGCCAAAAAACTAGAAATTTTTAAAAAAAATCTCAAAGTTAGCTTTAGCCGAAAAACTAAATATTTTTCTCAATGTTTCTGATTTTCCGAGATCACACTAAGGTGCAGGGAAAAGAGCATACGCATGAGAAAAATCCTTCCTTTCTGTTTCTGATTTGCCCAGATCGCACAGAGTCGCAGGGCAAAGAGCATACGCAGAAATGAAAGGTATAGATCCGGTAAAAAAAAAGGCTAAATAAACCGAAACCGAAATAAGCAGAGAGAAAATAACAGTAAACTGCAAAAAACTTTGTATACCTCCCGATCTGAAAAATGACGCATCTAGGGCTACCAGAAACCTTTTCGCGTGAAACGAAAGGGGTTCCTCACTGGAACAGATGCTTCGAACGCAACATAGCAGTCCTCTCGGCCCGAAAGTAGTCAGAAACAGCAGATCTAGGAAACGACAGCCGCATGCAGTTCTACCGGCTTCAGATTTGGATCACCAACGGACGCGGCCCTCAAATAGCTCTGATACCATGTAGGAATTTACAGGGTAAGTTCCTCAGAAAGAATACCAAAAGGACACCGCTCACAACCAGATCACAGATCAATACACCAGTATTTTTGACGTGGTTAAAACCCTCAAAGAGGGAAACAGTCCACGGCCTGTCCCAACGTGGGTACTACAGGCAATTTATTAATCAAAGAATGAAAATTTACATAAGCTTCTCCCATGCACGGATTACCCGAACAATGACCCTCCATGCGCTTTAAATAGAACTCATGGACCAATCGGGTGTCAAGCCACGGATCAAGTGTCGGTAATACCGAGGAGAGAATGAACCGTCGGATCACTACATATCGTGACCGTCGGATTGTAAGTTACAAAATGTACAACGGTAAAGAAACACACTTTACCTAACTCTATACTAGACCAAGTTGAACTTAACTATTTCCTATGTGTCGGAATATCCTAACAGAAACAACAGTAGAAGGAACAACAAGCAGAAGGAACAACAAGGAAAGGAACAACAAGCAGAAGGAATAGTGCGCAGAAGGAACAACGGCAGAAGGAACATCAAGCAGAAGGAACAGATGCAAAAGGAACAGCAAGCCGAAGGAACATCAACAGAAGGAACAACAAGCATAAGGAACAATTGCAGAAGGAATAACAGCGAAGGGAACAATACTCGAAGGAACAACAACTTGAAGGAACATCAAACAAAAGGAACAACAACATAAGGAACATCATCTGAAGGAACAACAGGCGAAGGAACAACATACAGAAGAAGGAACAACAAGCAGAAGGAACAGTAATCAGAAGGAACAACAAGCAGAAGGAACAGTAATCAGAAGGAACAACAAGCAGAAGGAACAACAAGCTGAAGGTACAGCAAGCAGATGACGCGGCAAGCAGAAGGAACAATAGGAATAACAAACAGAACGACCAATGCTATGTAAATTTGCTTTCCTAGATGGAAAATACATAAGACATTACTCGAATAACTAAAGATCTCAATGAATTTTTTAATATAAGCAATGGAGAAGGGACTACGTTCGTAGATCACTTTCATTGCTCAATTTCTTTAAGTTACAGTCGATCGTAATAGGAGCTTGCTCCACCTTTGGCAATATATCCATTACCCATTCTTGTTAAAAAAAAAAATGTTTACATGTTATATCTAAGATCTACTCCATACTGAGCTGTAAAGGGCTTTTCCGCGCAATAATATACATTTAATTACTATGTTTTTGTTTTTCTTTCCAATTTTGTAAATGTTTTCATCCAAAATTTATTCATTTATCCATATTTCTTTTATGTAAATAATTAATTCTTGTATATAAATAATTAATTTACATTTATTTACATATCAGGTCAATGTTTTTGTTTCAATTTCAAATTATGTAAATGTTTTCATTGAAATTTTATCCATTTATGTATGTTTTAATTAATTGAAATAATTTCAGAAATCAAAGTTTTTAATTTATCAATGAATTTAACAATATTAATGTGGTTGAAATAGTTAATTTGTATTTAATCATTATGTTTATGTTTATATTTAAAATTATGTAAATGTTTGATCCATATTTTATTCTATTATCTATATTTATTTTATGTAAATAATCTGCATTTATTTAATCTAGATTTACAATTTAATAAAAAATTACGAATTTAATAAATATACAAATAAATATGTTTTTTTTTTAATATTTCATTTATATATATTTTATTTAATTGAAATAGTTTCAGAAATCAATATTTATAATTTATTTATGAATTTAACAATATTAATGTGATTGAAATAGTTAATTTACATTCAATCACTATGTTTATGTTTATATGTAAAATTATATAAATGTTTGATCCATATTTTATTTCTTTATCTATATTCATTTTATATAAACAATATGCATTTATTTCATTTAGATTTATGATTTAATAAAAATGTACGACTTTAATAAATATACAAATAAATGGTTTGTCTCTTTAATATATATATATATAAACATATAATTAAACTGTGTTACCTTAATATAATTTTACATGCGGCCACCACATAGCTTCATTTACTGCCTCGGTAACTTTTGACTCTTCCGCTAATGACACATTCACACTCACCATTAATTTATTAATTAAATTTATTTATATAATTTACCTATCAGTTCTTGATTTAAGTTTGAAATTTGATGGATATAAGTGAAGTCATTTGTGAGATATATTGTTCAACCCGGTCGACGATGACATTGGGTGATGGCAGCACTCAACTTGTGGCGGGTTAATAATTGGGATGCTTCCCTCATCAATGGCAGCTGTCTTTCCACGACGAATCTTCCGCGTAGTTTCCATGGTGATCACATCCTTCTCTACCCCGCATCATCATGATCATGAGGTAACGGAAGCTTACTAAATTTAATGTTCATCATTTTATAAGATTTTCCATCATCACTTAAAAAGATCTATTAAAATATTATATTGTTTATGGTGGAGGAGTTGCCCGGAAAGTTATGGAAATTCAGATTATATTTAAAGAAAATCTAGCAAGTATTTTATAAATCTAAATTATAGTTGTTAAACTTCAAAATTTTAGGTGTCCTAGACATTTTTGATGGTGCTGAATTTATTCCCACCATCAAAAACATGATTCAAACACTGCCTCTACAAGATTTTTTGAAATTTTTTGCCCAAATTCCGACCACTTTTTTCCGTCCAGGGAATTCCTCTACTTCGTTAGACGACTCCAAATATTATTATATGATTTCTCTTAATACATTGAAACCAAATCAGAATACTTACAAAGTGGAAAAGCTTGTGATATATGAAACTACACTGCTAAAAGCGTATCTTCACGTATCTTCTTGTAATATACAAATTGTTATTAAAGGTGATGTTTCCTCACAACTAGAAACCAAAACTCTTTTGATTCTATGTAACTTAAAAAATTCTTGGTAACAAAAATAAATCATTACCCATCAACATTGAAACCTTGAATTCGGGAGGAGTTTAAGAGGTAGGTGCATTTCTAAGTTGTTATTGGAGTCTGAAACCTTAAATTTAGGGAGGAGCTTAAGATGTAGGTGCATCTTCTAAAATGATCATAATCAAGTGAAGTAATTTTTGTTTCTTTTTCGGATTCAAGTGAGCTCTTATTTTCAAACACTTAGATATGTTAACATTTTTGTGTGTCAATATTGTTAAGAATGAAAGAATAGTTTGTTTGTGACTTGTGTTCAACATGGAGACTCTCTTAAGTTAATATGGTCATTAATTAGAATATTCTTATCGTTAATTTTTGCTTCTAAATGTTTTTATGTGATCGTTACTATCTATTGTTCCTTGTTTTTTTAAACAGATGTTCACTGAATGTGAAAAGTATATGATTGGTTAGCAATGACCCCAACATTAGAGCAACATGAAAATGAATGACATAATAGCAACATGAAAATGAATAACATAATGAAAAGAGTATTAGGGGTATTAAGAAAAACCACACATTTGAGGGATTCCATTAGGATAAAGAAGTCCTTATGCAGATAATTGGAAATGATAAATTGGCAATGGTTTTGGTTGATCCCAATTCTGAGTTGGTGCAAAGTACAGAAAAACAATGACAAAAAGGACAAGTTAGTTGATGTTTATGGTACCTAACTTTCACATATTTTATGTTCAATTTTCTTTACTTTTGCACAAATCGTAAGGCTTACATCACTGGATGTTTCAAGCATCTACAAAATATAATTTTGTTCCTTACTTCGAATTGAATAAAATTAAGGTTTTTTTTTTCTTGGTAAAAAATTGATAGATTAAATAGATAGGTATTAAGTTTAATCCTTATTTCGAATTGAATAAAATTAAGGTTTTTTTTTCTTGTTAAAAAATTAATAGATTAAATAGACAGAGATTAAGTTATCTAATTTATAGAAAATCAGAATTTTACATAAAATTAAAATTTAAAAATATCATTTTGTCTAAAAATTAAACTACACTATTAATTAATAATATAATTAATATATTAAAAAATTATTTAATAATATAATTAATGAATTAAAAAACTATTAATTAATGGATTAAAATGTGATTAATTCACAATAACGTAAAGACTTTGACGAACTTAAAATCTCCCAACAAGGTTATTAGTACACTTCATGATCTCGTCACCCATCGCAGACCAAACCCTTGTCGTTGTGGTGCCCTCCCCCCTTGTCGTTGTGGTGCCCGTTTAAGCAAACCAAATGGAGAAATTTGACCCCGCAATTTTAGGAGGATGATCCGTCAAAAAAGGAAGCAAAGAATAATAATTAATTTCATAAACCTCTATTATAATAACATTATTTAAAGACTTCTATTATAATAATTTTATTTAAAATTTCCTTTCCATCATTTCAAATTGACTATAATCCCTGTGGACCACCATGTATCCCAACTCACCTTATTGCCGTCGATAATCACTCCAGCGAAACACTCTTGAAAAATATTTGTTGTTTAATAATTCCATGGGTAATAAAAATAATGGTAATAAGAATTCTTAAAATAAAAAATTAAGAATATTTTTTTTTATTTTGTTTAAACTATGAAAAAATAGCCCTTTCACCTAATAATGGTAATAAGAATGGTTAATTCAAATAATAATAATCGGTAATAAGAATGGTTAATTCAAATAAGAGTGGTTAATTCAATATATATTAAAATAAAAATTAAGAATATTTTTATTTGGTTTAAATATTAAAAAAAAACCATTTGGTGAAAGAATAAAACAAAGATTGACCTAACAAAGTATATTTAAAATATATTATCATTACAAACAGGCAATAGTTGCCGTCATGAAGTATAAAATGCCAAATACTCTCCGCGCCACTACGAATACATTTGTACATGAACGAACGCATTGCACCGTTAAAATTAATACACGTGGGCAGCAGTGGGGTTGAAGGTAGAAGGTTCTGGATGATGCGTATGCATTGGAAGCTGAGCGGACTGGACCTGACGAGTCGATTCCTGCAGGTTGCACACCGCTTTCTGGTAGTGAACAAATCCCATGAACCAAAACTGGTGACAATCCACCGTCACGATCTGAATATATTTTTCAGCGGGATTATCTTTGTTGGTAGAAGGATTCACAGCCTTCAGATTCGCCAACGGAATTACAACCTGCATTCATTATTATTTCAGTTCACATTTGATTACTATAACTAGTTCCATTTCAAGAATTCAAGAATTACAATTATTCTACAGGATTCAAGAATGTAGGCAGCACTCACCCGGTAGTAACTCCATGCCAGCTCTCCGGAGGGAGCAGTGAACGACAAGGGGCGATCGCTGCAGAATGCAATCTTCATGGTCGAAATGTAGAGAGTTCCGGCAACGGGGCCGGTGGATGTCGAGAGATAACAGGCGTACGTTTTCCTTAACTTCTCCTCTGGAGAGACGGGAAACGTCTGTCGGAATAGAGCTTCGAAGCCGCCTTCTGTTAGGGCTTTGGCACCCAGGCTCAGCTTTCCCCATGCCGCATCCGGTACGCTGTGCCCAGTTTTCACTACATTTAAACGGAATCCGTCAATTAAAAACGTCGGCATGCACGCAAGAACCTAAGAGAATCAGCTGATGTGTTATACTTACAGTTGGTCCAGACATTTGAGGCCAAATTCTCAGCCTTCTTGGCCCATTTGTTGAAGCTGTGCAGCACCGACTCCAAGGGATCTGCGCACAAAGAATCTAATGATCAGAGAAATAATACATAAAAACAACAAAACGCTTTCTTCATCAAAGAACTTTTTTTGTATGAGAGCGTACTCTTTGAATGATGTACTGGAGATGGTTTCACGATATACGAGCTGGGGGTCGGGTTCTCCAGTGGGGCAGTCCACATCGCGGCCTCTTGGTTGTGAGGATGGGCGGACGGGGCCGCGGGAGCTCCCATGATTTTGGTGCCCCATTTTCGCCTCTCTTGCTCTGAAACAGCTGAGTCTCCATACAGCGTTGCCGTGGGTATCGAACCCTCGACCTCCACCGCCGGATAAACGATCTTCTTCGTCGCTTCGACTGTGGTACCTTCTTTGTCTGCGTAATCCGACTGCAAAAGTTGCTCTCTGTGGACTTCTTCTCTACTCATCCTTGAAATCCTATGGTCTTCACAGTGGACTTAAAATTCAAACGCGCGGCACAATTGACAGAAATTTTGGATCGTGGGATGAAATCCTATGGTCTTATCAGTGGACAGAGAATTCAAACAAGCGGCACAATTGACAGAAATTTTGGATCGTGTTAAGAGTTTGTGAAGAGAAGTGGATAAGGTTGGAGATTTACATAAGGGGTTCCTTGCAGTGGAAGGAACGGGTGTGGAGGGACGTGTATCGATCGAGTAAAACCGGCAGCAATTACGGGATGCACTGTCCGTCTTTCAACCTTCCACGAAACATGCGGAAGAAATATGCGCCATGGATGGACGCGTGCAAGCATTCAATTTACGCGGCTCCACGTGTAAATATAAGAGAGGACAGTCATTCCACTTATATAATGAGCACTATTCAGAAAAGAAAAATGAATCATCCATCACGACAACAGTGTCGAGATGAGGGATGGCGAGTCGGTGACGTGGGGATCTTATCTTCTTGTTTATATAAAATCGAGATAAATCTGTTAAAGCGTTCAGGGTTGACTGATATAAAGTTTAGTGATGGTTCCGGACCTCCGGTGCAGAAAAGGCTTCTGCAAAAAGATATATATTGGGTTTAGTCATGGTTCCCGTGCATAAAAGGTTTCTGCGAATAGTGTTGTTTATTGCATGTTTGCGCTTCCCATACGCGTTCTGTATAGCTGAGAATGTATTTTGTCATCGCCCACATGGTAGGAAATTCACAGGGTTCAGATAATTTACATGTGGAATTTTGTTGTTATCTCCTTTTTCTTTTCAATGTTAGGAAGGTAGTAAATGATTAATCAAAAGTGTTTAACAAAATTTTAATATGCAGTGCAAGTTTTTGATATCATTAGGAACATGGATTACTTCATGTATAAAATTTGGATGGGAGGATTTGTATAAATAATTTTAATAAAAATAATTTCAATGAAAAACGACTTTTTGATATACCATTATTTTCATGTGGTATTTTGTTGTATTTTATTATATATTTAAAAGATATTATATTATAGTAATTGATTTGGTTATTGATTTATTTAATATTTATCAATGTAAATTATAAAGCTTAATTTTGAAAAATAAATAAATTATAATATTTAATTATTTTTCTAACATTTAATTGGATCATCATTTCACAATGCAATGTCTTATAGATAAATGTTTCATAATTTTTTTAGGATAATTTTTTGATACAATTAAAATATCAATAACATGATATTTAGAAATTTGTGTCTTACTTTTTTATATTTTTTATTTTTAAACTTTGCCAAAAAAACCATCTTAATTTGAAATCCTTGAAGAAAAAGAAAAAAAAAAAAATAAGAGTTTTTATAAGATATCAATTTTCTCTAACTCTAACAAATTTCTACCAATTACCACTTAGGCTAAAATTTGATGGACCCATAAAAAAAAAATTAGTTATATTGAACATAATGATCAAGGGAGTAGTGAAACATGGCAGTGTGTAAACTTGTACTAAACTTTTTCCAATGGTTGAAATCTAATAAAAGAAGTTAGGCTTCTAATCAATCTAGAAATTTAATCTTTTTTTAAATATAAATATATTCAAACTGAGAAAATCTCATTTTAACCCTCATACACAAAAAAATAAAAAATAAAAAATAAATTAATTATATCGAAATTTTTTATTAATTACTTTTCTAACTTATACATAATTTTTTTATTATATCTAAATTTTTTGTTTAATGCTTTCCAAACTTATATTTGTACAGAAAGTCATTTTGTTACCATATTAATTTGTTTGCTTTGGTTCAACATATTTCCTATTTTCTTTTCAACAATGCAAATTATAATATTTGCATAAGTGTTTCTACCAATTTAAATCACAAGCGTTTCTCCAGAAAGCGAAATCTCTTAAAATTGTTTATCGCTCCAACCTTTTCAATATTTACCACTTTATTAAAATCATCATGTAAGTTTAATAACGATTCTATAATGCGGAATAAACACTCTAAAAGAATCGAAAACTTGAATACTCAAGAAATCATACCTCCGGCCATTGATACTTTCCGTTGTGCTTCTGTTGCAGTCCCTTCCCTTAATGTCTCAAAATAATCATAGTCCAACACGAAAACATCCAAATACACTCGGCAGAAGCTTCAAATCATCAAAATAAAAGCACTCCCAGCAACAAAACTCCGTAATTTGTTCAATTACAAGACTAGAAATATTAATCTAGGATCTTGTGTAGCATAATAAAGTGAGGGCTCATATGTGCCACATTTGGAATTTTCTCGCACAACGTTTGGGGAAAGACGAACATAGAAATTTTATGTGCATTCATAGAATAAATATCCTACAGGTTGCACTGTAATTTAGGCGAGAAATGGAATAAAATATACATTTGTTTGTTTACGATGGAGTTACCAGATGAGTGTTCCATCCTCCGCTATAAGAAACCCAGCCCAAAAGATTTGGAAAAAACAAATTCCACAGGCACCAAGTTTATCTTACGTAATACTACTTCTTGCTGGAGCGCCACTGCTGCTTCTTCTTCTTCTTTCACCCTCACCCGCATGGCACTTCCAAGCTCTGCTCACTCTAATTTTGATGGTGTAAGGTTGAAGGGGATTGAGTTGTGAGCTTGGAGACCAAACAGAAGTATTTATAGTCAAGCTTCCATCAAGCTTCTGTTGGCTATGTGTCAAGTGTTCCACAGAACATGGTAGAGAACTGCTGAGGGAGTAATGGACCACTCGAGGAGCTCCCAACAAGAAATTAATTAACTACAGATGGTTTTCGTCATTGAAGGAATCAGTGGCAGACCGTTTACAAACCATCGGCGACCCTAAAGGAGTCGTTAATAGCCGTTAAGGGAGCTAACATTCTCCCACTTGGTCCATACTTCCAATCTTAATGTCTCATCTTAAAACCCATTGAAAATCTGTATTAAGTAATAGATACATGAATCATGGCGATAAGTCCTTTGATGACGAGTATTATCTTCCATGTATTACTATGTATTTATTTCTTTTATAATTTATGTGGCAACAATTTCTTAATGAATAAACCTTATGTTTATTCTTGGTCCTACACAGATGAATTCTCTCAAATCAAATTAAGGTGCACATAAATATGAGGAAAACATCACAATAATTAAAAATTTCATTAAAATAACATTGTCTATACAATGAGAAACTACATAATGGAACCAAGTCCCATATTCATTACATGATCCTTGAATTTAAACGATGCATTCCCTTAGTCAAAGGATCAGCGATCATCAGCTCAGTGCTGACATGCTCAATGACCACTTTCTTTTCTTTAACACGTTCCCTTATAGCTAAATACTTAATGTCGATGTGTTTATTTCGACTCCCACTTTTGTTATTTTTAGCCATCAAAACAACAGCTGAATTGTCGCAATATATTCTCAATGGCTTAGAGATAGAATCCACAATTCTAAGCCCATAAATGAAACTTTTAAGCCATACACCAAGTAAAGTAGCCTCAAAACAAGAGACGAACTCGGCTTCCATAGTGGAAGTGGAAATCAAGGTCTGCTTGGCACTCCTCCATGATACAGCTCCATCGGCCATCATAAAAATGTATCCTGATGTTGATTTGCGTGAATCAACACATCCATCAAAGTCAGAATCTGAGTAGCCAATTACTTCCAAATTGTTCGTCCGTCTATACATAAGCATGTAGTTTTTGGTTGCTTGAAGGTACCTCATTACTTTCTTTGCAGCTCTCCAGTGGTCTAAACCTGGATTACTCTGATATCATCCCAACATTCCCAAAACAAATGCAATGTCAGGTCTAGTGCAGATCTGAGCATACATTAGGCTTTCGACAGCAGAAGCATATGGAATGTTTTTCATTTGTTCCCTTTCAAAGTCATTCTTCGGGCATTGGTTCAAATTGAACCTATCACCCTTCACAATGGGAGCGACACTTGGTGAACAATCCTTCATCCGAAATCTCTCTAAAATTTTATTAATATAGGTTTCCTGAGACAGACGCAAGATGCCTCGGAATCTGTCTCTATGGATCTTAATGCCAATGACATAAGATGCCTCACCCATATCCTTCATATCGAAATTTTAGAGAGGAATTGTTTCACCTCATGCAAGAAACCCTTATCATTGGTTGCTAGCAAAATGTCATCCACATATAAAACAAGAAAACATATTTTACTCCCACTGAATTTCAAGTATGTACATTGATCCGTAATGTTTTCTACAAAACCGAATGAAGAAATTACATTGTGGAATTTCAAATACCATTGGCGGGATGCTTGTTTTAAACCGTATAATGATTTCTTGAGCTTGCAAATCAATTGCTCACCATCACTAGAGGGGAATCCTTCGGGTTGTTTCATGTAAACCTCCTCCTCTAGATCTCCATTGACAAATGTCGTTTTCACATCCATTTGTTGCAACTCCAAGTCAAAATGGACTATTAATGCCATAATAATGCGCAAGGAATATTTCTTATATACAGGAGAGAAAGTCTCTGTGTAGTCGATTCCTTCCTTCTGAGTGAATCCATTATCAACAAGTCTTGCCTTGTATCTTTCAATGTTGCCCAATGAGTCTTTCTTTGTCTTAAAGACCCATTTACATCCAATGGCTTTTGCACCATTAGGCAACTCAACAAGATCCCAGACTTCGTTACTCTTTATAGAATTCATCTCTTCCTTCAGGGCATCATACCATAATTCTGATTCTTTACAACTCATGGCTTGTGAAAATGACTCGGGATCATTTTCGGCTCCAATGTTGTAGTCAGATTCTTGTAGATACACAACATAATCATCAGGAATTGCTAATCTCTTTGGTCTAATAGATCTTCTTAATGTTGTACCATCATCTTCTTAAGAAGTATGTGGTTCAACTCGTTGTTCAAAAGTTCTTGACAACTCTTGAACTACATGATCTACTGGAATGTCGTCAGCAGCTTGTGGAACTTCAACAATTGGTTGTTCAACACTAGTTTGTACTTGAGGGGTGCTGTGAACAATAATCAATCTATCACTTGAGGTGGAAGGTTGAGATTCTGAATGATCCTTCTCAGAAACTATGTTCCTGGTTTGATTGCTCCCACTGATCAAGTCATTTTCAAGAAGCTTTGCATTTCTTGATTCCACAATCCTAGTGTTGTGAGATGGACAATAAAATTTGTAACCTTTAGCCCTTTCAGCATATCCAATGAAATACCCACTAATGGTCCTTGGGTCCAGCTTCTTCGCTTGTGGATTATATATTCTTACTTCAGACGGGCATCCCCAAACGCGCATACGACGCAAACTCGGTTTACATTCGTTCCATAATTCAAATGGCATTTTAGGAACAACCTTGGTTGGAACTCGGTTTAATATATACATTGTCGTCTTAAGTGCTTCAGTCCACAAGGATTTAGGAAGATTGGAGCTGCTAAGCATACTCCGCACCATGTCCAATAATGTTCGGTTTCTTCTTTCTGCTATACCATTCTAGTCGGGTGAACCAAGCATGGCGTATTGGGCAACAATCCCATGCTCTTGAAGAAATTTTTCAAATGGTCCATGTGCTTGTCCATCTTCTGTGTATCTACCATAATATTATCCACCTCTATTTGATCTCACAATCTTAATTTTCTTGTAGCATTGTTTCTCTACTTCATCCTTAAAGATCTTAAAGGCATCTAATGCTTTGTTCTTTTTATGAAGCATGTAGAGATACATATATCGTGAGTAATCATTTATAAAAGAGATGAAGTATCTCTGACCATGTGAGTCCATGTCTGGACTACATATATCAGTATGTATGATCTCTAATATTTCTGAACTCCTATTGACACCTTTCTTTGACTTGTTGGTCTACTTTCCTTTTATGCAGTCCACACAAGTCTCAAAATCAGTAAAATCCAGAGTATTAAGTACCCATTCATTTACCAATCTTTTAATTCTTTCTATGGAGATATGACCTAATCTCCGGTGCCATAATTTACAGGAATCTTCATTAGTAACACATTTTTTAGTGCCAATGTGAACATGCATTGAATCATAAGTGACATTGTTTTATAAATTAATGCAGTAAAGACCATTAGAAAAAATATCATTCCCAACACAATCAGATTTATAAAATAAACTGAAGGATGTTTCTGAAAAGTTAAAGGAATATCCAAAAGGTACAAGCCTTGAAACTGAAATCAAGTTTCTAGAAAAACTTGAAACATAAAAGGTCTTTTCTAATTCTGAAACAAAGCCACTACTTAAAGTTAAATAGCATGTTCCTATAGCTTCCACATGCGAGCCCATCTTGTTTCCTGCTAATATGCTTTGCTCACTTCCCACTAGCTTCCTTAGGTTTTGCAAACCTTGTAAGGAATTCGAAATGTGAATTGTTGATCTAGAATCAATCCACCAGGTGTTAATATTGACATTAACCATATTAGATTCATAACAAACAAACGATATTGGATTACCTTTGCCCGCAAGCCATTTCTGAAATTTGGTGCATTCCTTATTCATGTGTCCCTTCTTTTTACAAAAGAAACACTTGGAATCCTTCTTGATATCAGCTTGGGGAGGTACTTTACCTTTCCCTTTCTTATTGGCTTGATATTTTCCCTTTCTACGCGTTGCCAACATTGCACTTTCTCCCAGTTCCATCACCAGTCTCCCTTCCTCTTGAACACACATGGTCATGAGTTCATTAATTGACCATTTATCCTTATTTGTGTTGAATGAGATTTTGAAGGGTCGGTATTGGTGCAGAAGGGTGTTCCAGATATAGTGCACCAGGAAGGACTCCTATATTTCAACGTCAAGTTTCTTCAATTGAGCCACAATGTCCCTCATTTGCATGATGTGCTCGCGTACACCTTTCACACTGGTGAGCCTTAGGGATGAGAACTTCATGTTTAGAGTGCTTGCTAGTGCCTTGTCTAAAGTGATGAATTGATCATCAATGGCTTTCAGCAAGTCTCGAACCTTTTCATGCTGATCAATGAAACCACAAATAGCAGCTGAAATTTTAGTCTTAATGAACATCATGCTTAGGCGATTAGATCGCTCCCATCGTTCATAAAGTGTGATGTCCGCTGCAGTGCTGGTATTAGTGAGTGCCAGTAGTTTATCTTTCCTAATAGCATAGTCTATGTCCATCCACCCCAAATGAAGGAGAACTCTCTCCTTCCAGACCTTATAGTTATCTCCCTTAAGTTCAGGGATATCACAACGAATTACAAAGAAATTTGCAGGTTGTACAACTACCTAAAATTAAAGATCACATGCTTATGTTAAATTTGAGGCCTAAAAATAAAATTTCATGCTTTACCAATGTAAATCATGCTTAAAATTGAATCTAATGACATAAAAATTGTCTTTGGACTAAATTTTCAATTCAAGCAGATTCAATTATTCTTTATGATAGAATTTATCAATTTATTCACTTAATTCATAATTCTAAAGGGTATTTTATGATTATAATTCGATATAAATTCTATCTTAGATTTGAACTTTATGATGAAACTATTAATTCATAATTCGTGTGGGTAAGTTATGAATAATTTGATATTTTATCCTAATTAATTACAATTAATGTCTAAATATTCTTTATGTGATCCTAATCAATCGTAATATATAATATTATTTAATTAGAGATGTTGTGTCTATTCTCTAATCAATTAAAAATTATATGGATCACTACACATTATTTCTTTTATGCACAAAAATTAACTTGATATGCGAATAATTATAAATTGCATAAATAAAACTATAATATTCATGCATAATATCCAATGATGGGTCTCGTATACTCATCTAAAATAGCATGTATTAATTAGAGCATAAATAATCAATTCATGCAAATTAAATATGAGCATAATTAATAAATTTGCACAACAATTATCCAAATTGCATATAATTAAACCAAATAAATATTATAAGCATAAAAATTGAGCAGAAATTGTACATATTTCCAAATAAATGCCTTAATTCAGAAAATTCTCAAAATATGGCATTGAGCCAAACCGAGCATGTCTATAAACACCAAGTAGAGATAAAATTCGCTTTGATACCAAATGTAAGTTTAATAACGATTCTATAATGCGAAATAAACACTCTAAAAGAATCGAAAACTTGAATACCCAAGAAATCATACCTCTGGCCATTGATACTTTCCGATGTGCTTCCACTGCAGTCCCTTCCCTTAATGTCTCAAAATAATCATATTCCAACACGAAACATCCAAATACACTCGGCAGAAGCTTCAAATCATCAAAATAAAAGTACTCCCAGCAACAAAACTCCATAATTTGTTCAATTACAAGACTAGAAATATTAATCCAGGATCTTGTGTAACATAATAAAGTGAGGGATCATATGTGCCACATTAGGAATTTTCTCGCACAGCATTTGGGGAAAGACAAACATAGAAATTTTCTGTGCATTGATAGAATAAATATCCTACATGTTGCATTGTAATTTAGGCGAGAAATGGAATAAAATATACATTTGTTTGTTTATGATGGAGTTACCAGATGAGCGTTCAATCCTTCGCTATAAGAAACCAAGCCAAAAAGATTTGGAAAAATCATATTCCGCAGGCGCCAAGTTTATCTTGCGTAGTACTACTTCTTGCTAGAGCGCCGCTGCTGCTTCTTCTTCTTCTTTCACACTCACCTGCGTGGCACTTCCAAGCTCTGTTCACTCTAATTTTAATGGTGTAAGGCTGAATGGGATTGAGTTGTGAGCTTGGGGACCAAACAGAAGTATTTATAGCCAAACTTCCATCAAGCTTCTGTTAGCTATGTGTGAAGTGTTCCACAGAACATGGTAGAGAACTGCAGAGGGAGTAATGGACCACTCCTGGAGCTCCCAACAAGAAATTAATTAACTGCAGATACTTTCCGTAATTAAAGAAATCAATGGCAAACCGTTTCTAAACCATCTGTGGCTGTAAAGGAGCCGTTAATAGCCGTTAAGGAGGCTAATAGATCAAACTTCCACCCAATAATTTTGGTTTTTTAATTGCTCTTAACATATCAAACCACATGAAGGTCCTTGCTATATTATGTCAAAATCATATAAGCATTTCCAATAATACGACATAGTCAACTCGTAGAAGACTCTTGAGCCCTTCTTAATGTTTTATACGCTACATTCCATTCATTACCTAAAAAGTTGGATGATAGAGAAAAGGATTATGAAAATGATCATAAATTTAGTGTAGATGTTGTGCAGCTTTGATGACGATAAAATACAATAAGAGTGGTAAATATGTCAACTTGGACTTTGGTATGCTACCTCTCCTAATTGAAATTCCTCATCTGCTATTGTGACATGCCACCACCTCTTCTAATCGACACTCCATCTACTATCGCACATTGTAAATGAGATGTTGTCATAAAATGGTAACCGTGAGCATGGATTCAACTATAATTATAAAAGTACTCTATAAGATGTATTATATCCATGCCCTTTATTCTCAACACTTCCTCAAGTGCCCGAGAGCTTAAGAATGTAAAATATTAAAGTCGTTAACATTCCACCATTTAAGCTAATTGTTTTGTAAGCACTTTCCCTACTTATGGATTATAATAAGGGAGCATTGGCTATGAAATACCATATCAAGAATTTAAAGAATATAGAAGGATGTAAAGTATTAAAGTTGTTAAGCACTTTCTCTACTTATGGATAAGAAGGGTGCATTGGTTATGAAATATCATATTAAGGATGTAAAGTATTAAAGTTGATATCAGTCTTTCGGATTAATCACATCTTTAAGATTTGGTCGACATTTCGAACTAACCAATGTGGTTTATCCTCAGGACAAGGTGAGAAATTGATCGATCTGAGTGAATAAGATGTATCATGCCCAGAGTTAGCTATTAGAGAAATCAATGTTAATTAGTTGAAAAATAGCCGTTAATTATTTAATAATTTAGTTAGAAACTCGCTGTTATATATTATTTTATTATTTATTAAAAATTTTATTATTAAATAATGTCAAGTTTTATATTATCTATAATAATTAATTGTTTGTTAGGGTAATACCAATCTTGTGGTCTCATTTTTGGAGAATACTAGCCGTTATGAAACTAATTATTTACTAATAGTAATATTATCTGTAAATAATTAGTTATGTTAATATAAATTAATTATTTATGTTAATCCGAAACACTGATATCTAGATTATGGATCACAAAAGTCTTAGATCTAGTATTAAAGTTGTTAACATTCAACCATTGCTAAGCTAATTATATTGAAATGCTCTTTTCCTACTTATGGACAGGGAGAGAGCATTGGTTATGAAATATCATATTAAAAAATAAAAAATAAAATAGAAAAATGTATTGTTTCATAATGAATATATAAAATATATATTTTATTATATTTATGGATAACGTAGTCATATAAATTAAATGATTATTAAATGTCAATAAACATCAAAACAATTATTTCATAATACATTTAACAATTATAAAAAATTTAAAAGATCATAAAAAAATTAACCAAATTATATTATTATTATTAAGAAAAATAATATATGAATTATATATATATATATATATATATATAAAACAAGATTCTAAATTCTAGATATTCACTCCACTTTACTATGGAAATTCTTAATCTATAAATAGGTTTTCTTATAATAACATGGCCTACTAATACCACATGCCCAAAAACCGGTAACTCACATTCATATGACATTTTTTTTTAATTAATCAATTTAATTAAAAAGGTAAAATTTAAGACATAACTACTTTTGAAATAAATCACAATGTTTGATATGTGACTAATCCTAAGAATGTTATAAAATATTTCATGGCGGTTAAATCCCTACCATCCATCTAATAATTTTTAATAATTACATTAAAATTCTAGAAGCCTTATTCCAAAATACAAGGCCTATTGATGTAATTATCAGGATTATGGGGTATCTTTTAATTTCCTTATGAATAAGGATATAGGAGTTTTAGATGATGATGGAATATAGGAATTTTAGATGCCAAGACCTCACCTTAATGAGTCTTACCTCATCTTGTTTCATTTATAGTTGCATCTTCTCATGAGGTTCCTTAACAACTTGATCTTTTGCATGCATGTAATGTTGGAAGATTGAGTTAGGTTTTATTGGTGACTTGATTTAGCTAAATGCATTGACCTATGTAGGGTGCTTTGGATTTACCAATGGTTAATGAATGCCCTGCCATTATAGTCATAGGATGAGCTCAAAAGTGGTTTTTGGTCCTAACTAATGATGGGATTACAATTCAAATTGGCCATGTATACATAAATTTATTATAAGAAATCTTTGCATGTAAAGTGTTGTAGTTAATGATGGAAATTTTTTATATATTTTGTTAAATGCACTAAACATTATATACTTTGGGTGGGTAGATGGTAAATTTTGATGGATATTATGTATATTTTCATCAATATTATTATTATCTTTGAGAGTTATATAGTTAATCATTGAAAGTGGATAGAAGTTTCTTGTTGGACACACACATATATCGAACATGATGAAGGAAAATGGCCTATTATATGTCCATGTTTATTATTTAGAAATGAAGATATGCCGTGATTGGCACATTTCAAAACTATAATTTTAACAAGCTAGCTCAAATTAAATTATGCCCAAGTATTTTTCTAAGATTAGGTGACTACTAGCTCAAATTAAATCAAACCCAAGTTAGATTATCTACATAGCATTTATTCCAAACATGTACTAAATAACACAAATTAAATCGAATGCTAAGAAAAAGAAGATCTCACTTAGCATTGGATTGAAGGTTAGTAACTCAATTGTCCTTGTAAAATTCCAACTCATGTTTGAATGGAATGATAACCAACCAAATCCAACCCTCTCTTTAAAATAATACTTGTTGTTATAGGCCATTTTGTCACATTTGGTCAATAGGCTTGCAAACCCGATCAATCAAAATCTGTGAACATGTTTTCATCATCCCTTCACAAAGCCCTAAGCACGACCTTTCCAAAATGTTTGAGTTTCTAGGATTAATAACTCAAAATCAATGTTTTTTGCTCCAGGTGGATATTGGTGGCCACCCTCCTATTCCACCTAGACATCCAGTGGGTTTCATCAATTTCTTGATTATAGTGGCATTTACTATTTTTAGTAGCTTTTTTGGGGCTTGAACTTCTGAAGTTGTTTCGACCCACTAAACTGCGTTTTTTTAGGTTTTTAGTGTAGAAATTTTGAATAATTTAACACATATTCAACAGAGATTATCCTGATCATGTACTATTGTGGAATACATACACAATACATAAGCTCCTCTACATTGATCATCAATATAGCAGCATCAATAACAATAAAACATCAAGAGCATTCACACATTAACACAGTATGTAACCCGGGGAAAGCATCTCGCTAAAAACCCCAACTATCTGTATATTAATGATTGAGACCATGTAACATTACAAAGTACAATGCTTATCACAAGCAATCCAATACCAACTCCACCTGTTACACACAATACAGATCATATCTGATCTCCAAATCTATTCCACTGCTTGCCTGCCTCTCTAGCTCAATACCTGCTCAAGAATTGATGAGAATGGTTTACCAAACTCGTATTTCACCTGCAAAGAATCACTCACACTGTGTTGGACGTGAGCAGAGGCTATAATAATGGGAAAATACATGAGCAAACTCATTGGCATACTCAATCCTTTATTGTGCAAGAACTGATGCACAACTAGAGTCACAACTGACAGCAATATGATTCTCTAACACCCGTCCCTGCTGAACTGAACATGCATTGACATGCAACTGAGTTAAATGATGTATTCTATAGTTGCATTATGAGTTAATAACTTGTGAATTAATTAATAACTAATTCACCCAACTCATCTCTAGTCTATTTGCCAGTTAGACTAAATACAACCAGTTTAACAAAGCTAAACTGAACACAACTCCATCAACTGCACCTCTAGTCCCCTAAACTCAACTCACTTGAGTTCTAACTGAAGTCCTGCATGCAAATATTAGTCATCCCATAGGTAACCACGTATTTCCTTCTGGGATTTGCATGTACCACATCCGTAGCTCATCCTGAAGTGCTCCAAGAGAAAAATATCAAGTTTGTAGTCCAAATATTATTATGAGACAATAATATTTGACTTTTCTATTTTTGACAGCCAGTCTAAAAATAGACTTTGATCACTCATACTGTGATCACTCTTACTGTGGTCACCCATACTGTGATCATCCCTGTTGGGATCAAAAATATAACTTGCGCCATTATTTGCCTGCGGGCCCACTTAGTGAAGGCGACTCTTTTCACTAATCTCCATCATCTTGTTGCAATCTCAACACTCCCTCTCGACAAGATATGGATTATCAGCAACCCCTATCCTGCCTCGGTGGTACTCGAATTTGCTCCTGGTGAGAGCCTGCGTCAGAATATCAGCATCCTGATCCTCCGTTGGAATGTATGAAAGCAACATGATTCTCCGCTGCACACAATCTCTGATCTGATGGTACCTGATGTCAATATGCTTAAATCTATCATGAAATACAGGATTAGCCGAGAGTTTAATGCAACTCTGGTTATCACAGTAAATCACAGTAGGATCCAAATGAAAACCGAACAAACCAACCAAGATCTTCCTCATCCATATAGCCTTGCATGTAGCCAAACTTGTTTCCATATACTCGGCCTCCGTTGAACTGAGTGCCATGGATCTCTGCTTCCTGCTGTACCAAGAAACTGTTGTCGATCCAATATTGAAGACCCCTCCTGATGTGCTCTTTCTGTCCGTTGGGCTCCCTGCCCAATCTGCATCCGTGAAGCCACATAGCTTCACCTCATCCTCCTGTCTGTACCACAAACCATATCTCGATGTGCCTCTCAAGTAGCGCAATACATGCTTGCCCGCCTTCCAGAATAGCTTGGTAGGCTTAACCATAGCTTGTGAAAACTGGTTAACTGTGTTAGCCTCCTGCTGCAGCAGGTATTCATCTTTCATGATTGACATTTTTACATGCCAAATATGTCATACTTTGCAAGCTGCAGTGTTCCATATTTCCACAAGAAGCAATGAAAGTGTGCTGGTCCAAATGCCACTGCTGTATTCCATTTTTGATGAGTTTTTTAGTTAAGGGAAGGCCAAACAGCTAAATCCTGGCCTCCCTAGGTTTCAATTTCCTGTTTTTAGAATATAGAGAATGATATCTGTCCAAACAGTTTAATCTTGGCAGATTTTGTAGATAGGTAGAGAATCAAAGGGACCCAATTGTTTAATCTAGGCCCTGGCCGAAATAAGTGTAGATTTAGATAGGAAATGTTCAAAAGAAAATTGTAAATTTGGGTTTGCAAGCCTAAGTGCACCCGATCAAAAAGAAGAAAAAATGTTAGAAAAATAGGCTGGGTAGGTAGCTGTGTAGTTGTAGAATGATAGATTGTGATCAATTTTGTGGTACAAAGTGTTTTATCTTTTCAGATCACAGTGCAGGTAGTTTTCATGCAAAGGAGCTCAAAGGCAGATATAACTAACTCCCCCTTCTTCTAAAAAATCACTTATTAACTCCCCAAAGAGGTCAAGATCTGCTTGAGCCTCTTAGTTTCATCATACTCCATATCAGTTGCCTTGGTGAAGATCTGCTTCACTCAAGGATCTCAGTTCTTTACAAGTTCTTTTCCCCAAATATAGCCTAAGGTCCCTGACCTTGGCGCCTGCTTATCACCTTCATATTAACTACTAACAGTATTATATAACTCCATATCAGTTTTCCCATTCCCCTACTAAAGCTATGTACATATAACCCCCTATGCAAATAGTCCCTCCCTGGCAATATAGCCATATTTTTATAAGTCCGGGAAAAAGTGGTCCATCCGGGGCTGTTTTTAGCCCATCCGTGTCTTAGCAGGGATTAATCTGACACCTGGTCAGACTAATAACCTCTTCCCTAACCCTCAAAAACCCACTTTTTGCCCCCAACCCAAAGTTTTGGCATCAAATATTAAACCCCGCCACATAAAACCCCCGTAAACCCGCATAAACCATTGTTTAAACCCACCCGCGCGCTATATTTAAATGGGAATATTCCCGCGAATATCCCCGCCCACTAACCTGCCATCTCCTCGCGCCTACCGCCCGCCCCATAGATCAACGATGGGCGGGCCGCCCCATCCCCGAACCGCCCGAGCTTTAGCGTCCGGGAGATGGGCGGTATTGTCGCCGTACTCCCGCCACGCGTTAGCCCCTGGGCTGTGGCAGAGGCCCCCCTCACGAAACCGCTCTCCCCAAAAGGTGGTGCGCCACAATACCGCTTACTGCCTCTTGCCCGGTGACGTCACTGCATACATCACCCCTTGCACAGTCACTGCTTATGTCACCCCCTCTGCCCAGTCACTTGTCCAGTGATCTGCCTGCATGGCCCCTTGCCACGTGTCATGCCACGTCACCGTCCGTACATGATGACGTCATCCCGCCACATCATCATGCTGACGTCATCGCTGATGTCACCCGCCATACAACGTCACGTCATGCTGATGTCATCAGCACTTTTTTGGCGCGAAGGGCAAAAATCACACTTCGGAGCCCCGGAATCAGATTCTGAGGCAGTTTTTGATGAGCGATTTGCCTAGCGCAAATCGCTCATCGCTAGATTTTTTGGGCCTGAATGGGGAATCTTCAGGGAATCTTTTCATTCTGCGGCCCCCAGCAAGCCCGAAAGGCGCCGAATGACCCATTTTTCTTCGCGAAGCTTGCCGGAAGGAGCAGAAAACAGTTTTGAAAGAAACAGAGGCCGAACAGCGGCCATTAATGTGTGAATGAGACCCACAGCACGCCATAACAACATCAAGTTATTGCCAAAGAGTATCAGAGGAAGGAGGAGAGCCAAAGAGTATCAGCCGAAGATTTTTTAGGGCTCGAAGCACCTGAACATTGATGAGCCCCCCAGAAAGTCAAAAACAAAAAGAGTAAGCCCGTCCTAGCTCTCAAATCACAGTCAGAAGCATTCAATGCCGCCGAACAGCAAGGGTGCAAAGACCAATGCACAGTTATGAAAGATGAACAACACACAGCCACCAGGACAGACATTAACTCATCTTGTTACAACTGCCCCCAGCATAGCTCAAAGATATTTTCTGGCATTTATTTCTAGATAAGATTAGGTTAAAAGTAATCAGTTTTCTGTCAGACCTGTTAGGTCTACTGTAAAAGATAAATTTTGGAAAAATCTTCCCTATATATGCCACCCTTTGTATTGTTTAAAGGGTCGGTTGGTTGATAGTCTTCAGGGGAGACTCGCACTGTATACCTGATATGTTTTCTGTAATCAAAGACTGCTGAAAGACTTGGAGGAAAGACTGTCTACTCTGTGTCTAATGGTTTTGAAGAAGTGAATTTGGAATTCTTGTGCTGCAACATGACTCAATAAGTTTTACTACCTTTGTTTTTCCATTGGTATACCGTCTAAAATAGTAGAAAGAAAGAATAGTCTAGAATTGGTTTAAACGCCCTCTATGCTCATTTTCTGCTATTTCTTTATGTTTTCATCTGGGTTAGTAATGAATATGAATTCCATATGGCTCATGTTTCCCCTAATCCCTTCATCTTTGACAGTTGTCTAGGAATTCTTAATTGCTCCTAGACACAGCTCATTCATCTTTCCCCCTTTTAAGTTGAGTGAGAGATTCTTTATTGCCTCTCACTCCTTATCTCTCATTCCATCCTTTTAAGCTTTAAGTGTTGTTTCATGAGCAACAACCTTGCTCCTTATTTCTCTTGTGACCAAGAAAACGCACCAACAGTCCCACTCCTCGACTCCACGCCCAATGGTTTAAAACTTACCAGACTATGTTTTGCCTCTCTACTTGAGACATCTTCCTTCCCACCAAAAACAAAACAAAGACCCCTGAACTCAATAACTAGCCTAAAATCATTTTTAAACAAAGCTAAACCTAAAAGAGAGAGCCCTCTCTGATTGCAGGTTGGCTAGAACCTGCAGTCCAAAGTTGGTATGTGGTTACCTCGGCCGTATCCTTTTCCGGAGCTTAAGGACAACCTGAGTGATAACATAATGGCGACTCCACTGGGGAACAACCTCAGATAATTTCACAAAGTTTCACAAAGAAATTTGGAAAGCTCCACTGAGAAAACCAGACCTTAAGGAGTATTATTACAAGTTCAGTTCTGATCTCTGATGGTGGACAGAGATAAGGCACTTCAGAGTTGAGTCATCCACCTGACGACTCCACCTTATTTTCAAACAAGACTTCGCTGGAGGAGCGAACCTGAAAAGAGAATGCCTAAAATTTTTTCTTTAGTGATCTAAAGCTTCAAAGTTTCAGAACACCACTTTGGCCAAGTAATTCCATGTCAAAGGGCTAATAGTGAGACAGAATGTCTAGACGTGTGGAAGATCTTGCAGTAGAGCAAGCTTTAGATGATTTCAGGGAGCTGTTATCCCAATATGAGCTTGATGAAGATTTTGTTAGATCTGTGCTGCTGAAGGTCAAAATAATAGAGCAGCCTCAAATCAGAATATCTTTGTTGAACCTAGTAGTTGAAGAGCATGAGAAAGAGATTGAAATTTTGCGTTCTCAAATTCAGCTATATGACTTTCCTAATCCTAAAGAGTTTTTCCAAAATCTTCCTTCTCCTAGTCATAGGGAAATTGTATTACCTTCTGACCTACAGATTAAAGATGATTATCCTTTCAAGAGAAAGAATGAAGTATTGGCTGCGGGGGTGATTATTAAGGAGGCAACTGTTCCATCAAATAAAGAGAGTCTAGAAGAGACTCTCACACATCTTGCTTTCGTTGATCCTGTAGCAGAGTATATGGAGGTTCTTTTCAACTCAAAATCTTTAACATATTTTCTCTATGAAGGCCAAGACATCCAGCAAATACCTTCATATGTTACAATCTGGATTCTGAGAGCACATGACCTGACAATGTTTCTGATTTCACCAACTATCAGTCAAGCAATTTGTTTTCTTCTACAAATGTTAAAATGGTTGCACTGGTTGTTTCATTTTACCTAACCAGCAAACAAGTGCTGATTAGGGTAGGTACGTAGGATTTCAGTTTTCTATTTGTTAACATCTTGATGTAGTTGATGCCCAAAGTGAAGGCCCTAAGGCTCCTCAAGTATGCTACCATGTATATAAATAAAGCAGCCAGCAAGAGGACAAGATTAGAGTACAGAAGCAGTTGAGAAACAAGGCAATATGACCTGCTGTTCTTGGCTTTTCACAAGGAAAAGCCATCCCCAAGTGGAGCCACTGTTAGCCTCCTGCTGCAGCAGGTATTCATCTTTCATGATTGACATTTTTACATGCCAAATATGTCATACTTTGCAAGCTGCAGTGTTCCATATTTCCACAAGAAGCAATGAAAGTGTGCTGGTCCAAATGCCACTGTTGTATTCCATTTTTGATGAGTTTTTTAGTTAAGGGAAGGCCAAACAGCTAAATCCTGGCCTCCCTAGGTTTCAATTTCCTGTTTTAGAATATAGAGAATGATATCTGTCCAAACAGTTTAATCTTGGCAGATTTTGTAGATAGGTAGAGAATCAAAGGGACCCAACTGTTTAATTTGGGCCCTGGCAGAAATAAGTGTAGATTTAGATAGGAAATGTTCAAAAGAAAATTGTAAATTTGGGTTTGCAAGCCTAAGTGCACCCGATCAAAAAGAAGAAAAAATGTTAGAAAAATAGGTTGGGTAGGTAGTTGTGTAGTTGCAGAATGATAGATTGTGATCAATTTTGTGGTACAAAGTGTTTTATCTTTTCAGATCACAGCGCAGGCAGTTTTCATGCAAAGGAGCTCAAAGGCAGATATAACTAACACCCCCTTCTTCTAAAAAATCACTTATTAACTCCCCAAAGAGGTCAAGATCTGCTTGAGCCTCTTAGTCTCATCATACTCCATATCAGTTGCCTTGGTGAAGATCTGCTTCACTCAAGGATCTCAGTTCTTTACAAGTTCTTTTCCCCAAATATAGCCTAAGGTCCCTGACCTTGGCGCCTGCTTATCACCTTCATATTAACTACTAACAGTATTATATAACTCCCTATCAGTTTTCCCATTCCCCTACTAAAGCTATGTACATATAACCCCCCTATGTAAATAGTCCCTCCCTGGCAATATAGAAATATTTTTATAAGTCCGGGAAAAAGTGGTCCATCCGGGGTTGTTTTTATCCCATCCGTGTCTTAGCAGGGATTAATCTGACACCTCGTTAGACTAATAACCTCTTCCCTAACCCTCAAAAACCCACTTTTTGCCCCCAACCCAAAGTTTTGGCATCAAATATTAAACCCCGCCACATAAAACCCCCGTAAACCCGCATAAACCATTGTTTAAACCCACCCGCGCGCTATATTTAAATGGGAATATTCCCGCGAATATCCCCGCCCACTAACCCGCCATCTCCTCGCGCCTACCGCCAACCGTTGGATCGCCCGCCCCACAGATCAACGGTGGGCGGGCCGCCCCATCCCCGAACCGCCCGAGCTTTAGCGTCCGGGAGATGGGCGGTATTGCCGCCGTACTCCCGCCACGCGTCAGCCCCTGGGCTGTGGCGGAGGCCCCCCTCACGAAACCGCTCTCCCCCAAAGGTGGTGCGCCACAATACCGCTTACCGCCTCCTGCCCGGTGATGTCACCGCATACGTCACCCCCTGCACAGTCACTGCTTATGTCACCCCCTCTGCCCAGTCACTTGTCCAGTCATCTGCCTGTGTGGCCCCTTGCCATGTGTCATGCCACGTCACCATCCGTACATGATGACATCATGCTGACGTCATCCCGCCATGTCATCGCTGACGTCACCCGCTGTACAACGTCACGTCATGCTGACGTCATCAGCACTTTTTTGGCGCGAAGGGCAAAAATCGCACTTCGGAGCCCCGGAATCAGATTCTGAGGCAGTTTTTGATGAGCGATTTGCGCAAATCGCTCATCGCTAGATTTTTTGGGCCTGAATGGGGAATCTTCAGGGAATCTTTTCATTCTGCGGCCCCCAGCAAGCCCGAAAGGCGCCGAATGACCCATTTTTCTTTGCGAAGCTTGCCGGAAGGAGCAGAAAATAGTTTTGAAAGAAACAGAGGCCGAACAGCGGCCATTAATGTGTGAATGAGACCCACAGCACACCAGAACAACATCAAGTTATTGCCAAAGAGTATCAGAGGAAGGAGGAGAGCCAAAGAGTATCAGCCGAATATTTTTTAGGGCTCGAAGCACCTGAACATTGATGAGCCCCCCAGAAAGTCAAAAACAAAAAGAGTAAGCCCGTCCTAGCTCTCAAATCACAGTGAGAAGCATTCAATGCCGTCGAAAAACAAGGGTGCAAAGACCAATGCACAATTATGAAAGATGAACAACACACAGCCACCGGGACAGACATTAACTCTTCTTGTTACAGCTGCCCCCAGCATAGCTCAAAGATATTTTCTGGCATTTATTTTTAGATAAGATTAGGTTAAAAGTAATCAGTTTTCTGTCAGACCTGTTAGGTATGTTGTAAAAGATAAATTTTGGAAAAATCTTCCCTATATATGCCACCCTCTGTATTGTTTAAAGGGTCGGTTGGTTGATAGTCCTCAGGGGAGACTCGCATTGTATACTTGATATGTTTTCTGTAATCAAAGACTGCTGAAAGGCTTGGAGGAAAGACTGTTTGCTCTGTGTCTAATGGTTTTGAAGAAGTGAATTTGGAATTCTTGTGCTGCAACATGACTCAATAAGTTTTCCTACCTCTGTTTTTCCATTGGTATACCGTCTAAAATAGTAGAAAGAAAGAATAGTCTAGAATTGGTTTAAACGCCCTCTATGCTCATTTTCTGCTATTTCTTTATGTTTTCATCTGGGTTAGTAATGAATATGAATTCCATATGGCTCATGTTTCCCCTAATCCCTTCATCTTTGACAGTTGTCTAGGAATTCTTAATTGCTCCTAGACAGAGCTCATTCACCTTTCCCCCTTTTAAGCTGAGTGAGAGATTCTTTATTGCCTCTCATTCCTTATCTCTCATTCCATCCTTTTAAGCTTTAAGTGTTGTGTCATGTGCGGCTACCTTGCTCCTTATTTCTCTTGTGACCAAGAAAACGCACCAGCAGTCCCACTCCTCGACTCCACGCCCAATGGTTTGAAACTTACCAGACTATGTTTTGCCTCTCTACTTGAGACATCTTCCTTCCCACCAAAAACAAAACAAAGACCCCTGAACTCAATAACTAGCCTAAAATCATTTTTAAACAAAGCTAAACCTAAAAGAGAGAGCCCTCTCTGATTGCAGGTTGGCTAGAACCTGCAATCCAAAGTTGGTCTGTGGTTACCTCGGCCGTATCCTTTTCCTGAGCTTAAGGACAACCTGAGTGATAACAAACTGCATAGCATATATCAGGTCGTGTATTGACCAAATACATCAGCGACCCCACCAACTGTCGATAAACAGTGGCATCCACTTCTTCTCCCGAAGTGGCATCCTCCTTCCTCCAACCTCCAGGAAGAGGAGCATCAACAGGCTTGCAGCCATGCCTGTTGAACTTCTCCAGTATCTCCCGAGCATACCTGCCCTGAGAAACAAACAGTCCACCACTACGCTGCCATATTTCCAATCCTAGGAAATAGTGAAGGAGGCCCAAATCCTTCATCTCAAACTCTGTAAAAAGATCCTTCTTACATGACAGTATCAACAGCTCATCACCCATTAGAATCAAATCATCAACATACAGTACAATGATAAGCAACTTATCCTCCACCACAATCTGGTATAGGTTAGGATCCGCCTCGCTCTTGGAGAATCCAAGTCCTGTGAAATAGCTGTCTATCCGTGTGTACCAAGCACGTGGTGCTTGCTTCAACCCATACAACGCTCTCTTGAGCTTGCACACATGCGACTCGCTGCTGAAGACCTCAAAGCCTTCGGGCTGCTCAATGTACACCTCCTCCTCAATGACTCCATTGAGGAACGCAGTCTTCACATCCATCTGATGAATGTGCCATCCCATCTACGCTGAGAGAGCAAGAATCGTCTGTATGGAAGAATACCTTGCAACAGGTCCAAAGGTCTCCTCATAATCGATCCCCTCTATCTGTGAAAAGCCTCGGGCAACAAATCTTGCCTTGTACTTCTCCACACTCCCGTCAGCTGCCTGCTTAACTTTGTAGATCCATCTCGAACCCACCACTGATTTCCCTTCCGGTCTAGGAACAATCTCCCATGCACTGTTTCTGATAATAGAATCATACTCTTCCACCATGGCGTCTACCCATGTGGGATCCTCCACAGCTTCCTCGAAAGAGGATGGCTCAGTCACAACACACTTGCTCATAAGAGCCATGTATCCAGTGTACCGATCAGGTGACTGTCTCTGCCTACGTTGGGCTGTAGGTGGTCCTACAACTTTCTCTGCATCTTGAGCCAGTCGCTCAGCTTCTGTCAAGCGCTTTCGCCCTCTGATGGTTGGCGCTGCATGAGTGGTCTCTTCCACTCCATGAACCTCATCTTGTGGCTGATCCACGTCCTGAAGCTCATCCTTAGGAACTAATAGCTCCTCATCTGCATGCAAGTGTAGCTCCCTCTCAAGCGAACACTTCATGGCTTTCTCCTCCTGAAATTTTATATCCCGTCGCACAACAGTTTTACCACTGTCTGGAAAATACACACGATAGTTGTGGGGCGTATCAGTGTAACCCACAGATATCCCAACCTTTGCGGTCGGTTCCAACTTTTTCCTGGCATCCTTCGTCACATGTATGTAAACGTTAGCACCAAAAATCCTCAAATGAGAAAGATCAGGCTTCTTACCAGAATAAGCCTCCTCGGGTGTACTCATGCCAAGTATCCTATGAGGACAACGGTTCTACACATAAACTGTTGTATTGCATGCTTCCGCCCACAAGTGAAGGGATAGGCCCTGATCATGCAACATTGCCCGTGTAGCACCCACAATCGTTCTGTTCTTCTGCTCAGCTACCCCGTTCTGCTGTGGGTTATGGGGAGCTATGAGCTCTCTACGAATCCCTTCTACCTTGCAGAAATCCTTGAACTCATCCGAGATGTACTCACCACCATTATCGCTCCTAAGAGCCTTCACCTTCTTCCCCGACTCGTTCTCGACCAGTGCTTTGAATTCACAGAACTTTGAATATGTCTCACTCTTCTTCTGCATGAAGAAGATCCAGCACTTACGAGAGAAATCATCAACAAAAATCACATAATACCTGTGTTTTGTTGTCGAAGCAACTAAGAAAGGTCCACACACATCTGTGTGAATTCTCTCAAGGATCGTCGTGGCGCGACTATCCTTCTCGTGAAAGGTGGCTTTCACAAACTTCCCCAAAGTACACCCCTTGACTGATCTGACTGCGCAAGTGTGCCTTTAGGAAGCCCTGTAGTGATCTGCTGCAGTATCTTCAAGGCTCCATGGTGAAGGTGACCCAATCTCCTGTGCCACAACTTGCCATCATCCCGGCTCACCAATCCTTCTGCCTTGCCCGCCATTGCTGCACATCCATCTACATGCAACTGATACATGTTCCTCACTCGAACCCCTATCTTCTGGGTCTCGCCAGTTGTCTTGCTGCGCAGGAAGGCCTTTCCCTCGCTGAAAACAACATCATACCCCTTGTCTTCTAACATCGCCACTGAGATGAGATTCTTATTCAATCCTGGAACATGCATGACTTCCTTCAATACAAAGGGTTTACCAGACTCCCTCTCAAAGGAAATGGTACCGATACCGGTCGCACTGTATCTACCATCATCGCCCATCTCGATGTGTACTCCAAGATCTTTGTCCTCCAGATCAGAGAACAAATCTCTATCTCCCGTCATGTGAAAAGACACACCACTGTCCAAGAACCACACCGATCCCATCACACTTGAAACCAAGCATGCGATCAATGAAAAATCAAGCTCAAACTGTGAGGCTAGAGCCTCTCCTGCTGAAGATCCAACACCCTGCTTGTTCTTCTTCTTTTGCAGACAATTAGTGGTATAGTGTCCGTGCTGGTGACAATGAAAACACTTCACCTTGGACATATCTTGCTTCTTACCTTTCGCACCAGACTGAGAAGCTTTCTTTCTCTTCCCTTTCTTTGCTTTGGCAGCCAAAGCACAATTCTCTTCATCAGCTCCCTTTGACGAAGATCCGTCCCTGGTACTCCGCTTGATCTCCTCCTGCACAAGATCTGACCATAGTCTTTCCCATCCTGGCAATTTCTCCCGACCATTGACAGAGTCCTGATAGGAATGCCAACTCTTCGGAAGACCAAGGAGAGCCAAGCTCACCAAGTCCTCTTCATCGACAGTAACCCCCACACTTCCCAGCTCATCTCGACACTGAGTGAACTTCGTGAGATACTTGGGTATACTGTCACCCTTCTCGCATTTGATGTTTCTGAGTTTATCTTTGAGCACCAGCTTCCTCTGATCGCTCTTGCTTTGGAATAATTCTGTTAATGATTTCCACATCAAATATGGAGTAGCATTTCCATGGAGGTTGGACACAATGTGATCCTTCACGCCCTCCAACAGAATCCTTCGACATTTTGCGGTCTTCTTTTGCCAAGCATCAACTTGAGTAGCATCAGTAGGCTTTGGGACATCCGTCTCTATGAACTCCTTCAGCCCGTTATCATCCAATACTGCCTCCATCCTGTCCTTCCATCCAATATAGTTTGAGCTGCCCTCAAGAGCATACTCCAATTGCAATCTGTTGAAAGACATTGCTGCGTTGTCACCAAGAAAACAATGCTGCAAATTCGAATTCCACTAGCAACCAACTCAATCGCCTCGGATCTAAGATTCATGAGAACACAATATTTCTCGTACAGAGATTGACTGTATGGGCATTCACCGGATATCTCACCTTCCAAAGGAAGGATGAATCCAGAGGCTACCTGGCCCGATTACAGACTCTGCCTGAAGAAATAGAATGTAAACACTTCCTAAATAGTAGATCTGATGATCAATAGCTCTGATACCATGTAGAAATTTTGAATAATTTAACACATATTCAACAGAGATTCTCCTGATCATGTATTATTGCGGAATACATACACAATACATAAGCTCCTCTACGTTGATCATCAATATAGCAGCATCAATAACAATAAAACATCAAGAGCATTCACACATTAACACAATATGTAACCCGGGGAAAGCATCTCGCTAAAAACCCCAACTATCTGTATATTAATGATTGAGACCATGTAACATTACAAAGTACAATGCTTATCACAAGCAATCCAGTACCAGCTCCACCTGTTACACACAATACAGCTCAAATCTGATCTCCAAATCTATTCCACTGCTTGCCTGCCTCTCTAGCTCAATACCTGCTCAAGAATTGATGAGAATGGTTTACCAAACTCGTATTTCACCTGCAAAGAATCACTCACACTGTGTTGGACGTGAGCAGAGGCTATAATACTGGGAAAATACATGAGCAAACTCATTGGCATACTCAATCCCTTGATTATGCAAGATCTGATGCACAATTATAGTCACAACTGATAGCAATCTGATTCTCTAACACTTGTCCCTGCTGAACTGAACATGCATTGACATGCAACTGAGTTAACTGATGTATTCTATAGTTGCTTTATGAGTTAATAACCTATGAATTAATTAATAACTAATTCACCCAACTCATCTCTAGTCTATTTTCCAGTTAGACTAACTACAACCAGTTTAACAAAGCTAAACTGAACACAACTCCATCAACTGCACCTCCAGTCCACTAAACTCAACTCACTTGAGTTCTAACTGAAGTCCTGCATGAAAATATTAGTCATCCCATAGGTAACCACGTATTTCCTTCTGGGATCTGCATGTACCACATCCGTAGCTCATCCTGAAGTGCTCCAAGAGAATAAGATCAAGTTTATAGTCCAAATATTATTATGAGACAATAATATTTGACTTTTCTATTTTTGACAGCCAGTCTAAAAATAGACTTTGATCACTCATACTGTGATCACTCATACTGTGGTCACCCATACTGTGGTCACCCATACTGTGATCACTCATACTATGATCACCCATACTATGATCATCCCTGCTGGGATCAAAAATAGAACTTGCGCCATAATTTACCTGCGGGCCCACTTAGTGAAGGCGACTCTTTTCACTAAGCTCCATCATCTTGTTGCAATCTCAACATTTAGTAGGCCCATAGCCATAGGTAGGGGCTTTCCACAAATCATGCAGTACTCAGAGAGATATTTCCAATGAGGTATTGTACACACCAAACGGAGATCATATGACCAAGTTACGAACCTGGGAAGTTGGCCACCAAACTAACCCCAACAGGGCCCCACAAACTCTTGGCGTTCAATTTCTTGGGGTTAGGGTTTTGGTTTTTTAGGGTTTCCCTTTGTTGTTCAATAATAAAAAGTCCCTTGAGCCTCATTGTAATATAGTTTAAAGGCATGCAACTGCCACATATCTTCTTAGAGATAAGCGACCATCGCCCCAGCAAGTTTATTTCTATTCTGCTTGTAACCATTTTTCAATTCTTTGATATTAAGGAAATGGAGTTTTATTTCTGCTGCAACTATGTTTTTATGTTTATATATGTATTATGTTGCGTTCTTGCATAAGTCTAGATTAGTGCTATCAAAGAGGTCTACTCTTTCTCTGTTTTTTCTTTGCATGTCCCCAACGAGGTCAAGGTATAAGGACTTAGGGCTCGAACTAGTTGAACCTTTGCAAGACGAGCTTCGCGAACCACGACGACCTCCCATGGTCGAAGAAAAGAAAGATTAGGGAGCAAGAGATCCTTTCAAAATATTTCTCGAGGAAGCCCTCGAGTGATAGAGGAATGCAATGACGAATAATGTTTCCTAGATCCTTTAATGGCTACCCACAAGCGACACATCTGCATCCAACAACCACTCTGGAGGCGCCACTCCCTTTAAGGTACAAGTCAACTTTGACATTCCCATATTTGAAGGATAGATAGATGCAGACGTCGTAGATAGATGGTTAAATACGTTGGAAGGATATTTTTTGGTTTGGACTTTCCCAATTGGAAAAAGTTTACTTTTTCACTCCTCAAAGTCGCCCCCCATGTCAAGGACTGGTGGGAAACCTACTGTGAACAGAAGGATGAGAGGGAACCCTTACTGTTTTCAATCAAGCCCACTTGGAATTCTTTCCGAGATTCCATCAAGGAACGATATTACCCTATCGATAGCTATGAAGATAAATACATAAAGTGGACCATGTTGCTGCAGGAAAGAGACCAAGATGTGTAAGAGTTCACAAATATTTTTCATACCCTTTGCATGAAGTTGGGTATCAAGGATTCTGAGAGGAATTTGGTACCCAAGTACCGTGACTATCAACACAAGGACATCTAGGACAATATGGAGTTCTTAGACATCTCCTCGCTTGGTCCCACCCATCGATACACTGTTAAGATCGAGTAGAAATTTAAACAGAAGAAGTGAGACTAGAGAAAGCAACCCCCAAACCATAAAAAAAAAGGAACAATCGAAGGCGGGACGACCCAGGACAACCCGTTGAATCCACAAGCAAAGAACAACACCACAAACACAAATAAGGACATAGGGAAATGGTGTCAATTCCATAAGAGCCCCACTCACAACACAAGTGAGTGTTGAGCCAAGCAGACACTTTTGGTTGAGATGAAGGCTTCTGAATCAGATGTGTGTTCTGACTTTGAGTCAAAACCCAACAAGGGGAATGATAAAGGGAAGAAGATTATTGATGTGAATCCCAATGCCACCATTGCCACCACCAAGATCCAGAGGATTGAGCCTAAAGATCCAAAGGAGGGTGAGTGACTCTTCCACTCACAAATGTGGGTGAAGGGTTCTCCAATGTAGTTCATTATCGACAACCGAAGCCAAAAAAACCTCATTTCGGTGGAGGTCATGAATCGGTTGGGTTTACTGACCACACCACACTCGCAGTCATACACTATCAGGTGGCTTCACCAAGGATGAGATCTCTACGTCAGCCAATAGTGTACCCTTCCCTACAACATTAAGCCCTTCACAAATGAGGTATTGTGGGATGTTGCTCCTCTTGAAGTTTATGATGTATTTTTAGGCCAACCAACTTGTGGAAGCATCATGTTGTGTATGAGTCTAGGCCTCACACTATTATTATTTCTATGGGAAACAAGTTATACAAGATACCAGAGGTAGAACCACCTACCTCCATCTCTTTGATATCATAAAAGAAATGAAGTAAGATCATTTATCGGACCGGGAAATTTTTCTTCCTTATGATTCACCCTCAGGGAAAGAAGAAGATTGTGGTCACATCCACAACCTCCAGACAAGGCTCCTTTGGACGAAAACAATAAATAGACAAGGTTGTGGAGGAGTACAGGGACATCTTCACCTCACCCATAGGGCTACCCCTGCACTATCAGATCAAGCACTCGATCGATTTGACCTTGAGCATGCTGCTACTCAACAGACCGATCTATTAATGCTTTGTTATGGAGAATGACGAAATTAAGAGGCAAATTCATGAGTTGTTGCTAAAAGGGCACATGAGGCCGAGTTCATCACCCTATTGGAGTTCGATTGTGTTGGTATAGAAGAAAGACTTCACCTGGAGACTTTGTATTGAATATCGAGCGTTGAATACGATCATTATCCGGAATAGGTATCCAATCCCACAGATTGATGACCTTCTGGACTAGCTTAAGGGGGCCAAATATTTCAACGAGATTGATTTGAAGTTTAATTATCACCAGGTGCCAATCGAACCCTATGATGTGTGGAAGACAACCTTCAAATCCAAGGAGGGACTTTTTGAATGGTTGGTCATGCCTTTCAGGTCAACGAATGCCCCCGCGACCTTCATGAGGCTGATGGATGACATCTTGCAGCTCTTCACCAACTCATTTGTGGTGGTGTGTTTGAATGAAATCTTGATCTTCAGCCAGAGTTGGGAAGAGTGCCTACACCATATTCGACAATTCCTCCAAACCCTACGACAACACAAGTTGTGTGCCAATTTGGAGAAATGTACTTTTGGTATGACCTAGTTTCAATATATGGGGTACATCATTGATGAGCAAGGTGTGCATGTGGAACCAACTAAGATATAATTTATTCAACATTAGCCAGCCCCAACTACTCTAACATAGTTATGCATCTTTTAGGGTCTTGCCAATTTCTACCCAGGGTTCGTGTTGGGTTTCTCTCATATCACTTGGCCTTTGAATCAAGTCACCAAGGGCAGAGTGAAAGAAAAGTTCTTTTGGTATGAATCCCAATAGAAGGTGTTTGTTGAGTTGAAGCATCGCCTGTTCTTTGCACCAATGCTCACATTACCAAACTTGCAACAATGATTTGAGATTAAGACAAATGCCTCCGACTATGCTATCGAGGCAGTTCTTACTCAGCAGGGGCATCGGTGGAATATTATAGTGAGACACTTTTAGACACAATCTAAAAGTATGCCACCTATGAAAAAGAGATGTATTCCATTATGTAGGTCTACTGACAATGCAAGCATTACATTATAGGGAAGGGAATTGTCATCCGCACAGACCACCAACCCCTGTAGTTCATACAGACACAAGGAAAGTTACAGAACGACCGTCATTAGAAATGGTCCACATATTTGCAATAGTTTCATTTGAATATCAAGTGCAAGAAGGGAAACACTAATAATGTTGCAGAATGTCTCAGCCAACAACTGCTTATGGCACTGGACATTGTGCTCAACTCTTGTGGACATGACACTTCGTGGTGGTTGCATCTTTACAAGAGCGATCCATAATTCGACAACACATACCAGATGCTTCTGGAAGGTAAGAAAGTTCCATATTTTCACCTCCAGGGCACACTGTTATGCCACATGGGACACCTTTGCGTTCCTTCAAGCGAGCGTGCCAAGATGATTTGGTAGGCGCACTACAGTCAGTTCGTTGCACATTTCAGAGTAGACAAAATAGTGGCAATGATGTAGAAGTATTTTTATTTGCCGAACCTTCAACATGATGTTGGGAACTACATCAAATCATGCATTGCCTGTGTCATTGCCAAACTGACAATCAAGAAGAAAGGCCTATATACTCCTTTGCCTAGTCCTAATTAGCCTTGGGAATCCATCTCCATGGATTACATGTCGAGCCTTCCTTCTACGAAGCATGGAAACGACTGTCTTTTCATGGTCATCAACATATTCTCTAATATTACCATTCTTATGGCCTACAAGAAGAGTATCATAGCAAAAGCCACTTTTAAGCTCTTCTTTGAATGTGTGTGGGTACACTTTGGGATCCCATAGTCGATTATCTCAAATCGGGATAGCAAGTTCCTGACTACATTTTAGTCAAGCCTCTGGTCAATGTTGGATACCAAGATCACTAAGTCCACATCCTTTGCACCCCCAAACTGATGACCAAATAGAGGTCATTAATAGGATGATCAGCACATTATGCGCATGTAAAACTCAAAGAATCCACACACATGGGATGAAAGACTCCCCTATGTCCAATGTAACTACAACATAGCTCTCCATTGCTCAACTGACCACATCCCCTTTCAGGTGGGATTAGGATTCCATCCACTATTCCCATTGATGTGGCCATATAATTTGCAGCTACTCAGACGGATTCGACTCATGTCCAGCTTGAAGCTGACAAGGCTAACAAATTCATTGAGTGCATTAAGAACATCTGCCAATAGGTCCATGACATATTGGACAAAGCCAATGCTAAGTATAAGCAACATCATGATCAACATCGGGTGCCACACAAGTTCTAGGTGGGCGACAAAGTTTGGTTACATTTGCAGGAGCGCCTCGTTGGACACCACTGCAAGCTTCTCCTGCTCTAATATGAGTCGTACACCATCACAAAGGTTGTAGGGGGAAATGCCTTCGAGCTTAGCATTCCACCATTCCTTGGCCTGCACCTAGTATATAATGTGGATCGACTGCGCCCATACTTTACCCCATTGTTAGACACATTCGACGTTGTTGAGCAATTGACACCAACAAATTTCAACCCAAGATACATTGAACAGGCCACAACTGACAGTATCATGGACACACAGATAAATAACACTCGTCATCAGAGTATCTAGCTATATCAAGTTATCAAAGTAGACCAATGCCTTCACTATGGAAAATGGTTCACTAGGGACCAGGTTCAACAGAAATTTCCTCACCTCATGGAGGCTCTACATGCAATGAGGACCATTTCTTCCTAAGGGGGGAGGAATGATCTAGGTAGATATTGGTGTCCACTCACCTATTCCACCTAAACCTCCAGTCAGTTTCATCAGTTTCCTTGATTATAGCAACATTTACTATTTTTAGCATTTTTTTCGGGTCCTAAACTTCCACAGTTGTTTTGACCCCCTAAATGGCATTTTTTTTAGGTCTGCAGCAGATCCATAGCCATAGGTCAGGACCTTTTACATATCATGTAGTACTTAAAGATATCGTTCAAACGAGGTATCGTACGTGCCAAATGAAGATCATATGACCAAGTTACGACCCTGGGAAGTTGGTTGCCCAACTAACCCCATCGGGGCCAATAAACTCTTGGTGTTCCATATCCTGAGATTAAGGTTTTGGTTGTTTAGGGTTTCACTTTGTTGTTCAATAATAAAAATACCCTTGAGCCTCATTGTAACATAGTTCAGAGGCATGTAGCCACCACATCTCTTCCAAGGATAAGCTACCATTCCCCGAGCTAATTTATTTCCATTATTCCTGTAAGCATCTTTTAGTTCTTTGATATTAATGAAATGAAATTTTATTTTTGCTACATCTCTGTGTTTATGTTTATATATGTATTATGTTGCGTTCTTGCATAAGTTTGGATTATTTTTAGCCCTAGAACACCCTACTCCAACACTTGTTGCTCCCTTCAACAGGTGCACTGATTCTAGAAATTCGGGAAAATTAAAAATGATTCTGAAGCTTCCTCTTCGAGGAACTTCAAAAGGTTTTTTTAACCATTTACCATGGATAAGAAGCTTGAATCCTATCTGATCCTATTTTGGAGACTTCACTTTTTGTCCCTTGAGCTCATCCTCCCATTATGGTAAATCCTAAACTACCATCCATAGCATCAAGGTTTTCTTTTAGAGATTGAATGTGCCCTTATGTTGTTGCCTTGAACCTAAAGGAGTCATCATATTCATGCATTAGGGTTGACATTGAGGTGTGCTTTGTGAAGAGGAAGGACAAGTCAACTTGGGAAGACATCTACAAGATCAACTACTATTTATGGTTGTAAACTCTCTCCTATTAATATAAAGTGTATCCCATTTTTCTATATTTGTTGTGTTATGTTTGCACTCATATATTTATATGCCTTATTTATTCATTGACTAGAGATGTTAGACTATGCTACTTGGTTGTTGTGGATACTTTTCTTGTTTTAGTCGTGTGTGCAGTTTCTAATTATAGCACTTGGGGCTACATTTGGAGCTTACAAGCGAGGAGGAAGGAAAGCTTGCTATAGATTCGAGGTAGGCCTCTTTCCCGTTTTCTAGCTTTTATAAGTGAACTCTATGCTTTTTGTCTTCTGTTTTTCTAGACCAATCTACTAGGTCTAGGGAATTCACCTTTGTTTGCAATCGTAAATTCCACATAACACTTGTGTCATTATTATTTTTTTAAATCACAATATGAAGATGATCCAATAATATAAATAATTACTACTTGTTATAATTAAAGCTAAAGATAGTCTAAACAATCCAAGAGATGCACATAGCATTTTGATCCAAACATGCACTAACTAGCAAATATATAATTATCTATATAAAAATATTTATAAATATAAGCATAATACCTATGAAAACAATCATCCACAATAGGATTTAATTCAAGGACTGTTTGAATAACACATACCAAATGACCTATATACTCCTTCAATCTAGAAGGAGACTATATAGAAGATGCTTGGTTGTACTATAAATGGCTTAATTTTCATAGTCTAGAACTAGAATTTTAAGAAGGTCAATTTGAATTTAATTATACCTAAATAATTTTTGGACATTAGATGATGACATGGCCTAAATCTAGTTCAATTAAATAGAACTTGAAAGTTGAACCAATCTCACCTAGGATTACATTGAGGGTAGTGTTGAATTTGAATGATTTTAACATGTAATTATCAAAGCAAATAATTAACATTCAATTAAATCTCTTCTCATAACAATAATCTTATAATGACACAAATAATCACAATTTTCTATTTATAAAATGCAAGTGACTTAATAAATTAATCACATTCTTTTATTAAATGGTGACAGGAAAAATTATTCTTTTCTATTAAACCTTAAACATACGAAAAAAATCTAAAATGTAGCACCCTTTTCTATTATAGACATTCTTATCGGTGTAATGAATTAGTGTACACACACACAGAGAGGAACCATAATGAGAACTTTTATTAAGAAAATACGTGTTTGGAGCACAACAAGCACATTAGATTACATAATAGATTAGAAGATATTAGAATATACTAACTTGCTTAAGCAAGCTAAGACCTCTACCAAAACTATAATTGAAAAATACCAGCTATAAATGAATTTTACGCTAGACCACTGAAAATTTAATACTTTAAAAAATAATACCAAAATTTGACAAGTTTTAAATTCCATACAACTTATACATCCAATGGTGGAACCAAAAACATCCGGGGCTAAGCCCATGTCAATACATGTCACTGGTTCAATTAGATTTGGCACTAGGTGATGAGGATGTATGATTGAAGTGTTGATCACAAAAAGCTTGAATGTTGTTATCATAATTGATTCTAAATACCCTCCACTTTCTGACAGATGAAAATAATTTCATCTTTCGATTTTTGAATCAAGGAACAAACTTCAATCAAAATTTCCATGGATGATGTTAGACTAGATACCATATGATTATGGTGTAATTGAAGTATGGGGATTTCTTCTAACAATTTTTGCATCTAATCTTACTGAAACGTTTCCATGGTGCAGAGCGAGAATCTCACTTCATGATCAAGAAAGAGATTCCTAAATTCCTTAGAGCATTACCTTTACAGTCTATCTTTAAAACATTTCTTTCACCCCAATACAAACCCTCCCTACAAATGACAAACATCAGAACCCAAACGAACTTCAAATTAGCAGGAAAACATAAAGCGATGTAATTTCCAAATGTAAAAGTCATCACCTCCATATTTCAATTTATCTAAGGGCTATATGAACCACCCCAACCTATTTTCACAAAGAAAATTTCTAAATTTATAGACCCATACAATACAATCGTATCATCAAGTAAAAAAGTGTGAAGAAATAAGACCTAAAGAGAACGATGATAAGAGAGACAACCTCGAGAAAGGAGTAAGACAAACCTGAGAGGGAATTATAGTATGAGAACTACCCTTGAGATAATAAAGCCTCATATTTTATAGATTCCTAGGACCCCAAAACAACTCGTTGAGCAAGCCTAGAGGAACAAAAACTAGACGACACTTCCCGAGGAACAAATTATGAACAATGAGCCAACGTCCACCCATTTCTATCTTGACAAGACACCATGTTCCAAATTGGACGTTAATGTGATAGCCCCCATTGCTAGAGGAAATAAAAACCTCAAGCCACATGAACCTCTATTAATGGAAACATTTCTACATCCAAATTGAAAATTCCCACCTAAACACGTTGCAATGAAAATTTACTATATATTGTAACAACTAAACAAGGACTCGATAATGTTCGTATACCTTCAAACCCCTTCTCTTTATGATGTCGAGCAAGCCAAAGATAAGCCCCAAACTTGGCCATATCTACACAATACCAATCTTTCATCGTCCAACTCAGGGAAAGAAGGATTGACAAAGAGGATGAGCAATGACACATATCCTTTTTCCTGCTTCAGCCTAACTTTAGAGTTAACCAAGTTTCTAAATGAAGATCATTCCAAGAACAGAGGAGAATTTGACATAACATGGGCCTGAAGATTACATTCATTTACATGATTACCCCATTACACGTCATACTAGTAGTAGAGATGGTGGATGAATAAGTGTTGTCGCTGCTACAACACCCTCCAAAATTTTGGCCTGCACCAAATTTTAGAGCCTACCTTGGTATTGCATGTTGTCATCGTAAACATTTTAAGTCTATCCCATGTGCTTTCCTTAAGTGTTTTGGTCCCTTTTACGAGAAAGGAAAAATGTCGCCTTTTTTCATATTAGTTTTCACATAGTGTGTAGAATCTTATTTTGGTGGTCTCCAGGGGTTATATTTGTGAAAATGAGTTGATCTAACCATGTAAACATACATCACACTCATTCCCAAACTTTTAAGCATTGTCGCACAAGTGTCATCATGGTCGCGCAAAGTATACCTTTGGTGTCGCACTTCTTGTAAGTCATCACAAAGTTGGTGAATTGAGGGAAATGTGTGGTTTATGTGTCACAAATGATCTATGTTGTTGTGTCATCAAGTGTTTAAGTGTGGTCACAGTTAAAGTCATGGCATTGATCACATAAGTTCATTGACCCCACACTTAGCCAATTTTCAGAAATTTCCCAACAATTTAGCCTCATCCGGTCTTCCCCAACTGCACATTGCGCAGTTCCAACCGTTAAGATACATCCTTGTTGTAGAATTTCGCACTGTAGATCACTAGATAATGCAATATACTAAAGAAAAATACTTGATCTACTTCTACAAACAAACGTGCAGAATCTTAGTCGACTTTGAGCAAGATCAAATAGAACACATATAACAAAGAATGAGAAATCAATCACACATGAACACATAAGAATACTCTGGGAAAAGCCTCAGCTAAAAACCCCAATCTCTGTATTATCATACAAGTGGAAATATGTTCAAATTACACAAAGCTTTAGCTCACAAGCTATCCAGCTCTCAATACAATCCCTCAATGCTTCTCATAGACTGAATAGACACAAACATATTCCTTCCCCCGGTCCTTCAAGCCTCCTATTTCCTTGCGTAGTTTCTCTTGGGTCCTCTGGCTGCCACCTGTTTGAATTCACCTCTCACACAACTCACCAAGCTCAGAAGTAACTGCGCAATCTCCAAGGAATGAATTCCTTCTACATGCAAGAGATATCCTCAATGGAATATTCCTACAACTGATAGTACATTGTCCCATTATCTGATCTCAACTGGGTCTCTGACTGAACTGACATGCATGAGTTATTTATGAGAGAATATTCAGTTATCTGATGTGCAGTAGTTACATGCATGCATGCATTAACTAACTGAACTCACAATCATTTCAACAAACTATTGGAACTAATCTAACTAGACTTAACTCAGTTAACTGAGCTAACTAATTACAACTCAAAGTACAACTCATCCTGATCTCCTTAATCAAGGGATAACTTCCTCAATCAAAGGGAAAACTATTGCATGTCTTCACATAGACTTCATGTTTGATTTTCTCCAACTAATTAACTCAAGATGAATTAATTAATTATTTTTCAAACAACTACTAAGATCAAATTCCAATTTTAATTCTCAATTTTAGTCCAGGGACTAACTAAAATTGGAATGTATCCCGAAATGCTATTTATAGCAATGATATTTTTATCACTTCTATATTTAACATTTCTTGTCGCTATTTTCAACACTCCCTCTCAACAAGAAAGGGATTATCTGTCACCCCAATCCTATCCCTATGAAACTCGAACTTGCATTTTGACAATGCCTTAGTCAAAATATTTGCATCCTTCTCCTCGATCGAAAAATACAGCAACAACATGATCCTCTTCACCACATAGTCTCGAAGATGATGATACCGGATATCGATGTGCTTGGACCTGTCATGAAATACTGGATTCTCAGAGAGTTTGATACAACTCTGACTATCGCAATAGATCACAGTTGGATCTATCATTTGACCAAACAATCCAACTAGAATTTTCCGCATCCAAATGACCTCACATGCTTCCTGACTTGCAGCCATGTATACAACCTCTGTTGAGCTAAGTGCAATTGACCTTTGTTTCCTACTGTACCAAGAAACTGCAGCTGAACCAAGCTTGAAAATTCCTCCTGAAGTGCTCTTCCGGTCTGATGGACTCCCTGCCCAATCTGCATCTGTGAAGCCCTGAAGCTTCACTCCCTCTGTCCGTCTGTACCACAATCCATACTGAAATGTGCCTCTAAGGTATCTCAGCACATGCTTCGCTGCCTTCCAAAACAGCTTGGTAGGCTGAACCATAGCTTGACTCAGTTGGTTCATCGCAAAGCACAAATCTGGTCATGTGTTCACTAAATACATCAATGAACCCACAAGTTGCTGATAAACAGTAGCAGCTACTACCTCACCTGAAGTAGCATCCTCCTTCCTCCAGTTACCAGTTAGAGGAGTCTGCATGGGCTTGCACTTCTCCATGTGGAATCACCTAAGTATCTCATTGGCATACTTGCCTTGAGACACAAACACTTCCCCATCCTTCTGCCACACTTCCATGCCTAGAAAGTAGTGCATAAGACCCATGTCTTTCATCTCGGACTCTCTTGCAAGGTCCTCCTTGCAAGACTGGATCAACTGATCATCACCTGTCAATATCAGATCATCAACATAATGAAAAATGATCAATGGCTTACCTTCTACCATGATGTGGTAAAGGCTCACATTTGCTTCACTCTTTGTGAAGCCCAACCCGGTGAAATAGCTGTCGATCCTGGTGTACCAAGCATGAGGTGCTTGCTTCAGCCCGTACAAAGCTCTCTTAAGTCGGCACACATGCGACTCACGATTGAAGGTCTCAAAACCTTCCAACTGCTGAATGTACACCTCTTCCTCAATCTTGCCATTGAGGAAAGCAATCTTCACATCAATCTAATGGATCTTCCAACCCATCTGAGCTGATAGTGCCAACATTGATCTGATAGATGAGTACCTTGCTACTAGAGCAAAAGTCTCACCATAGTCGATCCCCTCGACCTGTGAGAAACCACGAGAAATAAACCTTGCCTTATGTTTCTCAACACTACCATCAGCTGCTTGCTTTACCTTGTAAAGCCATCGGGAACTCACTACTAACTTGTCCTCTGGTCTTGGGACAACATCCCAAACACTGTTCTGAACGATGGAGTCGTACTCCTCCACCATAGCATCAACCCATCTGGTTGTTTCACTGCTTCCTCGAATGAAGAAGGTTTGGTCTCTACACACTCCCCAACTAGGGCCATGTAACCAGTGTACTGCTTGGGTGACCTCCTTTGTCTGTGCTGAGAAGATGGTTGTCCCACATTCTATCTCGCATCCAGCATCAATCTGTCAGCTTCCCTTGAGCATTTCCACCCATCTCTAGAAGACTCTGCATGAGTGGATGTCTCCACTCTTGGATCCTCTACATGCAGCTACTCTGCATCAGTTTGAGGCTCCTCCTCCTTAGGAACCAAAAGTTCCTCCTCTGCATGCAACTTGAGCTCCCTCTCAAGTGATACTCGCATGGCTTTCTACTCGTCAAACTTTAGATCTCTGCATACCATTGTCCTTTGACTGGTAGGCAAGAACACCCTATAGTTGTGGTGTGTATCAGTGTACCCCACAAGTATCCCCTACTCAGCTATTGGATATAGCTTCTTCTGGGCATCTTTGGTCACATGACAATAAACCGATGATCTAAAGATCCTGAAGTGACTCACATATGGTCTCTCCCCAGAAAATGCCTCCATTGGTGTCTTCATTCCCAGTATACGATGCAGCCTTTTGTTTTACAAGTATACTGCTGTATTGCATGCCTCAGCCCACAAATGAAGTGGTAGGCTTTGGTCATGCAACATTGCTCGAGCTACTCCCACAATCGATCTGTTCTTCCTTTCGGCCACCCCATTCTATTGTGGGTTATGGGGTGCTGTCAACTCCCGTTTAATTCCTTCTGCTGCACAGAAGTCCTTAAACTGTTGGGAGACATACTCTCCACCATTGTCGCTTCACAAGGCCCTTATTTTCTTTCCAAATTCTTTCTCTACCAAGGCTTTGAACTCACAAAACCTTGAGAAGTTTTGATCCTTCTTCTGCATAAAGTAGATCCAACATCTACAAGAAAAATCATATATAAAAATGACATAGTACCTTTGTTTAGTGGTGGAGGCTGTAGAGAATGGTCCACACACATCTATATGAAATCGCTCCAGGATTGCTCTATCTCTACTGTCTCGATCCTGAAAGGAAGATTTTGCATGCTTACCTAAGGTACAACCTTTGCATGTATCCACTTGCTCCAGTTTTCCCTTGGGAAGTCTAGTAGAAATCTACTGCATGATCTTCAAGGCCCCATGGTGCAAGTGGCCCAATCTTCTTTGCCATAGCTCGCCAACATCTTGGCTCTGCACCAACTATGATTTGGAACTCAATGCAGCACAGTCATCTACCTCTAGCTTGTAGAGATTCTTTACTCGAAACCCAGTCCTCTTGGTCTGTCCAGTGTCGATATGCCTCAGGAATGCCTTTCCTTTACTAAAGACTACATCATAGCCTTTATCTTCGGGCATAGTGACGGACACAAGATTCTTCTTCAGGCCAGGCACATACTTTACATTAGTCAGGGTGAGAGGAGCTCCATGCTCCCTCTGAAACATAATCATACCTTCACCTGAAACACGTACTTTCCATCATTTCCTATCTCGATGTGCATCTGGAGGTCCTTCTCCTCCAAGGTACTGAAAAGATTCTTGTCGCTAGTCATGTGGAATGAAGTCCATTGTCCAGTACCAAACACACCCCACCATCGATGAAACCATACATGCGATGAGGGTGAAATCCAATTTGAACTATGAGGCCAATGCCTCACCATGTGATCCCTTCGAGGATCCCTTCTTGGATTTCTTCTATGGACAATTTGTAGCATAATGGCCCACCTCATGACAATGAAAGAATCTCACTTTCGATTTGTCAATCTTCTTCCCACCATGGGAAGAACTCGATTTGGAATGGGACGCCTTCCCTTTCCCTTTCCTTGCCTTACTCGCTAAGGCTAGATTTTCTTCATCATCTTGCTTTGATGAAGATCTATCTATGGTGCTTCTTCTTATCTCCTCCTGCATCAGATCCAACCAAAGTTGTTCCCAATTTGGTAGTTTATCTCTTCCATTTACCGAGTCTTGGTAGCTATGCCAGCTCTTAGGAAGAACGAGGAGAGAAAGACTCACCATGTCATCATCGGATGTCGTGATCCCTACACTTACAAGCTCATCCCTGCAGGTGGTGAGCTTGTTCAAATATGTAGAGATCGTGTTGCCCTTTTCACACTTGATTTTCCGAAGCTTGTCTTTCAGTGCCAGCTTCCTCTGATCGTTGTTGTTCTGATATAGATCCTTCAATGTTTTACACATTGAAAATGGTGTCTCCTTCCCATGTGACTCAAGACTATGAGGTCTCGAACTCCCTCCAGAATAATTCTCCTCACTCTAGCCACACATTTCTTCCATTCCGCCGATTCTTGGGCATTAGTAGCTGCTGGCTTGGGGACTTCTTGATCAATGAAGTCCTTCAAATTGTTGTCCTCTAATACCGCTTCCATGTGATCCTTCTAGGCTATATAATTCGAGCTGTCATCAAGGGCATACTCGAGTCTCAAACCGTTGAACGCCATTGGTGAAATTTGAAATGTGATAAGAATTCGATTTCTATAATCAGTAACTTCAAAATTCGAACTTCTTCCTTCTTTTTATACTGTTCTTCACTTTGGTCACCTTTGCTCTGATACCATGTAGAATTTCCCACTATAGATCACCAGATAATGCAATATACTAAAGCAAAATACTTGATCTACTTCTACAAACAAACTTGCAGAAGCTTAAACGCTTTTGAGCAAGATCAAATAGAACACATATAACAGAGAATGAGAAATCAATCACACATGAACATAGAAGAATACTCTGGGGAAAGCCTCAGCTAAAAACCCCAATCTCTGTATTATCATACAAGTGGAAATATGTCCGGATTACACAAAGCTTTAGCTCACAAGCTATCCAGCTCTTAGTACAATCCCTCAATGCTACTCATAGACTGAATAGACACAACATATGCCTTCCTCCAGTGCTCCAAGCCTATTATTTCCTTGTGCAATTTCTCCTGGTTCCTCTGGCTACCACCTTTGTGAATTCACCTCTCACACAACTCACCAAACTCAGAAGTAACTGCGCAATCTCCAAGGAATGAATTCCTTCTACATGCAAGAGATATCCTCAATGGAATATTCCTGCAACTGATAGTACATTGTCCCATTATCTGATCTCAACTGGGTCTCTGACTGAACTGACATGCATGAGTTATTTATGAGAGATTATTCAATTATCTGAAGTGCAGTAGTTACATGCTTGCATGCATTAACTAACTGAGCTCACAATCAGTTCAACAAATGATTGGAGCTAATCTAACTGGACTTAACTCAATTAACTAAGCTAACTAATTACAACTCAAAGTACAACTCATCCTGATCTCCTTAATCAAGGGATAACTTCCTCAATCAAAGGGAAAATTGTTGCATGTCTTCACATAGACTTCATGTTTGATTTTCTCCAACTAATTAACTAAAAAATGAATTAATTAATTATTTTTCAAACAACTGCTAAGATCAAATTCGAATTTTAATTCTCAATTTTAGTTCAGGGACTAACTAAAATTGGAATGTATCCCGAAATGCTATTTATAGCAATGCTATTTTTATCACTTCTATATTTTCATTTATTGTTGCTATTTTCAACACTTTTCCCTTTTCCTTATGCAATGTGTAGTTCCTACCTCCTAGGATTGTGCATTGTGCAGTTCCAATGCTCAAGCCTAGATCTTAGCCCCGAGAATTACGCAATCTAGCCTAGCCTCAACTTCCCATTCTGCAATTTGTGACCTCAAGCTCAGACCTTGAGCTCTTGAGATGCGTAATTTCACAATCATTCGGCTTCCTTTGCCTCCCATAACTGCATAATGGGTTGAACCAATGCCCATCCCCTCAACCTATCACCTGACCTCCTAGACTATGCAGTTTCCTTCCTCAGTCCAACCTAGATTGTACATTACAATCTCAAGGCTCAAGCTTCACCCATGAGCTCTTGAACTGCATAATTGCATAGTCACTGAGCCTCTCTCCCATCCTACAATCTGGTTCTGGCTTAGTCAGTGGATCAACATGTGCCATCTTATATTAGGGATTTATCGGACAAATGTCATCTCATCATGAGTGAATTGCAGATGCAGGTACTTTATCATACCATGACAAGATGATGAAGAAGGAGATGGAGGAGGGAAACATGCAGAAAGACACCTATGTAGTTGATTGTGCAAGTTGAGCAATCAAGAGAAGACAAAAGGGGCAATAGTTTGTGACCACAGCTCAAGACTTCATATCATTGAAGACTCCTTACCTCTAAGCCATAAGGAGGTGGATATAAGAGAATCCTCAAAGAAGACATGTAACAAGAGAATAACATAAGTGGCTTGACATTTCCATATCATCAAGCAATCCATGTTAGTAGTGTCATGTCATGAGTTGTCATATGCCACATCATCATTGTGGTTTATGTAATTATCTATTCAAAATGTATTGTAAAGTGGAAGTCTAAAGGACACATTTAGAATATGAAGAGTCATGTAAAATTTGAAAAGTCATAGGAAGTTAGAGATTCATGAGGGTAGTCAAAGAGTCACAAGGAAGGTGAAGCATCACCTCAGTGGTTATATATACATGCTCATTGTATGAGAAAACGAATTTTCACCTTGGCTCCTCCCATAAGGCATTAGAGAGCAAGAGTTCTTTTTGGGAGCAAGGAGTGGCTTCAACGCTCCACTATTAGAGATAGTGATGTTCATTACAGAACATTTACTAATGATATAAGAAGCCTCATGGACATTGCGTTCTTAATGCATGGATTATGAATATTTGTAAGACCATTTTGTGGATTTTTGTAGTTCATGTTTGCATTTATCTGTGCTAAAGTAGTTGAACTATTTTAGTTATTTTAGTACTTATCATATTTAGAATGTGTTGTAATGGTTACTACTGTTGTCCCATCCTTGTGGAATATTCCACTAGATATTAGATAGATCTTTCTTGTTGATTGCTTGTATGGACCATCACATCTTTGTGGACTATTCCACTGGATGTTAGACTGGTCCTTCTTGGTTAAGTGTGTCTCTTCTAGGGTGGTACTATTACCTCTCTTAGAGGCTCACTTTATTTTCTCCCTCCACAGTACAAGAACCTTAAGACACTTACAACTGAGCACTCACTAGGCACACTCACTTGCTGTTTGAAGGCACATTTGCATTAGAGAACTTTTGAGGTCTAAAATGGGCCTCCTAAGAAAAATGTAAAACCAAAATAAACTATATAAGACCCAATAGGATTCAAGATGATCATGTCAACCATGGGGGATGATTCACCATTTTTGGGGTAAAAAAGTAAAAAGATTAAAAAATAATAAAATAATAAAACTACTTTTTCAACTTTGTATTTTCAACTTATATCCCTAAGGTTTTACTCAAATTTCAAGCAGGAGTACTTGTCGAATGAAAAATTTAATTCCTCATCCAAGTAGTACACATGTTGCATACTTTCAATGGACCCTCCTACACAAAAAATGAGAAATACATGAAAAAATGTGATTGTAATCATATTTTCATGTATTTCTCATTTTATGTGTGGCAAGGTTGATCGAAAGTATTCAATATGGGTACTCTTTGGATAAGGAATCAAATTATGCATCCAACGAGTGTTTTCACTCGAAATTTGATTAAACCCATAGGGAGATAGGTTGGAAATACAAGTTGAAAAAGTTGTTTTTTTTCTTTTCTTCCATCTAAAATTTGATGATGTAATCTAATCTTATTTTATTATTTCCATTGTTATTTTATAATTTCCTTAGGAGGCCCATTTTAGACCTAAAAAATACCCTAATGCATTCCTCTCTCTTGCTAATAGTTAGAGCCAAGGAAAATCTTTAAGAAACCGACAACCGGGCCATATTCTAGATGGGGCTCCTATCTCAAACGCTGTGAGATATAATTGGGACCACATATCGGGGAGACCACTTGAATGTTGGTGAGTCCAGAATTGTCAACATTTCTTGCACAAGAAGGAGGAAAATCATATTTATATGGTTGATAACCTCACCACCGAAATCCTACTTCCTCTAGTCAATATTGTAATATCCTCAGCACCTCCTATATGCATATTCCTGAAGCTGGTAATCCTTCTCTGCCCGAGACTGTACAAACTTGTGAGATCTTTTACGACAAGATCTGGGACATCCGCCCTATCACCTATAAGTTTTCAAGAGTTATTGGATTGATACCCAAATTACATAATCTTCCATACTTTCCAAAGAGGAGCCCAACCACTCCCACCGAGATAGTGGTTTCAATAGTTGAATATTTGGTTCTCGCCACCCTTGAAGAGTTAGTATAATTTGAAGAGAATGTAGAAAAACTAGAGGAACCTCCATCCTTCAACGGTTGTGATGGTGATAATGTGGTTCTCTCAGATGATGCTTTCTGTGGGTTCGGTGGTGAAGAAGAACAAGAAGACCAATCAAATTCTAACGGAGAGGGGAAAATAGTGACAAAGACATGGAAAACCAAGATTTGGAGTGGATGAATTAGGGCCCACTTGCATTGTCGGGTGTGTTACACAAGATGTCGATGCACCCAGAGAAGTTATTGATGAAGTACGACCTTGAAAAAGCAGCGAAGACAGAGGATCACTTGGACAACTTTTACCTGTATCCGAAATGCTTGAGGTAAGTTACACTTATGTTTCGTGTAGACTTTTTCTGTTTACCTTAGATGGAAGAGAAGTTGCATGGTATAACAACATTCCTCTGAACTCAATCCAGAATTGGAGGGGTTTTAAGAAACTGTTTCTTGAGAAATTTTTCTTATGATAAAACCCCCACCCTGATTTTGAGAGAGCTGGGCAGTCTTAAGATGGAGTAGAAAGAGAAAGTGAAATATTTCATCAGATATTTAACCATATTTTGAATATATTTATGGCAGACACGAAACCTCATGACTCCATCACCATCAATTATTTTACATCTTCCTTACCAACAAGCATTGTGCAGTTCGTGAAAAGAATTACGAAGCCAACATTGGCTGAAAATTTCAAAGAGGAAATTGCAATTGAAAAGGACTTGTGTGCAATTTCAGTCATTACAAATGTGAATCAAAAAAGGACTCCAAAGACATGGGTAAAAGGTCTCAGGCCTCCCTAAGCAAGGCCAAGGAGAAAGAAGCAACTGATCTTCAGAGCTTAACCCACACCATCAAGTCTCTTTCCAATGAGCTGGAAGAATTGAAACAAAAGTCAAGAGAGACCACCGTGAGCAGCAAGCCTCCTAGATTCGAAATTCTTAGAAGGGATGCTAACTCTGGCAACAATAGAAACCAACCATCCAAGTCTGCGCAGAGCTCAAACATTATGCTGGATGTTGAGATTATGGGCATGGATCAGTATCGTTCATTTCATCACGAGTATTATTTAGAGGAGACATGTCTGCAATGGAACCACAACTTGAACACTCTTCGTGCACACATTATTGATATAATGCTTTCAGATGAGAAAATTGATCTCGCGGAAGAGGAGGAAGAGAATGTTGTAGCTAGAGAAACTGTGAATATAGGACACACAAAAAACACCTCAGTGGTGTTTTCACAGCTGAGAAGAAGAATGTCGAAGAACGGACACTGAGTGAGGCTCCAGACTAACAACATAACACTCAAACAACTTGAGAAGCCTAGGGTTGGCCTCTGCATAAGAGTTGACGAAGCATAAATTGAAAGGGAATTTGTTGAGGAAGATGACACCATGTATCAACTCACCCCAAAACACTCAGAGAAAGTATAGAAATGTGACTACAACGAAAATTACTTCCATGAACAAAAAAAGTAAGCCCATCATTCCGGAAGTAGCAGATAAAGAAACTCCACTACAAACTTCAACAATGTCTCTCGCACTGGATTATAACATAGTTGATGAAATGAAGAAAGCTTACACAAATATTTCACTCTTTGAATAGACAAAGATCGTGAGCCAGTGGGAACTGATTATCTGCGCACTCAAATAATCCACCTCAGATAATGGTGCTTCTTTGCAGAAGGGATATGGTACATCCTCTGGTTCCCTCGAATCTATACTTAATACTTTAACATTAGATGCAAACACACTCCGCCCTCTATTTATGTTAACATTTGAAATTTTTAATTATAATGTGCGCAATTTCTTAGTTGATTCCAGTGCATTCAATAAATGTGATTCCTTTATCGATAGCAAATAAAATCAATGCAAAATGGGATAAAATAGATGCAAATATCATTCAACTAGAAAAGACTCTTTTCCATGTGATTGGTGAACTCATAATTGTGCTTATCTTCTTATCATCTGACCAACGAGTTCACCAATGAATAAATATAGTAATTGTGGACATTCCGAAAGAATAAGGTGTATTGTTGAGCAGAGACTGGTACAGAAAGTTACAGGGGTATTTTGCTATGGATTGGTTACATTTGTGGCTTCTGTATAAGGGAAAACAATCATACTTGGGTGAACTCAGAGAGGTACATAAAATGCACAGTTACCTGCTTAGAAGGAGAAAATGAGCCAATGGATTTTGCAGATCTTATCTTTAAAAATTTCTCTTGAAATTGATATGGAGTGCTATATTGCTCAACCATCCCTAGTCCCACCTGATACACAGTTGGAAATCCTTCCTAGCCCAACCGATAGAAACAACACTTGTACAGTTAGTAGTAGTAGTAATAGTAGTACTAGTGCAACACATAGCCCCTGCACATATGATGTTTGGACATTATACTTTGATGGTTCTAGGATGCAGGAGGGCTATGGAGCTAGTTTTTTTTAATAGACCCACGACAGAGGAAGCATATGATCTGTAGCCGCTTGAAATTTGAGTGCACCAATAACACCACAGAATACGAAGCACTCATCTTGGGTTTGCAAAGAGCCATCGACCTCAAGGTTGCGGTCAAAGTAGTATGTGAATAAGAAATTGTCATATGACAAGTATGTGATACTATACACTGTGTGTCACCTCATATAAAAGGGTATCAACAAGAGGTATGGCATTTGATTTCTTGTTTCCAAGATTTCAATATTATTTTTGTTCCTAGAATATGTAATGCAATTGCAGATGCATTAGCAAATGCTATTGCTAGTTTGTCACTGCTTGGGGATGGTTTTTCTATAGATATTCTTTATAAACCATCTGTCCTTGACACTATAACTAAATTACGCATCTTTAATGATGACCAACAAATACTTTCCTTCATGGTGAACGTTGATGTATTCAAGGACGCAGATATCGACGAAGACAAGCATGAGAAATCATTGCAAGATGCAGCCCATGAAAACAAGGAAAAACCCATGCCAAAAGGCATGGTATCACTTGAGAAGTTGTATGACCTACATAATCGCTTCTGAGGGCTAGTGAACGCAAAAACCCATAGCTCAACGTTGTCGCACGAGAAAATAAATCTTGGAATAGAGAAAGATCTAAAATTTGTCAATCTCGGTACTTGTTGTACACCATAGGAGAGGCAAGATTTCATCCTCTTATTTAAGCAATACTGAGATGTTTCCGCATGGATGTATGACAAGCTCAAAACTGATTACATGTGGATAATCGAACATGTTATTCAAATCAAAGAAGGGGCCAAGCCTTTCCCACATAAGTTGCAAAAGGTACATCCAACGCTTAGGCCTTTGATTCAAAAGGAGTTGAGGAAATTGTCGGATGCTAAGATCATATATAAAGTGCAACATTCTACCTGGATATCAAATCTAGTCCCAGTAAGGAAGAAGTCCATGGAAATCTGCTTGTGTATATATTTTCACAACTTGAATCGCGCCTTAGACAATGATAACCACCCTATGTCATCTATAGAGCAGATATTGTAAATGATATTAGGGTTAGAGATGTTTTCTTTGTTATATGGATATTTAGGTTACAACCAGGTTCTAGTCTCAGAGTATGATAGACTCAAAACCACATTCCGCACGAAGTGGGGCACATTCGCATTTAGAAGAATGCCACTAAGGCTGGTTAATGTCAGTGCGACATTTCAATGCACCATGGACATCGCATTTTGTGGACTCATAGGGAAGAGCATATTGGTCTATCTTGATGATGTCACAATGTTTTTGAAAAAGAGATATGACCACTTGCATCATTTGAAGAAATTTTTTGAGCGATGTCGCAAATACGGGATATCCCTTAATCCCAAAAAGAGAATTTTCACAGTATTCAAGGGAAATCTCTTAGGCCATATAATCGCAAAGAGTGGGATTAAAGTAGACCCAGAAAGGGTGAAAGCCATCACACATATTCCCTTTCAAGTGAACAAGAAAGTTATGCAGTCCTTCCTAGGAAAGATCAATTTCCTCCGCAAGTTTATCTCCGATTATGCTCAGATTGTTAAACCCATACAGGAGATGGTGAAGAAGGATGTGATATACAAATGGGATAAAATGGAAAATGAACCATTCTCCTATATTAAGCAAGCCATTGGAGAAGCACCACTTTATATAGCCTAGATTTCAACAAATATTTTCTCCTCTACACCTTCGCTTTTGATACTTCTCTTGCCACAAATCTTACTCAAAAGGATGACGAGGATAATGAGTGGCCAATATATTTCATGAGTTTCATCCTTCAGGGACACGAACTCAATTACCTTGCCATTGATAAGTAGGCATACATAATTTACAAGGCGGTGAAGAACTTCTGACCCTAACTCTTAAAGAACCATTGCATTATCTTTGTGTTTCACCTAGCAGTTAGATAACAATTTTTTCAGCAAGATTTGGGTGAGAGAAGATAAAACTAGATCACTGGTTTACAGGAATATGAATTAGAATTCAAGCCAGTTCATACAATTAAGGGCCATGATCTTTGTTGTCTAGAATTAACAGAAGTAGATGCGAAAGAAGAAGATCCGTCCAGGTGGGAACATGAAATCGAAATGTACAATGTTGATCGAGCTTCCCCCACTACCATTGTAACTCTTGGTACATGGATGTGTGCCAATATCTCGAGCATGACACCTTTCGCTCTCACTTATCCGCACGGCATAAGAGGGAACTCAAACTTAAAGCATTATCTTATCAGTGGGTGCATGGAGTGCTTTTCAGGAAGCACTATAACAAATTTTTTCTTAATGCTTGGAAGCACACAATTCAGAGAAAGTATGCATGATCCCCATGATGGACTAGTCGGGGGACACTTTGCGTGTAACACAACTGTGCACGAGGTTATGTGGGCTAGTTTCTATTGGCCCACATTATTAAAAGATTCTCGCGCCTATACTTGTAAGTGCCTCATCTTTCAAAGGTGTGCCGACAGAGGAAAGAGGTCAATCACCCAATTACAGTCTATTGCAGTGGAAGAACCATTTCAACAATGAGGCTTAGATGTGATTGGTGAAATTTATTTGCACTCATCAAAGAAACACTACTACATTGTTACTACCACAAACTACTTTACGTGGTAGATAGAAGCAATTCTACTAAAACAGGTGAATGATCAGGAAATCATCAACTTCCTTAGGTAGAACATCATTTCCAGGTTCGACATTCCAACTTCACTTGTTTTTTACAATGCAACGTATTTCTCATCGTTAAAAGTATGACTTTGCATTGGAAAATGGAATTGTATTGAAACATTCATCAAACTACTGTCTGTAGGGAAATGGTCTTACTAAGTCTACAAACAAAAACCTCATTTACATTATCAAGAAGACCATTTTCTCTGAAAAAAGGAGCTGGCACTCCGCTTTGGTGAATTCTTTATGGGTTGATCGAGTCACGCAAAAACCTTCTATAAACACCTATCCTTACTTCCTAGTGTACATAAAATAATCCATCCTACCCCTGCATATCTATTTTCCTTCCCTTCAACTTTCACAAGAATCCCAGGGCAAGCCATGCTTATTAGTTTAGCATAGGATAAACACTCTTCACAAGATGCAAGAAGAAAGGCAAAAAGAAAAAGAAAAAATTTCACTTCACCAGAGTCATATCAAGAGGTGGTTTGACAAGAAGTCTTCTAGGAATAATTAATTTAGTGTGGGTGACTTATTCTTGAAGTGGGACAAAGCCCATGAGGACAAAGGAAAATACACTAACTTCCAATCCCTGTTAATCAGACCATTCACTATACACGAAAAGCTTGGCCAGCACACATTTCGATTGCAATCACTAGACGGGAAGATTGAATATCTTTTTGTTAATGTCCAAGACTTAAAACACTATTTTCAATGATTATATGGGGTTGTGCCTAACACTATGCACATAGTTTCTTATCTTTATTTTTTCTTTGTTAGTCTTGTTTTGTTTTTGTTTTTTAATTAAGAGTCATGTGTGAACGTGTTTTTTAGCTTCCTTGCATGTGGTTGAATTGAAAAGAGTCTTGTGAAACCATAAAATTTGGCTAACCTTCATCTTCCTTCCTTATTTTGGGTCACATATTTTGTTCGATGAAGTTCTGATGGAAAATACAATCCATCCGTAAGGAGAGTTGTGGTCTAACCATGATCCTTATGTTTATTCTGGAAACGTTATGCCACACTTGGTTCTTATTTTTTAGTGTTATCACGCTTATCCAATCAATAGATGAGGAAAAGGGGAAAACATTCTAAACGAGCAAACCTAAATCAAAGGTCTTTATATGCTTCTATGAAGGAACAACCTCTCCTACTCTCAACAAGTCAGGATCTCTCTTCGCCAACAAAATGAATAAGTTTCAATGCACAATCCTCCTTAAATATATAAATAAACGTGAAAGAAGAGAAAGGCTTCTTGCGTAGAGAGGTGAAGTTAGCAAATTCACCAGGGTATTGTCCATGATCACTGGAAATGGAGCAATGTTTATGTTCTTGTAGTGACTCTATCAGGGTACTTTCCAAGCCTGTTGCCAACAAGAAACACCAGAGATGAAAAACTATACTCCAAAAATCCAAAGTTTGTGAACTTCACTACCCTTTCCAATGCGAAACATTGCGATATTGTTGAATATTATGCTTGTGTTCAACTGAGAAAGGAAAAAAGGAGACCATGTTTGTTCATAGGGTGAGTGGGGAAGCCAAAGTGATCTACACAATGAATCAATACTCCTTGAGTAACTGAGACCCTGCATAAACGATTTGACCGAGACAGAGAAGATATAAATCCACTCGTGTGTCGACAAGTGTTGTCACTGCTACAACACCCTCTAAAGTTTTGGCCTACACCAAATTTTAGAGCTTACCTTGGTCTTTCATGTTGCCATCGAAAACATTGAAGTCTATCCCATGTGGTTTCTTCAAGTGTTTTGGTCCCTTTTACGAGATAGGAAAAATATTGTCTTTTCACATATTGGATGTTGCATAATTTGTAGAAGCTTGTTTTGGTGGTGTTGAGGGGTTATATTTGTGCAAATGAGTTGATCTAACCATGTAAACATTCTTCACACTCATTCCCAAAGTTTTAAGCATTGTCGCATAAGTGTCGTCACAGTCGTCGCAAAGTGTACCTTTGGTGTCACACTTGTCGTAAGTCATCACAAAGTTGGCGTATTGAGGGAAATGTGTGGTTTATGTGTCACAAATGATATATTTTATTGTGTCATCAAGTTTTTAAGTGTGGTCATAGTTAAATTCATGTCATTGATCACATCAGCTCACTGTCCCCAGACTTAAGAAATTTTCAGAAATTTCCCAGCAATTTAGCCTCATCCGGTCTTCTGTAACTACGCATTGTGTTGTTCCAACCCTCAAGTTGTAGCCTTGTCCCTTTCCATTATGCAATGCTCAGTTCCTACATCCCAAGACTATGCACTATGAAATTCTAGTGCTTAATCCTGTACCTTGGCCCCCTGAATTGCGCAATCCAACCCTCTAACCTGGCCTCAACTACGCATTGTGCAATCTCTGAGTTCAAGCTCATACCTTCAGCTCTTTAGTTACGCAATTTCATAGTCATCCAACATCATTTTCCTCCAAGAAAAGCACAATGGGATGAACCAATACCCATCCTTTCAACTTGACTTCCTAGACTGTGCAGTTTCCTTCCTTAGCCTAGCCTGGACTGCGCATTGTGCAGTCTCAAGGCTCAAGCTTTACCCTTGAGCTGTTGAACTATGCAATTTCACAGTCACTAATCCTCTCTCCTAACCTGAAATCTGGTTTCCACTCAATCAATGGATCAGCGTGTGCCATCTTAGACTAGGGGTTTCATCGGACTGATGTCATCTCGTCATGAGTGAATTACAGATGTAGGTACTCTATCATACCATGAAAAGATGATGAAGAAGGAGATGGAGGAGGGAAACATTCAGAAAGACACCTATATAGCTTACTGTGCAAGTTGATCAATCAAGAGAAGACAAAAGGGACACATTAGAGAACTTTTGAGGTCTAAAATGGACCTCCTAAGAAAAATGTACAACCAAAGTAAAATTTATAAGAACCAATAGGATTCAAGATGATGATGTCAACCATGGGGGATGATTCACAATTTTTTAGGTAAAAAAGTAAAAGATTAAAAAATAATAAAACTACTTTTTCAACTTATCTCCCTAAGGTTTTACTTACATCTCGAGCCAGAGTACTTGTTGGATGAAAAATTTAATTCCTCATCCAAGGAGTACCCATATTGCATACTTTCGATGGACCCTGCTACACGAAAAATGAGAAATACATGAAAATCGTGATTGCAATCATGCTTTTCATGTATTTATCATTTTTCGTGTAGCAAGGTCCATCAAAATTATGCAATATGGGTACTCCTTGGATGAGGAATTAAATTTTTCATCCAACAAGTACTCTGGCTCGAGATGTAAGTAAAACTTTAGGGAGATAAGTTGAAAAAATGAATTGAAAAAGTAGTGTTTTCTTTTTTCCCTCTAAAATTTGATGAAGTAATCTAATCTTATTTTATTATTTCCACTATTATTTTATAATTTCCATAGGAGGCCCATTTTAGACCTCGAAATTCCCCTAATGACTATTTTGCAATCACAACTCAAGGCTTGATATCATTGAAGACTCCTTACCTCTAAGCCATAAGGAGGTGGATAAAAGAGCATCCTCAAAGAAGACATGTAGCAAGGAGTAGCAGAAGTGGCTTAACATTTCCATAACATCAAGCAGTCCATGTCAACAGTGTCATGTCATGTCATGTTATGAGTTTTCATACGCCACATCATCATTGTGGATTATGCAATTATCTATCCAAAATGTATTGTAAAGTGGAAGTCCAAATGACACATTCAGAATATGAAGAGTCATGTAAATTTGAAAAGTCATAGGAATTCAAAGAGTCATGAGAATAGTCACAAGGAAGGTGAAGCATCACCTCATTGGTTATATATACACCCTCATTGTATGAGCAAAGGACTTTTCACCTTGGGTCCCCTCACAAGGCATTAGAGAGACAAGCTAGTTCTCTTGGGAGAAATAAGTGGCTCCAACACTCCACTATTGGAGCTAGTGGTGTTCATTGTATACGTGTGTCTTGGAACTTTTACATAATATAAGAAGGCTCATCGCCAACATGTTCTTCATGCATGGATTATGAATATTTGTAAGGTTATTCTGTGGATGTTTGTAATTGATGTTTGCATTCATCTGTGCTAAAGTAGTTGAATTATTTCAGTTATTATGGTACTTATAATATTGATAATGTGTATTAATGGTTACTATTGTTGTCCCATCCTTGTGGACTATTTCATTGGATATTAGACAAACCTTTCTTGTTGGTTGGTTGTATTGATCGTCGCATCTTTGTGGACTATTCCATTGGATGTTAGACATATCTTTCTTGGTTACGTGTGTCTCTATTAGGGTGGTACTATTACCTCTCTCTTAGAGGTTCACTTTCTTTTCTCCCTCCGCAATAGAAGAACCTTGACACGCTTACAACCGAGCACTGACCAAACACACTCACTTGCTTTTCGAAGGCACATTTTCATTCCTATCTCTTGCTGATAGTTAGAGCCAAGGAAAATCTTTAAGAAACCGACAATTGGGCCATATTCTAGATGGGGCTCCTATTCGAAATGATGTGAGGTCTAATTGGGACCATATATTGGGGAAACACCTTGAATTTTAACAGGTCCAACACCATCAACAATAAGGATCCCTTGAATTCACTTGAACTTTTAAAATCCTTCCTACGTGGCACTAAAGTTGATCAATTGTCATGTTTCCATAATTAAAGGGAGGCCAATGGGCCTTTAAAAAATTTGGAGTACTATAATTCATAGGGATTTAATCAAGATGGAGGGGCATGAAACTTTCCTAATAACCTTAAGTTCCCCTAGTTTCAATTGCACTCCTTGTTAGCCATGGCATTCTCTTCTAAGTTATTAACTCTTAGCACATGATAAAAAAAATGTAGAAGCAAAAGCGTGAATGATACCTTTGATCTTTTTGATAATATGATTAACTCTATTGTCACAAGGGAGGGAATTATCTATTAAATGATGGATAATAAGTTTTGAATCACCAATTACATTCAAAGAAAAGATATTTCAAGCACTTGCTCTCACTAAGCCTTGGAATTATGTTTATGCTTTTGTAAGGTTATTAGGAAGGGATCCCATAACCAAACATAAAATAATTTTATGTTTCCTCCGAGAGAGAAAATCACTTACTTCCCTCTTGATACCTACCATCCATGTCACTATAAATTAACTAATAACCATTCATAATATTAATTAACAACAATATTATAATAATTATCACAACTAATAAATATTAATTATTAATTAACCATTCATAAAATAATAGAATGAATATTAAAATGGGAAAATGATAAATATTTTTCCGGACTTTATATCTTAAAAAAATTACAATAAAACTTCTAATTTGTTCATCTATTATATTTTAAAAGCAATAAATTTTTAAATTCATTTCTAAAATAGAACATTAAACCTATTATATATTATGTGTCAAAAGGAAACTAACGATTAAAGAACAAATAAATTGTTATAATCATATTTTGACAAAAACTAATAAGAATGTGCTGATGAGGAGAGACCATACATATATAATTTCCAGTGTATAATGTCTCTTTATTTTATAATTTTTATTTATAAAGTAACAATATGTTTATGACGAAAGGTCTTAAAATAAGGATAAACTTTGTATGTGGCTGTGTTTTATTTACAAAATATATTTAGATTAATACAAATAAATTTTGTCACTATTCAAATGATATATAGATTAAATATGTTATAATTTTTTTTTTTTAAATAATTGAAATTTTGGTATGATTTTAAAAAAATTTAGTGGATTTTTTTTTAAATCAGGGTTACAGTTGTTAAGCTTTAAGATTTTTGGCGTTCCAAGAATTCTTGATGGTGCTAAATCCATTCCCGCCATCAAAAAAATGATTTAACCACTTCCATAGTTAGATTTTTTGAAAATAATCCATCGGGTTCTGATAAGAAATTCATTTTTCGGGAAAAATTGTGGCCTTGTTAGACACCACCTTATATATATTGTAATGACACTTTTAAAAAAATGAATTCTAAATTTTGAAATAATTAATTAAAATTTTTTCTCCATAAAATAAATAGTAATTTTATTCAACTTGAAACGAAGCAACAAAATTACATTATGTAGATGCTAAATGTGTTAAGTCATATAAGCCATGCAACTTATGAGCAATTAAAAATAAAACTATGAAAATTCACATAAAATATGTTAAAGTTAGGTATGATAAAAATCCCCTAACTATGTCGTCTTGCCTTTCTTTTTTGGACCTTCCGTCAATCCCTAGGGTTGGAATCGACTGGTACCACTACCAATTTATTTCCAACTCTCTGCAAGGGGACTTCTTTGTCAAAACTGGGTCCCTCAAAGGTATGGTTTCTCTTAATACCCCCCATACCATTTTAATTATGCGTTTCTTGTTCCTTTTGCTCTGATGCTTAGGTCATTACTACTCTGGTGCCCTTTTGAACATGTGTTATGGTTCCATTCTGAGGAACAACACCCTACTACTTGATTTCCTTCTTGGACCTAAGCATATGCATTTGTGTGGTTCCCCATGGTCTCTTCCTCTTCTTATTCAAAAAGAAGAGGATCAAATACTTGCCATGCCTTTGGCTTTTGGGCTGCCCTCTTTTTCCTTTTTGAATATTTTTTTGGTTGTGGGCATGAGTTTTGTAGGTGTCCTGTTTGAAAGAAAATTCAACATCTAAATATCACGTTCTCATAATCTAATACCTGAGTTCACCAAAAAATTTTATGCTTCAGTAGGATACGATCAAGTAATCCTTTGCTCAAGTCTACCTCTACACAAATTCTGGAAAAGGTAAAGATGCCTTTTTTGTTCATTCAAGGTCCATATTTTTTACTTTTAATAGAATATTTCCAATATATTCTAGGAACTTGTGGTGCCAAAAAGAAAGAGGGAGATTGGGTAGTCTCACTCATACCAACATTATTGAGACTACCATGTTAATAGCATCAAAATCTGGGAACCATGGGGTAATGAAGAGCCCTGCTTTGCCCCAAAACAATGGTCCCTTATTTAGGATGAAATCCAGATCTTTCTGTGTATCAAATTGAACTATGAAAAATATTTTGGAGCACAAATATAGATCAAAGTTAGGGGTCATGGTAGAGAAAAACAATCTGTGTAATGCATGATATTTAGGCCAGAAACCATTGAATCTACATATAACAACACTAGATTGGAGAACAAAAGAAAAGGAATTTACCTCTTGTAAGTTAACTTACATGTCTGGTGCTTGTTCCATTTGATCTATGATGTATGACCCTAGGTTGTTTTGGATATGATCAAATGGGCTATGGGCCTTCCATTCCACTACATCCTTGAAACATACTTATCCACTAGGATTTCTAGAACTCCGAGCTCCACCTCACAGCCTCAAATTTAAAATAATGGTGGAGTCTCGTGCAATGTAATATTCATTCATATTAATAGAATCCTTTAGTAGTTTCCCCTCGAATAACAAACACTGAGAAGGTGCAGCTATACCAAGGGTTTTCTGGCTATTTTCTTTTAAGTTTCCAACCATATTTGAACCCCTAATCCAGACAACAGTGATTTTCCCTTAAGATTTGTTAATATAAACTAAAATGTTTTGTCTTCTACTTTTGACTTCCTTTTGGTCAAATCTAAGGGAGGAAACTGATAGATATTCCAGGTCAAATCCCTCATATACATAGTCCTTTGCAAATCCATCGACCCCAAATTATCCAAAGGGGATCGCTTCTTCAGTTGATTCAAATCCCATAAATTTGTGTAGGTGGAGGTCCTTGTACACATAACAAGAATGTTCAATAGCCATGCCTGTAACACATAGGAAATGCACCCAACCCAAATAGGACAAGTTGTCATCAGAGAAACTGTTGGGTTGTGTTATATTCTTCGCATGACTAGGGGGGGCAGTAGCCCCCCTCTACGGGTTTTGGGGCAACGCCCTGGGAATTTTTTTTTTTGGACCCTATATTAGGTGGGTGGACTTACATATGGTTTTGTGCATGGAATTTGCACATGGTTTTGGGTGCAATGGTTTTTGGTCCATGGTATTTTGTAGATTCGGTCAAAGGAACTACAGTTATGTTCTAATACAGGGTTTATGGATGCTTCGGCATGTATATATATGTATTATAACGTTGAAAGGAACATAATGAAAAATCAAACTAGTAGTCCCGGTTTTGGGATCTGTTATCACTCTAGGAAACTCTCCTAGGTTGTAGATCGGAGATGCCTGGTAACATGTAATCTTCAATATTTTTCTCTGAAATATTGGAATAAATGACGGTTTGGATCAATTTAGATAACCATTTCAGCTCTATTCTCACTCAAGACATGCATGAACACCCGCAACAACACAAGGCTTTAGACCACAAATGATCAATAGTTTGTAGATTTAATGGATAGATGGGGAATACTGACAGTACTAGCAGATTGCATACATGAAAATATATGAATGGCTAGCTACAAGTAGCAAAGAAGCTTACTAATCTCATATATCAAAGCAGAGATAAGATGACAGTTATCTAGCCTTACACACACAAAAAACCTGAACAAACTGTTCAAGTGCAAGTGTAGAACAACATAAAGGGAGTGGACATTGAACATCTAATAGCAAAAGAAGCTTATATTTCTAAGAATGAAGATGAGAAGCTTGAATAAACAGAGGAGAAATAATCTCTAAAATTTGAACCCTTGTTACATCTAGTTTTTTGCCTTTTATAGGCCATTTACAATGCTCCTGAGCTCTATAGAAGGCTCAGAGTCTTAACCTTGTCTGATCTGTCCCTTAACCATTTAATTCCCTCAATAGGCAGGCATGGCTCAGAGGTTTTTCTCTTTCTGACAGAGGAATAAGCGCATTCAGATATATTGGGTGCACTAGCAGGGAGCTCTCTCTTAATAGATATGCCCACAATCTCTTCTGTTGATTCGGCTGTGTTGCACTGTAGATGCCCATGATATTTCTGTTTTAGGCTAGTTGGGCATGCTTTGTTGCGGTGTAGATGCCTCTCGGCCTCGGTTTCTCTTCAAACTATTTAATAATGAGTGTTTTCTATTCTACACATAAACTACTGTAATGTTGTAAACTCCCGCCAATGTTTGTTCCTTTCAGACTTTAAAAGTCCTCAAAAATTATTTATTTACCCATCGGGTCCGCCCTTTGGGTCACTGTCGCCTATCGCAGATGGCCCAGTCCCTTTGTTCTCTTCGTATTTTTGCAATATGGCGAAAACCTTAAAAAAACATGAAAAATCGGCCTTTGTGGACCTGAAAACATATATATATTTCACCTCTGAAACACATCGGATCCGGACTTCATTGCTATTAGCACTACCAAGGTTCCTATGTATTTCATTAAATAACGAAATATATGAAGAATGCATTACAAAATTCTTGGGCGCAAACTTGAAATATTATGGAATATCGTTCACAATGCCGTCAATTCCGGCATTATCACATCACACATAGGAATATGTAAAGGCCCCGCCCCTTTGGTCTTCCCGATCTACGATCTGCTGATGTGATTTGAGTCATTGATCCGGGTATGCGATTGACGGTCCTCGTTTAATTGCTTATCGCCATCGCCATTGCCCCATGGTCTACCCCGATTTTCCTCCGCCGATGCGACCCGCCGATTAGATCTGGGCCGTTGATCCGCATATGCGATTGACGGTCCTCGTTTAATCGCCGATCGCCATTGCCATCGCCCCATGGTCTACATTGATTTGCCTCTGCCGATGCGACCAGCCGATTAGATCTAGGTCGTTGATCGGCCAGGTCTAACGACTGCTGTGCCTTCTCACTTTAAGCCTATGATTTTGGAATTTTAATGGTTTTCAAGCGTTTCCTACCTCCCGATAGTGTATTTCCTCCCCTTTAAGGGCTTCCCTCCTTCGACCATTTTGATTTCGAACGACCCTTAAGAGGATTTTGAAGAATCTTGGAGCACTCTTGGGTCCTTTGGGATAATTATTAAGCAAGTTTTGAGACTTTTAGGACATATATGGATCCATTTTTGGGTCGTTTTCCTCCAAGGCTAACATTGGCTCCTTCTGGGGATGAAAGCCTCCTTGTGAGGTTTCAAGAACTGCAGATCAATGCCTTTCCTGTAAAAACAAAATTTAAATCTTCCTTCTAGTGTTCCATTGGGCATGGAGTCTTTTTAGCATAAAAATAAAAACTGAAAGAAAAACATATTTATAATACCAAGGCTTTAAGGCCTTAAATGAAATAGAGTTTCAAGAACCGCCCATTTACTGGGCTACCAAATGCATCTTCTCCTTCCAGATTGTGCAGGATGAATGTATTGTTGTGCCGAACTTGAGCAATGACAAAAGGACCTGTCCACAAGGAGTCAAACTTGCCATGATTACCTCTCTTTTCTTTAAATGCATCCCATTTAAGCACCCAATCACCAACTTGGAACTTGTCCACTTTTGCCTTCTTGTCAAAAGTTTCTTTGATTTCCTTCTGATGAGCCTTTGTTTTATCAACTAACTGCTCTCTTATCTGATGTAGTTCAACCAAGTTATTCATTCTTCTTACCATATTATTCTCTTCATCTTGTTCTTCTTGTAAGAACTTAGCCACAGGGAGGATGAGCTGGATGGGGAAAACAACATCAGCACCATAAACCAATTTGAATGGAGAATTACCTATGGACTTTTTGATGGTAACTCGATCAGCCCATAGTGCAAACTTTAGCTTGGAATCCCAGCTCTTTTTGTTGTCCTCTAACAGCTTTTTGATTACCCTTACCAAGCTCTTGTTAGATGATTCCGCCAGGCCATTGCCTTGAGGATAATATGAGGTAGAATGCACCACTTGAATGCCCATGGATTTAGTCATGTCCATCAATTCTTTTGCCTTGAACGCTGTTGCAATATCAGTGACTAGTTTGGTTGGGAAACCAAATCTAGTGAAAATATTCTCATTCAAGAACTTTATGACAACTTGATGACTGGCATTCTTATTGGGTACAACTTCAATCCACTTGGTAAAATAATCAGTGGCTACTAAGATCCATTTGTGTTGGCCACTGGAATGTGGGTTGATCTCACCTATAAAGTCCAAGCCCCACTGCTGGAAGGGACCATTGACATGTATTGGCTTTAAGGGCAAAGATTTTAGCTGTTGTCTTCCCACAAACCTCTAAAATTTGTCACAAGCTTTTACAAAAGAAAACACATCAGAGAACAAAGTATGCCAATAATATCCAGCTCTTAAGATTTTGTGAGCTGTGGTTTTCCAATAATGATGCCCTCCACAGATGCTAGAATGAAACTGGTGTATAACCTCTAGAGACTGTTCTTTATCTAGACACCTCAAGAGGATTCCTGATGGGTCTTTCCAATAAATCAGATTTTTATTAATGTAGAATTTGGCTGATCTGAGTTTAATGGCACAAGCTTGACTTGAGATAAGTCCTGGAGGGACTTGTAGCTTTTGCAAAAAATGAACTATGCTATAATACCATTCACATGTGACTAGATTTTCAGCCAAAGACTGATCCTGCTTTTGCTATTCTGTTGCTCCCTTTGCCTGCTCATAATTTGAATTTAGACCCATGGAATTTATATCTAACAAGCTACAATTTTCTTTATCCATAAGTTTAGCCAAGCCCTGGCCTTTGACAAGCTTAGTGGGCTTCACCTCTATGTTAAACTCTATGAATTTTGCAATCCATTTAGCTCTCTTCCCATCAATATCTGGCTAAGTTAAGACATACTTTACTAAGGCTGAAGGTACATATGCAACTACTTTGGAATATAGAATATAAATTTTGAATGCCTTTAAAGACTTTATAAGAGCATAAGCTTGTTTTTCGATAAGGTCATACCTTAGTTCAGCATCCCTTAAAGTTTTGCAGAAAAAGGCCACAGTGTGCTCTATGCCTTCATCATTTTTCTGCAACAGAACTGCCGCAAGTGTATCATTAGAGGCAAAAGAGAAGATACAAAACTCCTTAGTGTAATCTGGGCTGATTAGAGTGGGAGCTTCCATGATAGCTTGCTTGATGGCTTCAAAAGAACTTCTTGAAGCATTTGTCCATTTTATTTCTGCTCCTTTCTTTAGCATGGAAGTGATGTTCTTTACAAGCTCTGCAAAGTTTGGAATGAACCTCCTTACGAAGTTAATCTTACCCAAGAAGGATCGAATGTCCCTTTTTGACCTTGGGATGGACAATGTCTGAATGGCTTTAACACTGGCTGGATCAATCTTCACACCTTCAGCAAAAACAATATGTCCCATAAATTTGCCTTCTTCTAGAGCAAACTGTGACTTCTTTGGGTTGACTGCAATTCCAAACTATCTGCACTTTAGGAAGATCTTCTTCAAATGCTGTAAATGGTCTTTGTGGTTGTTGGAGAAGACTGTTATGTCATCCAGATAAATAAGGAAAAATTTGTCCTTCTCTCCCACGAAGGCTATGTCCATGGCCCTTTGAAAGGTAGCGCCAGCATTCATCAGTCCGAAAGGCATCTTGGAGTACATGAAAGTGTCCCAAGGAGTAGTGAAGGCAGTCTTTTCTTGATCTTCAGAGTGTACAACAATCTGATTATAACCTGAAAATCCATCTAAGAAAGACATGACTCTAGCCCCTGAAACACTTTGTAGCAAGTGTTCCATCTTAGGCAAGGGATAGTTATCTTTTTTAGAGCAGTTGTTTAGATTTCTGAAGTAAACACAAAGCTTGATTTCTCCATTTTTCTTTCTTACTACCACAAGGTTAGCTATCCATTTTCAATACCTTAGGGGCACTATAATTTTGGCATTCAATAGCTTCTTGATCTCTTTCTCAATCAAAGGCAATAAGAGAGGGCTGATAGGTCTTAGCTTCTGCTTAAAAGGGGTGGTATTCTTTTCCAATGGGATCTTATGCTGAATGATGTCTGCGTCATAGGTTTTAAGATCATTGTATTCCCAGGAAAAAATGTCAATGAATTGCCTCATAAGGGTGCAATACTCAGAATTCTAGCCAGAGGACAAATTCGCGGACAGATTTATGTTTTTTGGATGGGCTGGGCTCCCTATATTATGTTTACGAACAACAGATTCATTTTCTGTTTTGGCAGGCTTATATGGCACATCGTTTTGATCGAAAAGCTTCTCTAGAGGCACCAATCCTTTTGGTATGTAATTACTGGGCAGCTAGACGATGCTTCCTCAGCCGATCTCACTTTTTAGCTTGGGCTGGCTGCATTCTCCCATGGCTTCATTTTCCTGATCAATGTGCGTTTCAGAAAATTCCTCCATGACTTGCAAAAATCTGTTAATTTCCTCATCGTCTTCAAAAACCCTCCAATATTTGACATTGTCAGGCAGAGACAATTTGTATTTTACCTCAACTTCGTATGTCAATATAGGAGGCAAAGGAGGAATAAACATGCTAGAAAAGATAGCGAGGGAGTCAACAAGATGGTTCTTCATTCTTGGAATATAAGAAACGCTGAAATCATTAAAAGAATCCTTGAGCCTCCATACCTCATCTCTGTATGCCTTCAACCTTGGATGCTTAGCTTGGAACATTTTATTTACCTGCTGAATAATGAGGTCTGCATCTCCAAACACTTTCAGGCCTTTGATATCCATTTCTTTAGCAGCGCTTAAGCCCAAAATCAAAGCTTCATATTTTGCGATGTTGTTTGTGACCTGAAATGTTAATTGGAAAGATAAATGAATGTATTCCTGTGTTGGGGACACAAGGACCACACCTGTCCCTGCAACTTCTTTAGAGCAAGCCCCATTAAAAAACATGTCCCAAATCTATGGGTTTTCTTCCTTAGCGATCTGGAAAAATGGTTTCCTGCGCTGCGTGGAAGCCAACTAAGATTCTTCAATATGAAGGATACAAGCTCCAAAATTAGTGTCGTTAGCATATATGGGATGATTGGTGGGATTATTTTCATCGCTGATTATATAAGCCAACTGCGCCTCTCTGTATAATCTCTTGCTCTCACCTTCGAAAACTGGGACAGTAGCATAAGACAGATCATTTTGTAATGATCCACCTAGTCTCTTAATCCAACCTTTGGAAAGTAACATGCCAAACTTGGGAGGTACATCTGCTACCACAATGTCCATCATCATGCTTTTCATAGGTAACTGAGACAAAGTGATGGCTAGGTCCTTGATTAACCCTAGACATTTCACTTTTCTAGAGTCAAAAGAAAACAAGTCATGATAAGGCTTAATGATTTCAAGACCCAACTCATCCATGACAGCCTTGGGCATTAGATTATGGTTGGCTCCAGTGTCCAAAAGGCAGTTGTGAAGGATTTTATCATGAATAGTCAGAAATACATAGAATGATGGGGAGCTGTCTTCACAGTTTTCAATCATTGGGCTGAGGATAACCGCTGGCTTGTCATATTGCAGATTTACATAGTCAGTAGAGGCTTGGATGGCTTTAGGTTCAAGGACCTTGAGGATGGATCTTTTGAAGGAATCATTCTTCACTAGTTCAATCAGAGGCATAAGTATTCTTAGCTTTTGAATTTCTGATTGCAAACTGAAAGGAGAAGGGGACTTGTCGAGGCCTCTTACCTCATGAGCTGGAGCTTTGAGGATGATGGGATCAACTGCCAGTTGTTTTTGCTTATTAACTTGCAGTACTGTAGGGACAACAGCTCTTTGAACAAGAGTTTCCTTGGCATTATTTATCTTTGACCTTAAATTATATCTTTGCTGATCTACAGCTTGTAGAATAGCTTCACCATCCCATTCCTGGATGATCTGGTCATTGCATAATGACTTTTCATATGCAGCTGAGGTAAAAAATGAAGCATTGCCTTTGTCTTATAGACAATGGATCTCATCATCTTCTTCGAATTTCTCTTCTTCCATGACTTCATTCTGAAAAGGAGGCTTCACCCTTTGGTCTTCATTTGCATTTTTGTTTCTTTGCAAAATCTGCAACTACTTATTCGTTCTTCTATATGGATTTGGATTTGGATTTCTTGGGGCAAAGGTATTAGGCATTCTTCCTTTCCCTCGTTGTTGCTCAACCTTCAATTTAGAGATTTCAGAGGCTAATGACTTGATCATTTTGGCCATTTTATCTATCTTAGGATTAGAGGATGATGAAGACTTGCCCCTCTGTCTTCTTCTATCAACATTTCCGTTGAGTTTCTCAACAGCCATTTTTTTTATTCCACTTCCAAGGCTGCATCCTGCATGTCAGCCAAAGTAGCACATTGCCTCTCTCTCAACAGTAGGCAGAAGTCAGAATCAAAAGCACTGGCATAGGTGAGTTTAGCAGAGGTAGTAGTGGGTTTTACTTCAGCTGGAATCTTGCTGTACATATGGTTAAACCTTTTATTGAAATCAGACAGCAACTCACCATTTTCTCTCTTTAAGTTTTCAAACTTAGTGTAGTAGTAGAGGAGGTCCTTTTTATCCCCCCGATGCTTTAGGAATGCATCATCTAAAGCTTCGATATCTACTATAGATCTGGGGGTTAGTTCTCTAAACCATTTTCTAGCCTCTCCATCTAGGCTTTGGACAAAGACTCTCATCCACACATCATCTTCACTAATGTCTAGATTATTAGCATAGCTATAGAATGACTCAAGATGTTCTTTAGCAGTAACACCTTCAGTCCCAGTGAACTTAGGCCTATATTTCTGATATTCTCCAGTAGGCATGGCATTCAAAGGAGTGGGGAGTATTGGAGGTCCATACCTAGCAGCTATGATTCTTTCCATTTTGGTAGGTGCTTGTGGACTTGCCATAGCTATGGTAGCTAAAAGAGTACTGGCAATCTGAATGAAAGAGGGCTTAGGAGTGACTGACAGAACTAAAGGAGTATGATGGATAGGAGGTGAGGTTTCCTTTGGGCTTAAAGCAAAAGGAGAACCTAAAGAATAAGGAGCTTTATGAAACTCGAAGAGTTTTTCTTCACTGCTAGTATTAGATGCTATACTCTCAACATGTATTTGTTCTTTTACAAGCCTTTTTTGTAGAGATATAGGAGGTTGTTTAGGTTTACCTGAACCTGATGCTCCTTTCTGTAATACCTTTCTCTCTTTGATGATTTTTTCAGGATTAGGTACTGGGTCAGCGTGTAGATTTTCAGGATTTCTCTGAGTATGCCTCACAAACTAAGCTAGAACTATGAAGTGGAGTCACCAAGAGGTTCAGCCTCCAATAGAGTAACCAGATAGATGATTACAACCAAAAATGTTCCCAGAATTTGTCTATCATTAAAGTTGGATCTGTGTCATTTCCCAGGGAAGCTGAGCTTTAGTTTCGTTTCCCCAGCAGCGGCACCAATTATGTTATCACTCCAGGAAACTCTCCTAGGTTGTAGATCGGAGATGCCTGGTAACATGTAATCTTCAATAATTTTCTCTGAAATATTGGAATAAATGATGGTTTGGATCAAGTTAGATAACCATTTCAGCTCTATTCTCACTCAAGACATGCATGAACACCCTCAACAACACAAGGCTTTAGACCACAAATGCTCAATAGTTTGTAGATTTAATGGATAGATGGAGAATACTGATAGTACCAACAGATTGCATACATGAACATATATGAATGGCTAGCTACAGGCAGCAAAGAAGCTTTCTAATCTAATATATCAAAGCAGAGATAAGATGACAAAACCTGAACAAACTGTTCAAGTGCAAGCGTAGAACAGCATAAAGGGAGTGGACATTGAACATCTAATGGAAAAAGAAGCTTATATTTCTAAGAATGAAGATGATAAGCTTGAATAAACAGAGGAGGAATAATCTCCAAAAGTTGAACCCTTGTTACATCTAGTTTTTTGCCTTTTATAGGCCCTTTACAATGCTCCTGAGCTCTCTACAAGGCTCGGAGTCTTAACCTTGTCTGATCTGTCCCTTAACCGTTTGATTCCCTCAATAGGCAGGCATGGCTCGAAGGTTTTTCTCTTTCTGACAGAGGAATAATTGCACTTAGATATTTTGGGCGCGCTGGCAGGGAGCTCTCTCTTGACAGAGATGCCCACAATCTCTTTTATTGATTTTGGCTATTTCACGTTGTAGATGCCCATGATATTTCTGTTTCAGGCTAGTTGGGCATGCTTTGTTGCGCTGTAGATGCCTCTCGGCCTCAGTTTCTCTTCAAACTGTTTAATAATGAGTGTTTTCTGTTTTACACAGAAACTACTGTAATGTTGTAAACTCATGCCAATTTTTGTTCCTTTCGGACTTTAAAAGTCCTCAAAAATGATTTATTTACCCATCGGGTCCACCCTTTAGGTTGCTGTCGTCTATTGCAGATGGTCTAGTCCCTTTGTTCTCTTCGTATTTTTGCAATATGGCGAAAACCTTAAAAAACATGAAAAACCGGCCTTTGTGGACCTGAAAACATATATATATTTCACCTCTGAAACACATCGGGTCCAGACTTCATCACTATCGGCGCTACTAAGGTTCCTGTGTATTTCATTAAATGATGAAATATATGAAGAATGCATCACAAAATTCTTGGGCACGGACTTGAAATATTATGGAATATCATCCACAATGCTGTTGAGTCCAGCCTTATCGCATCGCACATAGGAATATGTAAAGGCCCCGCCCCTTTGGCAAGCACCGATGTAATAATGCGATGCGATCTGATCGCAATCGCATATCGTTATATGTAAAGGTCCCGCCCCTTTGGTCTTCCCGATCTACGATCCGCCGATGTGATTTGGGCCATTGATCCACGTATGCGATTGACAGTCCTCGTTTAATCGTCGATCGCCATCGCCATCGCCCCATGGTTTGCCCCGATTTTCCTCTGCCGATGCGACTCACTGATTAGATCTAGGTCGTTGATCCACGTATGCGATTAACAATCCTCGTTTAATCGCCGATCACCATCGCCATCGCCCCATGGTCTGCACCGATTTGCCTCCACCGATGCAACTAGCCAATTAGATCTGGGTCGTTGATTGGCCAGATCTAACGGTTGTTGTGCCTTCTCACTTTAAGCCTGTGATTTTGGAATTTTAATGGTTTTCAAGCATTTCTTGCCTCCCGATAGTGTATTTCCTCCCCTTTAAGGGCTTTCCTCCTTCGACCATTTTGATTTCGAACAACCCTTAAGAGGATTTTAAAGAATCTTGGAGCACACTAGGATCCTTTGTGATAATTCTTAAGCAAGTTTGGAGACTTTTAGGACATATATGGATCCATTTTTGGGTTGTTTGCCTCCAAGGCTAACAGGATCCACGAGAAAATCTTTGTGTATATTTGTTTTAAGTGTTATGCTCTTGCCATTATTTATTTTCTGTTTTTAGAATTCATATGCAGGTAATTTCTGTACGAGGTTAAAACTTACAAAAACAATGTAAAAAAAAAAACCTGTGGCCTTTTGGTCCAGTCACAATCGTCGTCATGGGATACCTTAAGAAAATTGGCCCCAAGGGGACTTAAATCCTATAGAATAGAGAAGACACAGGGTTCATGCTTACAGACGAGAAGGATTTCAATAAGCAACCCCGAAGGGCACACAAGACATAACATACCCATACATAAACCATTACCACCATAGAGAATATGTTACATTTTCGACCTTGGCCTGCTCCTTGTTTCGTGTTTGACAATATTATGGGCCTTAAGACCTACAAGAAGGCTTTGTACCCAAGTTTTAATCTCATCATTGGACCATCCTTCGAAACCTTTCGTGGGTCCATATGCCCTCGTTCTTGTTTGATTCATCTTTGTACAACATCGTAGAGGTAGTCAAATCGCCACATACATGCTCCAAAACAATACACTGCTAACATGGTAGATGAAAGTGATCTCGATGTTCCTAGATCTTGTTTCCTAACAAGAGATGACGGTTTCACTCCATAACTCTAGGTCTACAAAAATGTCCAAAATGAGACTAGAGAAACCCAAAACCCTAACACCGCTCTCCATCACTCACCCACTTCTTTCACTACCAAATATTGAAATAATTATGTTAATCGTGATATAAATTAATATAAAGTATAATTTCAATTCATATAATTTTATTTCATTACAATATATAAGTTTTCTATTATAATTTTAATAAATTAATTTATTTTTACTTTTAGTTAAATTTTATATTTTATTTTCAATACTTTATAAGTTCTAAAACAATTATATATAAAAGTAAAAAATATATGTGTGTGTGTGCACGTGCCAAAGTAAAAATTTGGGTTATTGGGTACTGCCTAAGGAAGAATGTCAGTCTCCCTCTTAGCTTCCTCACTTAAGAGCACAACAAGTTACTCTATTCCAAAGCATAAACATGTCAACTCACAATACTTAAAACTCAGGTGGGGAGGATAACAAGTATTTCGCCCAAACCACCCAAGCTAAACTCAATTGATAATATATATATATATATATATATAACAACCCCAAAAACTATTTTGCATAATATCAAATTGAATATAATATCTTTCTAAAATACAATGATTAATTTCCTAGAGATGGAGTACAATAAAACAAAGTTTTTGGTAAAGTATAATTCCATGGGGCTTAATGGGCTTAATGGTGAAGAGCTTGAGTGGGCCTAATGGTTAAGAGCATGTGTTTCCTCCTAAGAGGTCACAGGTTCAAAACTAGAGGGGGGTAGAGTATGTATGCCTTCGTAGAATTAGCAGTCAAATCACTACGTAGAGTTGGGTCCCCTATGCCACAAACAAGGGAGTCTCATATACCAATGTGGTGTTTGGCTTGGCCGTAACCTTAAAATTGGATAATCATAATAATAATAATAATAATTTCATGTGAGGAGTGGTATATTATATTTAATTATGTGATAGGTATTCTCCTTATTAAATATTAACAAACAAATGAAAGATGTTAGTATATTCTCTCATTTTTTTTACATTGATGAATGTAATTTCAAATGTTGATTACCTTGTATCTTTATATTTATGTTTACTTCTTTATATTTATAAAAATATTAGGAAAATTATAAAATAACAAATGGCATTATGTAAAAACCTAAGTTTATAAATCATAATAAAAAAATTAAAAAATTAAAAAAAAATGTATTGGCGCGAGCAATGTATATGGAAGGTTGTGCTTAACTATAAGAAATAAATAGACTCTTCCATATCAAATGCAACTTTAGAGTAAGATAGGAAGAAGTAAATACACTTCAACATCTTTAGAGTGTAACATGATAGAAAGAAGAACATGCAGTGTTAGAGTGCAACTAGATAGGAAGAAGTAAACAATAACCAAGTAAAAGTGGTTAATAGATTTCAATCAACACCGTTAATTTTAAGACGGTAAAAATGATGCTCATAGACATATGAACCACATTTATTAATGTAGCTATAGTAGTTATTGAATATTCTATAGATATCTTGCCCATTGATTTATTAAAGGTTGTTGTGAGGAATAAACAAGATAACAAAATTGCAACTTTTGAATTTTATTTTTATTTTGTAGTTTATTGAATTCCTAATATAAGAACAAGTAAGTCACTGTAAATAGAAAAACTATGATAAATAAGAGCTCTCTCTCTCTCTCTCTCTCTCTCTCTCTCTATATATATATATATATATATGAATGATTGGGATGTGGCATATCATTTTAAGAAAGGAAGGAAGTAGGTGTCTAAGTTTGAATATGGAATAGTGACTAAACTTCACACAAAGGTCAATTAATCAACATTTAGTAAATAAAAACCCAAATACGTATAAAAGGCAACAATTCTTCTTTGTAAATTTCATATATTAGTGCACTTGCCACACTTGTACCTATTCAAGTAGTCCATTCCATAGCTTGATCTTAAAAAACTCCATGAGCTAGTGCACTACAACTAGGTCTTACAACAAATTAACTTCAAACTAGCATACAAATACATCTTTCACCATTGTACCTATTAAACGGGTTCATTCCACGATTTGATCCCCCATCCTCTCCTTGCATGATAGGGGTGATTTCATGTGCTATAAAGCGTGCTACCAAGCTACAACATGTATGTTTGAATAATAGATTTTACAACAACCTTCGGGAATACATCATACATATTGCTAGCATTTACAATTTGGACTAGACACTCTAGGATATTCATACACTATTTCAACTCCTAATAACATATTGAATCCTTCACCAAGCCTTAGCGACTCCATCTACATTCTCACATCCATGTAGCTATCTAACCTTTCTCTCACTATATACCCATGTTGATCCATAATTCGCACATACTTCTTAAACTCTATGTATGATCATCCATTGTGTTCATCTCACTTTGACTTGGCCATTCAACATCATTTGTATTTTCTAGATCCATGAGATCTCTCATTAGCCTAGCTCTCAAATTTTATCTTACATAGATCAATATGAGTGGCCATGAAACCACTTTCCTCAACTCTTGATTTATGAGGAGCAACATCTTATGGACATAAAGGGTTCTCTTTGATTACAGAAAGCACAACCATAAATCTCGGAAAACTACTCTTGATCTCATTGACATATGAGTTATGGGTCCACCATGTTTTTGTTGCACTACTCTCATGGCAAATATAAGTTGTGAAGAAAGAGTCCACTTTAACTTTTCAAGGGTTGCTATTAGCACAAGGTCAAACAAATGCACACTTCTCTTGCCATAGTTGTGATACCAGTTTATAAGAATAGAGAAAGTAATAAAGATAAAATAAGTATACATAACCATACACCATAACAAATTTACATGAGACAAAATTTAGATAGTTCACTCAATATGCAATACCAACCTCATTGCTAACAACATTGTTCAATCCTCTCAACGATAATCGCGGACAACTTGGCTAACAACAATGTTCAATCCTTTCAACGATAATCGAGGACAACTTGGAGTGGGCGCCTTTTTTTTTCCATATGAAAAAAGCGATATATTTATCGTGTATAAATATTACATATGTTGCAAAGTCTGCAACGCAAAGGAGTAGATCAGAGTTTTAAATTCGAGCTATTCTGCAAACATGCTTCAAAATGAATCTTAAAACTAGACCAGGATACATATAAATTTTGTGCTAATTCTGGAAATGTTTTGTTATTCCAAGATGTTCAACATAGCATATTCTAGCATGTGTCGACATACACCTGTATATTTAGACAATCAAGTAAAGCAAAAAGAAAAGTAGAATATTCAATTTGCAATAAAAAAAAGTATGTCCTGTTGTAGTTATCCTGGTATAGGCATTATCTCAGTCTCCAGCCTTGTCTCATCCATCTTGATCTCTATGTGGAATCCATCCAGATGTTCCATGATGCCTCTTTTGGAGAGGCAGTCCGCTTCAACATTGAAGTCCCTGCTGATATGTTGTATGGAGGAGTGTAGGAGAGGGTGCCAAAGTGTAGAGATCTGATGTAGCCAGCCCTGCAGTGAATATTTGTTGATGTTGGCTTTCCCACAGACGTAGTCAATGATAACTTTAGAGTCCCCATAAATGTGGATAGTAGGAATATCCAGATATTGTGTGAACCAGAGGAGTCCGCATAGCACCATGGCCTCAACCTTCGTGTTGGTGCCCTTTCCTGCCCCTAGTGTACCATATATGTCAACTCTGGCGAGAATCGGATAATGAATCCGCATCCACAACTGTTGTACTATGATGCTCCATCAAAAAATCTCACAAGGAAGGAGATCTGCGGGCTAGATTTGGGGTTTTTGGGCAGTTTATTGGATGTGTCAGCCTGTATATCAACCGAAATTATGCTTCAAATGTTTTCCATCACCACTGCCCAGCATTCATGGTACTCATTGAATATAATATTGTTCCTCCACAGCCAAATATCCCAAAGAGTAGTGGGTGGAATGAAGTGCCTGGTGCCATGCTGCAAACTCCACCATTTAAGACAGTCTGGAATATCAGTGAACAGTGGGAGTTGTAACCGAACTATGACATCCAAGGAATTTCAAATTTTTGTAACCTCAGCGCAGGTTATGAGCAGATGTAGGTTGTCCTCTTCCGCATTTCTACATAAGACACAAAAACTAGGTTCGAACCAATTCCTTTTTTGTAGATTTTCCCAAGTCAGGTTTTTGTTCCTCTAAACTAACCAGAGGAAGAGATATTTTTTGTTAGGAATATGAGGGCTCCAGAATTTAGTAAACCAGGAAACTGTGGTCTGGTTGGTTTCTAAACAACAAAGTCGATTGTTGTGTCCGCCACCTGAATATTGTCAGCCTTCATCTTGCCGCGCCAAAATGATGGTGTCTCTAGCCGTGTCTCTATGAATGCCAGTTTGCTAGAGTTGTGAACATATAGAATCCCAATCTGAAGTAGCCTGTCCCTGTAGACCTAGTGTTGTTGAGCGCTTCCAAATGGGGTAGTTTTGTTGCCAAAAGAAAATTCCAAATGCATTTAGACAGGAAACGAGAGGGTCCGAGAGAGTATCAATGTCCTCTAGTCCCCATATGCTATCCCGTCCTATGGCGATGTGATGACCCATGCCCAGTCTCCATGAAAGAAAAGGGACAAATAGGTGATATATTTTCATGAAACTGCGCCACACCGCCGAACCGGAGTTGCAGCCGATGTGCCCCCTGTGCAACCAAACCTTATAGTCTATGTCTTTCAAATATTTATGTTTGATAATTTGACTCCAAATGTTGTCACTGACTATTCCTCGCCATAAATATTTGAGCAAGAGGGCATGTCCAAATCTTTTTAAGTGCAGAATACCCCAACCACCCTGCTTCTTCGACAAGGAGATATGGTCAAGTTTAGTAAGGTGGAATTTTTTCCGCTGTCGCTTCCCAGACCAGATGAAGTGTGCAATAATCTGGTTCAGCTTCTTGATGATGGATATTGGCAGATGGAATAAATGTGCCCAGTACACACCCATCTGGGTAATCACGGCTTGAGTGAGAATGAATCGGCCACCCATTGAAAGGCAACAGAATTCCCAACCCGATATTTTCCTATAAAATCTGTCAATAAGCCATTGCCAGTCCAGAATTCTGTAATTACAAGGCTTAATGTGGAAACCAAGATATTTAATTCCACCAGACATGTTCTCAGAAGAAATCCCAAATAGATTAGCAATGTATTCAGTAATATCCTTATTACCATTTGCATGTATAATAGACGATTTACTTTGATTCATCATAAGTCCAGTAGCATTTCCGAATTTAATGAAAATGTTGAAGAGGTGAAACCAAGCAAACTTGTTGAGCATTCCCATGATGAGCACATCATCGATGAAGAAGTTGTGGGAGATCCGAATGTTTCTTCCAAAATGGAGAGGTAGGAAATGTCCATCATCAGCTGCTTTTGATATATGGAGACTCAGGCCATCCAATGCCAAGATAAAGAGAAGTGGGGAAAGTGAGCAGCCCTGACAAAGTCCCCTCCCAGCCTTAAAGAATGTTGTCGAGTATCCATTAATAATAACCACATATTGCACATTTGAAATGCAGGGCATAATCCATTGCACAACAATGTAGTGAATACCCACTTTGTGTAGGACCAGATGCAAATTGCCATTCTGGGAGTGTATAGCGTGCAGACATTCCTGTGCAATCGCACCAGCATCTTGGATCTGTCGGTTTTTTAAAAAGCTGAATTGTTGTGGGGAGATAAAAGTGGAGAGAGTGTGTCGCAAGCGATTGGCGATGGTCTTAGAGATAATTTTGTAGACGAGATTGCAAAGAGAAATGGGGCGAAAGTCCGAGAAGGTATGTGAAATGGACTTCTTAGGGATCAGGGCAATATATCTAGAGCTTAGAAGGGGATGGACATGTCCCAAAACCCGGGATTCTTCAACCAAATTAACCAGATCACCCTGGAAGAGTTCGAATAAATGGGTGAACAATTCCACTGTCCATCTGTTGGGACCGGGGCTCTGTTGGAATATTAATTCCAACTGCCGTGCAACAGTAGCGAGCCGCAATAGAGGGATTACAAAGAGTCGGCTTATTCACGCCACCGCCATAAGTGTCCTTTCACCCTTTGCCTGTTTGTGTTCCCAAAGGAGGAGGAAGATCAGATCCGAGCTCTGCGCAATAACTGCTCACCTATAGCATTAAAGAAGAAGCATGGCCGAGAAGGAAAGTACCAGCCTCGAGCCAGCCGCAACATTTATCAGTCTTGGGTTTCAACACCACCGACTTAAGAAGCATAGCAGAATGTCAAAAGATCGGATTTGTTCAATATGTGCAGCAGAGACTCTGTCAGAGAATTGAGGTGGTTGATGACCGCTTCCTGCACTATATATGTGTAGAGCCACAGCAGTGTTAATCTCTCTGCAATGTAGCGCAGCAGCGCTCAAATGTAATTTCTGTGTGTTTAAGAAAGAATGTGCAGCAACACGAGCTCACATGAATGAAGCCCTCTTGCACAGCAGTGCAGGGACTGAAAAGTAAGAGAGAGGCGCAACAGCGTAAGGTTAGAAGAAGTTGTTTTATGCACAGCAGTGCAATGATAAACAACAGTGATAGACAGAGTTACTGAGACAGAGCGCTGGGACAGTAGTAGAGAGAGATAGAGAGCAAAGGGGAGCACGCAGCAGCGTGAAGTTTTGCAGGGCAATACGCAGCAGCGCGTATGTGCAAGAGGAAGATGTAATGAACAGTAGTTCTTTGTGTTCGTTGTGTTTTGGAACAGCAATACATTCTACAAATGTGTTTCAGCAACTGTCTGCTAGATGCTGAAACACGTGTTACAACAACTGTCTGTGTATTTCAGAACTGTCTGCCCGTTGCTGTAACAGCTGTAACAGCAACTGTTTGTAGACACAGATTGAAGTGCCTCTGAAGAAGGCATGTTGGTGAATCCCTCTGTCAAGAGGAAGGTGCTCTTAAGCACAGTCCTTGGTGAATCCCTCTGTTAAGAGGAAGATGCTCTCGCTGTGTTTTGGAGCAGCAATGCATTCTACAGGCGTGTTTTAGCAACTGTCTGCCGGATGCTGAAACACGTGTTTCAGAAACAGACTGTGTGACTTGAACTGTGTGTTTCAGCAACAGCCTGTGTGGCTGAAATTGTAATTTTCTGAGATAGCAGAAATTGGTTTGTGGAACTGAAGCGTTCCTGTTGTAATCCCTCTGTCAAGAGGAAGATGCTTTTCAGCATAAATCTTTTGTGAAAATCCCTCTATGTGAGGAAGACGAACTTATATCAGTTGGTTTACTGTTTATGAATACAAGTTAATTTTTTCAGTTGCTGCAACACCAATCTACGTTGCTGCAACACCAAACTGCGTTACTACAACACCGTTTCCAGCAAGCGATTTTCTGTTTTCTGAGTTGAAAACAGAGTGCAAAAACAGAGCAATTTTTGTCTGTCTGTTATGGAATTTATCAGAAATTCCCAACATGGTATCAGAGCTAGTCCAAGCTCTTTGAAGTGTCAAAGAAGCTGAAGGAAATATTTCTTGCAGCAGCAACTTCTCCAGCAGCGTGAAGACTCAGCCAAGAAAGAATCTAAGTGCAAGGAATGGCCAGCGTTAGCACTAGCGTGGGTATGATTGAACGCCCAGCAGTTGAAATTAAAAGGGGAGTGTTGGAATATTAATTCCAACTACTGTGCAGCAGCAGTGAGCTGCAATAGAGGGCTTACAAGGAGTCGGCTTATTCACGCCACCGCCATAAGTGTCCTTTCACCCTTTGCCTGTTTGTGTTCCCAAAGGAGGAGGAAGATCAGATCCGAGCTCTGCACAATAACTGCTCACCTACAGCATTAAAGAAGAAGCATGGCCGAGAAGGAAAGTACCAGCCTCGAGCCAGCCGCAACATTTATCAGTCTTGGGTTTCAACACCACCGACTCAAGAAGCATAGCAGAATGTCAAAAGATCGGATTTGTTCATTATGTGCAGCAAAGACTCTGTCAGAGAATTGAGGCGGTTGATGACCGCTTCCTGCACTATATATGTGTAGAGCCACAGCAGTGTTAATCTCTCTGCAATGTAGCGCAACAGCGCTCAAATGTAATTTCTGTGTGTTTAAGAAAGAATGTGCAGCAGCACGAGCTCACATGAATGAAGCCCTCTTGCACAGCAGTGCAGGGACTGAAAAGTGAGAGAGAGGCACAACAGCGTAAGCTTAGAAGAAGTTGTTTTATGCACAGCAGTGCAGTGATAAATAGCAGTGATAGACAGAGTTACTGAGACAGAGCGCTGGGACAGCAGTAGAGAGAGATAGAGAGCAAAGGGGAGCACGCAGCAGCGTGAAGTTTTGCAGGGCAATACGCTGCAGCGCGTATGTGCAAGAGGAAGATGTAATGAACAGCAGTTCTTTGTGTTCGCTGTGTTTTGGAACAGCAATACATTCTACAAACATGTTTCAGCAATTGTCTGCCAGATGCTGAAACACGTGTTACAGCCACTGTCTGTGTATTTCAGAACTGTCTGCCCGTTGCTGTAACAGCTGTAACAACAACTGTTTGTAGACACAGATTGAAGTGCCTATGAAGAAGGCATGTTGGTGAATCCCTCTGTCAAGAGGAAGGTGCTCTTAAGCACAGTCCTTGGTGAATCCCTCTGTTAAGAGGAAGATGCTCTCGCTGTGTTTTGGAGCAGCAATGCATTCTACAGGCGTGTTTCAACAACTGTCTGCCAGATGCTGAAACACGTGTTTCAGCAACAGACTGTGTGACTTGAACTGTGTGTTTTAGCAACAGCCTGTGTGGCTGAAACTGTAATTTTCTAAGATAGCAGAAATTGGTTTGTGGAACTGAAGCGTTCCTGTTGTAATCCCTCTGTCAAGAGGAAGATGCTTTTCAACATAAATCTTTTGTGAAAATCCCTCTATGTGAGGAAGACGAACTTATATCAGTTGGTTTACTATTTATGAATACAAGTGATCCAGATTTAAGCAGGAACACAATAGATTACAGAGATAACCATAAATACAGAGATGCGATAGCCATAAAAACAGAGATGCAGCGGAAATAATACTTCATTTCATTAATGGAGAATACTGAAATATGCTTACAAATATAAATAACCCAGCTAGGGCGATGGTAGCTTATCTCTGAGAAGAGATGTGTGGCTACATGCCTCTGAACTGTTTCGAACTGTCCTTACAATGAGGCTCGAAGGCCTATTTATTATTGAGAAACAATGGAAAACCCTTCACATTCCAAAACCTAACCCTAGAAGATGAAATGCCAAATTGTGGGCCCCGTTTTGGGATGAGTTGGACATCCAACTTCCCGGGGTCACGAATTGGTCGTATTATCTCCGTTTGACGCGTATGATAGCCCGTTGGAAAGATCTCTCCGAGGACTACGACGGAAAAGACGATTTTTATCAAAAAAATCGCTAGCGGAAGATTTCCTAAAAAAACGTCGTTTAGGGCCTCAAAACGGCTCCGAAAGTTTAGGACTCGAAAAACTGCTAAAAATAGTAAACTGTGCTATAATTAAGGAAACAGAAAAACTGAAAGAGACAGTTGTTGGGGTCCAAATGGGATAGGTGGGTGGCCACCAACATCCACTTGGATCATTCCTCCCCCCTTAGGAAGCAATGGTCCCCATTGCGTTGAGTTCCTCCCTGAGATGAGGAAGCTTCTGCTGAGTTGGGTCTCTGGTGAGCTGTTCTGCAATCTCTGATGTGTCCAGAAATGGTGGGGAGCATGGTCGGCGACGGTCCACATTGAACACTTGGTGCAAGCGAAGGGATGGAGGAATGCTGTGTTTCAAAGCATTATTTCCCGTAGCCTTGCTACTGGTGTAAGGACCATGTCGAAGTGGTCTAAGTTTCTGATGGGTTCTGGTAAGGTGCTCCCTCTGCAAATGTAACCAAACTTTGTCGCCCACCTGAAACTTGTGTGGTACCCCTTTGGGTAAGGAGAAGTTGTTCCTGTGTTCTGTCACGACCGTATCCCTCTGTTGCTGTTGCTGTGTGGAGGAACCCTTCGCGGGGTCATGGATGTAGCAACGATCTTCCCCTTACTTTGGGAGCAAACCAGACAGAAAATAAATTTCCTAGTCTGTGAGATGAGCTTGCTGCCTTTCTTAGCAGTGATCAAAGAGGTGGCGGTAGGTGGGGCTACCTCCGGTATCTTGTATAATGAATTATCCAAAGAAATGATGACAGCGCGAGGCCTTGACTCATACACAACATGTCGCCTCCACAAGTATGGCTGGCCTAATAGTACATCACAAACATCCAGAGGTGTAACATCACACAATACCTCGTCTGTGAAGGGCTTGATGCTGTAGGGAAGGCGGCACTGCTGGCGAACTTTGAGATCTCGTCCTTCGTGAAGCCAACCGATACTGTACGGCTGTGGGTGTGGTGTAGTTGGTAGGCCCAACCGCTTCACGACCTCTGCTGAAATGAGGTTCTTTTGGCTGCCACTGTCAACAATGAATTGCAGCGGCGAACCCTTCACCCACATCTGTGAGTGGAAAAGACGTTCCCCCTCCTCTGGATCTTCGGGTTCATTTTTCTGGATCTTGGCAGTAGCAACAGTGGCGCTGGGATCTGCATCAATGATCTGCTTCCCTTTGTCATTCCCCTTGTCGGGTTCTGACTCAGAGTCGGAACATGCATCTGATTCGGAAGCCTTCAACTCGGCCACCAACGACCGCCTGGTCCGACACTCACTTGTGTTATGAGTGAGACTCTTGTGGAACTCACACCACTTTCCTGTGTCCTTCTTCGGCTTCATGGTGTTGTTCTTTTCTTGCGGCTTCGACGGGTTGTCTTGGGTCACCCCGCCTTGGCTTTGTCCTTTGGGCTTTGGATTTGCAGATCCAAAGTCTCGCTTATTCTGTTTGAACTTTTGCTCGATTTTGACAGTGTATCGGTATGCTGTGCCGAGTGAGGAGATGTTCAAGAACTCCATCTCTTCCTGGATGTATCTGTGTAGGCAGCCGCGGTATTTGAGTACCAGATGCAGCTCAGAATCTTTGATACCCAATTGTGTGCGAAGGGTATGAAAAATGTTTGTGAACTCCGGCACATCTTGGTTTCGTCCCTGCCGCAATGTGGTCCATTTGATGTATTTGTCCTCATAGCTTTTGACAGGGTAGTACTGCTCCTTGATGGCATCCCGGAAGTCATCCCAAGTGGGTGCGGCTGAAAACAGTGAGCCTATACTTTCATCCTTCTGTTTGCAGTAGATTTCCCACCAGTCCTTGACATGGGGTGCTGCTTTGAGAAGAGCAAAAACAATCTTTTCCCGACTTGAAAATTCATGAACAGAAAAATACCCATCGAGCAGATTTAACCATTTATCTACGGCATCTGCGTCTATTTGACCCTCGAAGATGGTGATTTCAAAATTAACTTGTACCTTAAACGGTGTGGCATTTCTAGAGTAGCTGTTGGAAGCCGATGCATCGCCTCTAGGTAGCCGCTGAAGGATTTGGGCAAAGCTGTCCATCATCGCGTTCCTTTGTCGCTCGAGGGCTTCTTCGAGCAAGATTTTGATAGGATCTCCTGCCCCCTCGTTTTTCTTCTCATCCGCCATGGGAGGTCGTCGAGATTTGCGAGGTTGGTCTTGCAAAGGTTCGACCAGTTACAGACCTAACTCCTTATATCCCGACCTCGTTGGGGACATGCAAAGAAAAACAGAGAAAAAGCAGACCCCTTTGATACCACTAATCCGGATTTAAGCAGGAACACAATAGATTACAGAGATAACCATAAATACAGAGATGCGATAGCCATAAAAACAGAGATGCAGCGGAAATAATACTTCATTTCATTAATGGAGAATACTGAAATATGCTTACAAATAGAAATAACCTAGCTAGGGCGATGGTAGCTTATCTCTGAGAAGAGATGTGTGGCTACACGCCTCTGAACTGTTTCGAACTGTCCTTACAATGAGGCTCGAAGGCCTATTTATTATTGAGAAACAATGGAAAACCCTTCACATTCCAAAACTTAACCCTAGAAGATGAAACGCCAAATTGTGGGCCCCGTTTTGGGGTGAGTTGGACATCCAACTTCCCGGGGCCGCGAATTGGTCGTATTATCTCCGTTTGACGCATATGATAGCCCGTTGGAAAGATCTCTCCGAGGACTACGACGGAAAAGACGATTTTTATCAAAAAAATCACTGGCAGAAGATTTCCCAAAAAAACGTCGTTTAGGGCCTCAAAACGGCTCCGGAAGTTTAGGACCCGAAAAACTGCTAAAAATAGTAAACTGTGCTATAATTAAGGAAACAGAAAAACTGAAAGAGACAGTTGTGGGGGTCCAAATGGGATAGGTGGGTGGCCACCAACATCCACTTGGATCAACAAGTTAATTTTTTCAGTTGCTGCAACACCAATCTACGTTGCTGCAACACCAAACTGCGTTGCTGCAACACCGTTTCCAGCAAGCGATTTTCTGTTTTCTGAGTTAAAAACAGAGTGCAAAAACAGAGCAATTTTTGTCTGTCTGTTATGGAATTTATCAGAAATTCCCAACAGGCTCTTGTCTCCCTTAAAGGATTTGAGGACCTCAAGAATTTCTTCCGCAGAGACAACTTTGTATAGTTCACGATTTGCAGCATCATCAAACATGGTGGGGTAGTGTTGAATACCCCAAAATTGATCTTCGGGACAGTCCAGTGTTCTACAACGGTATGCAGGTTGGAAAAAGGAGGTGGCATCCCGTCCGATGTCACTCTGAGATTTACATTTATTACCATTCGAATCTTCAATCTCCCATATGGTATTTGAGCAGCGCCTGTAGTTGGAAAATCTATGGAAGAACTTAGTGTTACGGTCCCCTTTCGGAGCCAGACCACATGGCTTTTTAATCGCCATGTACATGGCTTTTTAATCGCCATGTGGACTCCTTAATGAGCAGTAGTGTCTGTCTTTGTAATTCTAGAGCCCGAATGCGGATTCTAGTGTCAGGCGAGAGCGAGTGGATAAATAGAAGCAACTGAATATCCCGAAGTTCCTTGTTTATAGCAGCAAGCTCGCTATCCATGTTGTTAGAGTCACGGTTGTCATTACACCAAAACCCGCAGGTGTTGGTAAACAGAGACATCGTTAGATTTAAGCACATGCCACGAAACACACAGGGAACATTAACCTTCTACACCGCCATTAACAGGGAGCCAACAATCTCCCCCCACAACGCGAGCCCAGTGTGTTTCGAACTCAAGACCTCTGGCTCTGATACCACTTGTTAGACTCATGATCGCTGTCACACCAAAACCCGCAGGTGTTAGTAAACCGACACATCATTAAATTTAAGCACATGCAATAAAACACACAGGAAAGATAGTGGCCTTTTATTAGCCTACAACAGCAGAAAAGTACATAATGATGCTTTAACATGCGGATATTAGGAATCCAAGCCATTGCCTCAACCCAAAAAAAAAATATTAAAAATTAACTATCTATCCAACGTTTGACCTGCTCGGAAATAAAGTAACTTATGCGATAGATAGCATCGGATGCAGTGGGCCATTTGGTGGGCCAATTCGCTTTATTTCTTTTTTCCTTTTTTTTTGTATGGATTTCATTTGTGTGATTTCAACCCTTCTACACATATTGATCATGGTTACCCTGCGTGTCTAACTGATTGTGCTGAGTTTAGTGATTATGTATATTGCAGGTTTGGGCATCCAACCTCCATACCCATTGGATGCACAGAATTTAGAATTCACTATTTATTTAATTAATTACCTTGAGCTTATAGTGTATCTACATTGTAGAATGGGGTATCCAACTCCAGGAAAAAATTTGCAATCAAAATAAAAATGCAAACAGATTAGAATTCCTCTAACCTTGAAAAATTAGTGAGACCTACCAAATCAATGAAGAAAAAAGCTTAAATCTTTGCATCTCTCTTTTCCCTAAACATCCACGACTATTTTATCAATATAAGTTACCCTCTATTATTTCCCTTCACTGTCGTTGCTCCTGCATGTGCGTGTATACTGTCATTGATTGATTGATGGTGTAAGGTTGTTTCATTGCATTTCCTCATTCGGGATATGTTAAATTAGACCTGCTAAATTGTGTATAGGATCTACATTTATAGCAATTCTGTCCGTTCTTCCATTTAACGGACTAACCAAAAGCTCCACTGCTGCTTTCTTTTCTTTAAACCATCAATGTGTGTAACATGTGGCAAAGTCTATAATCCTTGTGAACAGCGTTGGTCATATAAATAAATATGAGGTTAAACGCACATATCAAATGCAGCGGCAACACGAATATGATAATTGAAATTGAATGAAAGAATAATCGTGAAAATGAATCATTGGACCAGCTAAGATGTACACAAATGAATTGTAAGTGTTTATCCATAAAAAATGGAGAAATCATGCTTCCCACTACTTGATGATCAAAATATAGGTTGTGTCAGATGGTTGTTATCAAGGTTTCTTTTGATGGCCGTCATCCCAAACCTCATCCACACTAACTCTATGTTTTGCAAAAATGTCTGAGTTGTACTATCATCACACTAATATCATCTCCTGATTTCCTGGTTACCGCTACTTCTACAAGCTTTCTGCAAGCAGCTATAGGTCCGCCTGCTAATGGTGTCAAATTAGGCTGTTGCTCCACGCAGAAAGGCCTGGCAATATCCACTGCTTCTTGATTACTCACCATATCCCACAACCCATCTGATGCCAAAATTAAAAACTCGCAATCAGATGTTATTTCAATCTTTCCCGTCTCTGGTTCAGCCGTTATCCATTGTTTCATGTGTGAGTCGCCGATGGCCCTAGATACAGCTAGAGATCCCTGAACTCGCCAAACTCCGTGGCGGAGGTCCACAATTCCACCCAAATTCTCTATCCGTTGTCGCTCGTCCTCCCTTCCAGCTCGATGATCACATGTAAGGGCTTCAGAAGCACCATTTCTGCTAATAACTGCTCGACAATCCCCAGCATTGGAAACCACTAAGTTACCATCTATAATCAGAGCAGTTACACAAGCAGTACCGCTGCCAACCTCCTGCTTCAAAAACTCTGCATCTGTTTTTAAGTACCCAGCTCTAACAGCCTCTTCGAGAATGTTCTCTGTTTCATCTCCCATGGCAAGCATAGCGTCCACAATATTCTGCCCAATATTTTTGGCAGCGAAAGCTGCAGCTTTCCGACCGCTATGACCATCGAAGACGCCAAAAAAGGCCTGTTTGGAATCACCAAGAACATTGGCAATGGCCTTGTGGGTGTCCTCCATCAATTCTCGCCGACCCTTTTTGCTCGAAACCGCATACTGAAGACCCTCCACATTGACATCCATTGCTTGCTCTACTGCCGATAGGCCCGGTAGCTGGAGCGGAATATCCAGTCTCTGCGGGCGTTTCCTCTTCAGCGGAGGCGAAGGGCACTTGCGGGCAATCGAACCATTCTCCACCGGTACATTGACACAGAGAGAGACCGCCCTCATGACCGGGCTCTTCCCGCTCTCGCTCTCGTTCGACAGCCGATTCTCGCTTCTGTTAGTCAGCACAGGGCCCACAAAAGTGGCCTGGATGTCGCTGGTCTTGGGAGTTTGGAAACCACGATTCCAATGGGGACCTGCCCATTCTTCAATGTCAGAATCTCGTATAGAGGGGGACCTGCAGGAGCCCAAGAGCGAAGGAGAATTCAGTGCTACAAGGCAGGCCATGTTCACAATCTATCGATGCTGCTGCTACTGTTGATGATGGTGGTGAATCTTGTTGTTGCCTTCGAAAACCCCAAGCAGTATTAAATAAATTTTCCTTTTTGCGTCTTGCCCTTTCTGTTGTTACATTTCAATTGAATTTCTCTCTGGGAGGTCGTTAGATGCTCTGTGGGTCATGGGCGCTCTACTGTGAGCGTTTATATTGCAGTGAAGCGTTGAAATCAAATATGAATTCTTGTTTTGTCGTTGGTCAACACCTCTGTACGCGAATTCTCCACGTACAAGTTACTTATAGCAGGTGGCAGGGAATACCACCGTCTCCGCGGTTGAACACGATGTAATCCTTGTTACGTTTCTTTAGTCAACATAATGGAAGCACCGGGGAAGGGTTTCTAGAGTCAAGACGCATCGATGGGACGTTGCAAGCGCTCCCCTTCTTGCCGTTAATAATTGGGTGGAGGGTCGCTCATCAATGGCAGGTGTGTTGGAAGATTCCACGTCAGACTTTCCGCGTAATAGCCGTGGTGATCACATCTTTTTCAGCCCCGTTTGATATGTAAAAATAAATTAGATAACTACCGCTTGATATCTAAAAATAAAGTAGATAACTAATTTTATTAACATTATAGATTCGATTTGCGTTGGGTTTTTCATATTTTAACTTAAAAACTTAGTAGTTTCTTTTTTATATCTGAAGTGCAGATTTTATGGAAGGAACTAAAGGGAGAAACTATTTGAAAAAAAAGAAGAAAGAATTATCGTAACCGGTGTTCAACCTAACATAATTCACCCCTTGAGATCATTTCTTCCCTTCAGCACTAAAATAAAATTGATATTCCAAGTCACTTAAAAGAAAAAATAATCAAATTTATTAAATTTAAATTTTAAAAAATCTGTAATTATAATTAATTTAGTTTATATTTATATATTTGATTTGTGCGGGGGTTTTCATATTTTAAGTTTAAATTTAATTTCTTTTAAGTTTAAATTTTATGAAATGGATTGAAGATAGAAACCATTTAAACGTAAATGAATTATCACAAAAGATGTTTAACCAAGAATTTAGCAATATAATTTTTTTAATAAAGAGATCATTTCTTCCTTTCGACATTAAATTAAAAGTGATACTCCACCTAACTTGAAATAAAAAATAATCAAATTGAATAAATTTACTAAGTTTAAATTTAATGTTCACCATTTTGTAAGATTTGTAACTAGCAATTCCATCACATCTTGCAAAAGAAATGTAGTAAAGCAGGAGCGTAGGAAAGAGTAGTATAAAAGATGAAAGTAATTACCATATTTAGTTTGTAAACATAGGCAATTACAATGTCTTAATATTTTATTGTGTGGGCACCTAAAACAGTTCCCATATGAATTGAGGCAATTATCTAGCATAAAAGAAGTTGATATGAGGTAGTGTTCTCATGTGAAGCAACTTCCTAAATCAGCTTGGGACTTAAGGTATCTGGTTCATGTCATCTGTGATGAATAGATTGAGCATCAATGGTTAGATATCAAGTCCTCAACCCTACATATCTATTCATAATGAATAATAGACACAATTGACTAGGTGTGGGAAAGCATTGTCCTGAGGCGTTGGTATAAATTTTGTACATGATTATTTTCTTGTCTTATCAAGTTTTTTTTTTTAAGCTTGGCAAGACTACATTTTCATCAAGTCCAATATATCACCCCGATCGGGGCAGGGAATTGAACCAGTGACTTCACATCAACAAGTGTCTTAACATAGCACCTGATCAATGTCTATCCAAGACCCCATGGACTTATCTTATCAATTTTACATCATGTAATATGAACAGGTTTTTCCAACATCAATAAAGCTAGTATACTTCTTATTGCAAACATTGATATAAACAATTCATTTCATTGTCTTACTTTTGTTTGAAGTTTTTCCCCTCTATGTGTTATTGCACCAAGTCAGCTAAATTCATTAATGTGGCTTTGAAGAGGGTAGCTCTTCACAAAGAAAAAGTGACATAATTTTAACATTTAACCGTCAAATGGAAAACGAGGTAAGGTAAAACATTTACAAAGAGAAGACTGCTAGGATTCAAAATATACAAGATGAGGAGCAAGGTACATGCATCAAGTAAAGCACAGTCAAGGAATTATCAATGGAGGTGAATCTGCTAGGCATGTCTTATACATATATTTCAAAGTTATGATCCCATATAATTGTTTGGCATTCCTTTTCATTTCATCTCTCCTATTCTCTCATACAATTGCCCCATTTATGCTTGCATGCATGCATAATACACATAAACACTAGCATACTTTCAAAAACTACAAAGATGTGTTATGACCCAAATATCTATAACTCACCCATTTCAGTAGGAGTATCAAATCAATCTCTTTCCTCACCCTCCCCTATCCAATGAACCCTCTTTCCTCACTGTAAGAAGAAAAAATAGAGGAAATAAATCTCAAGGATCAGGTTGTGGAAATAACCTCTAAATGACAGATTCTCTTCGTCCACTTCACTGCCTATTTTGTGCATTCCATTTCTTGGGAATGAAGGAATGCATATAAGGATTAGAACCAACCACTCGTTGTTCTAACCATCCCCTTTGTCTCCCCACTTCAATAGAAAATGATACAACATAGAGGGCTCAACATGATATTGAAAAAAAATTTGAGCAATGACCCATTACTAATTTTGTTTCACAAAATTGCAACCATACACATCATCATGTATGATGAAATCCCATAATTGGTGGTCACATAACCAGGGGACAAAGTCACAAAACCACCATCTCCAGTGATATTCAGATTGTATTTCCCCTCATTGTTGCCAGTTGCCATTGTGTTGGAATGGTTGTTAAACTCTTGGAAATTTGTCAATGTGTAGAACATGGAAATGCAATGGGCCAATATCAGATGCGGTGAAAATATTGCAATACGTTGCTCTGTGTTTTTTGTCTGTGCTTGTATAACTATACGCAGGTTGTTGGATTCCAAGAAACTCAAGATAGTCTTGAATGACCCAACGAATGATAGCAGATATGTCAGTTTAGCGAAGACCAATGTTGGTGCTGGTGTTGGGGTTGGGTTCAATGTGGATGTTAGTTCAACTTCTTTATGTGTTTTTTTCTCTTATTTTTCCTTCTAGTATTCCATGGGATTGTTGATGCATATGGATTCCAAAAGATGCAAAACTTATGCTTACAGCTTCTATACCTTTTTTTGTTATTTGGTCTTCAAGTTACATAGATATGTCCATGTAGGGGAAGATTATGATTATAGAAACACTGCAAACTCTTGAGGCATTCAATTTATGTTACTCAGAACTTTAGCATAACTCTACTAGGTGTTGAATGACTTGTTTACAGGCTGATGTTTGCCATGCATATCAAATCATTAAAAGAGGCAGCTTGAAAGATGAGAGGATTATTGTGTTTATGTATGATGACATAGCCAACAATCCTAAAAATCCTTGACCAAGAATTATTGTCAACCGTCTTGATGACAGTGATGTTTATGCGGGAATTCCCAAGGTGGGTGCCCATTTTCACCAGTTCAACCAATTATTTTCTGCCATATTGTCTTTTTGGTTCTCATTGTGAGATTTCATGTCATGCAAGATGACACAGGAAAAGAAGAATCTAACAATTTTTTTTTTTGATAAAATCCTGACAGGTTGGAATCTTAAGATATCCATCAAAACCCACAAAATAATAAAAAAATTAAAATAGGGATTGTTGATCCATAATTGAGACAACATGCCAATAACTCTCATATTTTTCCACCCCTCTGATTCTTATGCCTGGACTAGATCTTTAACCAAACTATCAAGTCGGTGTAGGGACTTCCCATGGGCCCTTGTGATGTAGTTTTTACCTATTTTAACAATTACTTTAAGGTTATCCAATCTTAATCTTCTCCATACTGGGGAGGAAAATTTTCTATAAATTTAATGCTCATGTTTTCTCCAAAATGTAAAAGAAAGTTCGAATCCTTTGAAGGGAAGGGTAATTAAGATGGGTGCTGTCATTTTCTTTGTGTGTCTTGTTCTCTTATTTTTCCTTTTGTTTCAATGGGATTGTTGATGAATATGGATTCCATTTTGATAGCAAGATTCCACTATCCATAGATGGTGAAGATGAAAATCTTGGAGCTCATTAGGCTATTCTCCTTGTTGGATCTTCTAGATATTTAAAATATAGACATCAGGGGATTTTCTGCATGGTTGTCCATACTAAGGTCCATATAATGTAGGTTGGATAAATCTAACATGTAAGGTAATGAAGAAATTACTATGTTTCTAGGCAGACAATTAGGAACACATGTCCAACTCAATTTTAGATATACCTACAATTGAATCAGATATGCTTTGATACATTTGGCTATATATTATTTATAAGGATAAATAGTTGCATAGGCATAGGTTCATTGGTGAGGTTGGGGTAGTGTTAAGCAACTCATTGGAATTTCATTATTTTTTTTGCCTTCCTCACCGACATGGCATGAACTTCACAGGATGAGGCTAGACGTACTTTGTTGGTGATTTTGGTAGAGTAGATACTACTAATAGATACCACTCTTTTCCCAAAGCACCTAATAGAGCATGTTTTTTAAAGCACCTTTGGCACAAAGAAGATGTGTATAGATCTAACAATACCAAAGCTATGCTTCCACCTTCTATACCTTTGTCTGTTATTTGGCCTTTAAGTTACATAGAGATGTCCATGTAGGGTAAGATTATGATTATAGGAATACTGCAAATTCTTGATGCATTCAGTTTATGTTACTCGTAACTTTAGCATAACTCGGTTAGGTGTTGAATCACTCATTTATAGGATGATGTTTTCCATGCAAATCAAATCATTAAAAGAGGTAGACTAAAAGATGAGAATATTATTGTGTTTACGTATGATGACATAGCCAACCAAGAAAATGTTCCTTGTTGATTTCTTTGAACAGTCACATGCCAATTTTTGGCTTGGTGCTACAAGAAAATGCCAAACATTTGATATCATTATAAATATTACTACCAACTAAAAATATCACCACAGAAGAGTAATATACCCACCCAGTGAAACTTCAAACTAAGATATGTTGCAATCAAAACATACAAAAACATCACATACATTCCATTTGTATTGTAGCCCTAACAGTTATAAGAATTGTTTGTAGCTTTCAACCTACATAACTCCCTAAAGTACTTTAATAATAAAAAAAATTATACAAGAACGATAAATATAAAATTTCCTAGCTATATTTCCCATGTATATTTCTCTTTGACTTCAAATTCGGGCATTATCCAGATAAAAATAACAATTTCAAAGAAGTGATCTTAGAAAATTGAAACTTTTTCTAGAAATGGAGAAAATTTCATTTATAAATAAAACCAATTTCATTCACTAATAGGATTTCCAAAGCTATCTCTTATAGGAAGAAACAAACAACTTACATGGCATTGATTACCAAATCGGAAATCCAAAATGAGAGATCATGCAGTCTCTGGAGTATCCTACAATTCTCAAGATAAACATGAGAGAGAAAAACAATTTTCTCCACTGCAACCTCAACATATAAAAATGGCAACACTAAATAATCATCGAAGTAAGAAAACGTTCCTTATTGATTTCTTTGAACAGTCACATGATAATTTTTGGCTTGGTGATGCAGTCTCATCCACTGTCACATTTCGAATGATGTGAGAACTAAATGACAATTTCTTGGGTAAATTTCTTCTCAGAGAATCATAGTAAAGCATTGGTCCTAAAATATAATCCTTGGGTTACCCTATATCCATAAAAAATCTGGGCAATATCATGGCATAAACCTACTTCTCACTCGCTATTTTTGGGAACACCCCCTTTTCAATTGAAGTGGGTCTCAGCTCAACCATATTAAGAACACTAACATTCAGAAGGTAAATCCCTACAATGATCTTGTTTCCAACAAATATCTTAGGCTTCTCCACAAATATGTCAACTCTACTAGTTTCTTCATTAAGAATAACCACTCCATACTTTGATGGTTCATTGATCTGGGACCAAAAAACCATTTTTCTCATTGTTCATAGATAAACACCTCATAAATACATGTTTCAATAGATTTTTAAACACAATTAACATCACTACACCAAAATACAACTACAATGCATGTTACCTGGATTAGATTTGAATCCCACACTTTGCTTCAAACTCCTTCAAAAAGCTCAACATCACCTGCATTCAAAAATTATACAAAACCACTTATATCAAATATTTCCCTTGGAAACCCCAATCTAACTAATTAAATATGACAAAATAGAAATTTGTAATCAAGAACCAAAAACACACAAGTATTTATTACACCAGAATTATTCCCTTACAAGGCTATATTATGCAAAATCCTAAAATAAGAAAACAAATATAATGCAAATTAGCAGAAAAAACATGGTTATGCATGCTCAACTATGTACCTCATGCTGGTAATTGATTGCCGAAAAAGCTTCATCAACTCCGATCACTTTCAGAGCTTTGATTTGCATAGAAAGCATTCTTCAATTGTTTTTTCTTATACATTTTAATATGATCCAGGAAATCAAAATACAGGGATCTAAACCCAGTAGCTCCATACCTAATGCAAATTCATAGGCTTATGAGGTCCACTTCTCTTTTAAGGAGCTTATTCACTTAGTCGTTTTTGTGTAAGCCTTCCTTAAATAAGATTGGCCTTCATTTCAATTCCTTCCCACTAAATAAAAGTTGGAACATTACGTCCTGAAGACATGTATAAATTACTCTTTATGTAAGCATGTATATTCCATTCAAGCAAGTCCAGTGTTTTGTTTCAAGTGTCTCTTGGTAGGAGAATTTCTATAAGGTTGGGATTCTAAAATGGATGTTCCAAGATGGTGTTCAAGCTTAACTGCTCCATCATTCAAAGGCTTCACCTCATCCTCAATTTTGGTTTCATGTGGTGTACACGGCCTTGATCTTTGCATGCTCTACATAAATAGACACCCTTCACCTCAAATAACTCTTACTAGGCTTGATAGTCATTATTTCAGATCCATAACTATTAGGAACTCTTTGGATTTCATCTGCAAAATATTGATCATGGTATTATTTTCTGCTAACAAATTTTTCATACACATCACTCTCATTATCAAACTTCTTTTGATTACCAAAAGCGTTGAAAATCCTGGATTGGGGAACCTTATTTTCAAAAGTTTCTATAACCCCCAAGTGTGCCTTGGAAACTCAGATTCCCAGAGAAATTTATCTGGTGTTCATCTTCATTTTCATTAGAGTCATCAAACATTGGGACTAGCTTTATGGGAGAAATATTGTTTACTTGAATTTGACACTCTGCTAGATATTGACCTCTTCAATTGGGGTTTAACCTTATCCTCAATAGTATCGTTGGTTTCATACTCTTCTTGACTATGTTTGTACTCATCATGATACTGTTGGTAGGATTTGTTCACGCGAAACATACCATCCTTTGATGAAGAAACTTGATCACCAAACATTCTTCTCCACTTTCAGAATCAGAACTTTCTTTCTAAATGGGATGAATTTTTTCAAAGCTTGACCTAGTGCTGGAAACAACATTTCCTCCATTTCTCATCCTTGAAATTTCAATTTCAAATGATTGATCATTGATTCTAGACTCGATGTCTTTACTACCATTCCTCAAACCTTTAACATGCACCCCATATTACCCTTCATTTTTATCCCTTAAAAATGCTTCATTAACCTCATCTTCACCTTCGGACATTCATTCTCTTCACTGATCATTGGTTCTAGACTTGGTGTCTTTACCGTCATTTTTCAATCCATTAACAACCATTCCAAATTTTCCTCTGTTTTGATCCCTTGAAAGTGTCATGCGCTCTTAGAGGGTGCAGTGCACACTTCCAAACAATAAAATATTCACGATCAGGGCTTAAGAGTGCGCTCATGCTCCTTGCCTTAATGGTTAACTTTACAAATGAAATTTGTCTAAGTTTGGAAGATAGAACAAGGGGCAAACAAAATGAGTTAATGTAGAAATTTGGTGATAGAATTTCAACTACTCAAGAAATTTTAATCTAAATCAAGAGACACAATTCTACTCTACTGGTTTGAGGAATTAAATTCACAATTTAGAACAAAAATCTCAAACAAGCAATAAGAATTAACACACATGCACAATATTTTTTCTAGGGGAACCCAACTCGGAAAAACCGCTCAAATCTCTTTGCATTAATAAGATGAATACAAATGTATTACAATTGTTAGCTCAACCTGAGCTCAACTTGCAAGTTAATAACCTATCTCTCTGCTCAATGAGAATCTCTTACCCAGACTTAGTCAATTTCTTCCTTTGCTTGAGCCCTTATTTCCTTACGCAATTCCTAGAGAATTAGCCCCTAATTTTCAGGAAATTTTCCCCAATTGATTGTGCAATTCCTAAGGTTTGATCGAATAACTACATGCAACACATGTACATAAAACTAGTTTACAACTGCTTACTACACTGCCTCTGAATATCCACCACAACTGGGAACTCAAATTCTATACATGCACTAGTTATTTTATGTTGATTGATTAGTTAATTGGATGATCATTGAGTTAGACTATTATCCCACTGCACAATTGACCTTCCACTAGTTCCTCCAACTACTAGAACTAGTTTAACTGAACTCAAATTGATATAACTGAACTGGATTACTAAAATTTAGAAATCAAACATGCTTAATTGAACTCCAAGCCCTCTAACTCGAATTTACTGAGCTAACTGAGTGAAAAGAGCCATGTCACACAAGTTCACTACCTCCAAGTTGGCCGCTGATTTGGAAATTCGAATTTTCTCAATATGACTAAGGAAAAGTCAAATTGAGATTTTCTTGTTGCACTTCTCAACACTCCCTCTTAGCAAGAAAGGGATTTTAGATGGTGGAGGAATATCCTCTTCATAATCCATATATATACACGCAATATTAGCTCTGGATATATCATTAATATCTTATTAATCTATTGACGTATCCCCTGAGGATGGACTCACTTGGAAGTCTGAAACATTGGGTTAATAAAACTCTATAACAGGTTATTCCTCCACCATCTAAATTCTCCTCACCTATATGGACTCACTATTTAAGAAACGGACTAACAACCACCCCTATCCTGCACCTATGGAACTCGAACTTCCCTCTTGACAAAGCCTTTTTTGAAATGTCAACATCTTGTTCCTCTATTGGAATGTATTGTAGCAACATTATCCGCCTTTGCACATAGTCTCATAAATGATGATACCAGATATCTATATGCTTGGATCAATCATGAAATGCCAAATTCTTAGAGAGATTAATGCAACTATGGTTATCACAATAGACCTTAGTTGGATCCATCATTTGACCAAACAATCCAACAAGTATCTTTCTCATCCATATCACCTCACACGTTGCTTGATTTGTAGCTATGTATTCTGCTTCTACCGAGCTAAGCTCCACAGATATTTGCTTCCTGTTACGAGGAAACCATTGTGGACCCAACACTAAAAATTCCACCTCATGTACTCTTTCGATCTGATGGACTCCCTGCCTAATATGCATTTGTGAAGCCACAAATATTCACTCCCTCTGTCCATATATACCATAACCCTTACTAGGTAGTGCTTTTGAGGTATCATAAAAAATGATTACCTACCTTCCAATATAATTTGGTTGGCCTAACCATATCTTGGCTCAACTGGTTGACATCACAACACATATATGGTCATGTGTTCACAAAATACATTAGTGAACCTGTTGTGGCTACCAGAGACAGCCTTGGATTGCTTACAAGACTAGTTCCTGGGCACATCTAAATTTGTGTGTCTGAAATGATTTACAGGAAACTGGAGACATCACTTATGTTCTATAAATACATACATACAGATCTATATGTATATATGTGTGTGTGTGTGTGTGTGTGTGTGTGTGTGTGTGTGAAATGGGCTAGTTCATTTATCCAAAGAAATAAAACATGGATTCTTGGCACTTCCTCACAACATCAGATCTCAGAAATATGCATGAAAATAGCAGAGGCCGAGTAGTTCAAGGGCTTACATCTTAATAAGATTTTGTAGAGCATATGAGAGAGGACAAAGAGAAAGAGCAACTCATCACATAGAGCATAAGGCTTCAAGCATTCTACACTTAACACATAGAGCTTGAGGCATTAAGGATTTCTATACTTATTTGAGTTACAAGTAGAAATAATGGGTGAAGGAGGGGCAGAATGCTATGATTCATGTGTTGCAGATTTAAAGAGATGATTTCAATAACCCACACAGGTATATGCATCTACAGTATTGAGACAAGTGAATCTGTGATATAATTACAGGCACTTGCATTCACATATCAATACAAATAAATCTATGAGGAAGCTTGAAACATTTCTAGCAACTATAATTTTCATGAATACATAGAGGAAAGATGAACATAAAATGAGATTTAACAGAGGGAGCACATACTATAATTCTTGAAGGGGGAATCACCATTGTTTCCTTGATATTATGAAAATATTTGTGTTACAAAGAAAAATAGTCTGAAAATAGCATGTAGTCTTTTCTATAGAATTTCTGAACCTTTTCCAAGTCTTGCTTTCCCCTATTTATCTGGAGAGGGGAGCAAGAACATTCATTACAACAAAATATCTCTGGCCTAGTCTCAATTGTCGGGTTGACTAGCTGTCTCAGTCAAAGATGGCTTTGTGGCCCAAAATATTATAGAATTAAAAGCCTCATTGAAAGGAGGCATGTTTCAATACAACAAATAAATAAACATAAGATGTAAAATATACAAAGATCTCCTTTCCCATCTTGTGATCGTCTTTGCTGCAGGAGTTGTTCTACCTAAGGTATGGCTTCCTGCACTACTTCACCCACCTCTGTCTTTTCTGCCTTTAATTCATTTGGCACTAGCTCTCGGACCCGTGTCACAGTGGGCTTCTTCTGGATCAGCCCATCCTATGCTTTGAATGCACTACCTATTCCTCTTAAAACCATAGTTGTCGACCCATCATGCTCTTTAAACCTTTTTCTTACACTATCGGTGCCTTGACATGGTGGGTGATATGTATTATAGTGTACAATGCAATCTCTCAGGCGCAACCCTTTTTCCTCTAAAACAGGTAAAATAGGCGCTTTTGATTTCCCCCTTAGCCCCCTTTTATTATAGCCCCTTGTGTGGATTTCCTCATATGACTGGGGGCTGGAACCAGGGGCTTATCCCTCAAGTGCTAAGGCCTTCAGACCCATATCTAGGAGCCTTTTCCTTTGTTTCGTAAAATCCCACATATCGGTGCTTTACCGTGCTTTTTCCTTAAGCTTCTTCCCCAAACACTTGTGATTGTCGATTTGCGGGATCGGGCCCACCTAAGACATCATAATCGCACTGCAGGAGAGGGGGACCCTTTACCTTTTCCATAGCACAGGATGACAGTCCAGACGCGAAATCCTCCTGAGGAAAAATCACTAAACATATCGCATCCAGGAGGGTTTCTTGCATATCGCAATTGCATGCCACTTTACCTTTAGCTTCTCCCCTTAACAGTTGTGACCGTTGATCTGCGGGGTGATGTCATCACTACCACATGTCACCCTGTGAGTGGTGACACTTAGCACCCCGAAATGGCCCCATTTCACCCCTAAAAACACTAAAAATGGGTGACACATGTCCCCAGTATGGCCACGTCACCCTTCGTACTGCCACTTGGAGGAGAGAGAAAGGGGCCACCCGCCTTGGTTTTTCCATGCTTTCCTTTGTTAACTCTTTTCAGCCCTTCCCTGATGATGTTACATTATACCGCATAATCGGCCCCCACTAGGTCTTTTAATTTTAGAACCCATTGATCTACTGATATGCCGAGCTACGGGACTGTGGGGTCCCTGAGATGTGGGATTGCACCACATGGAGGAGAGAGAAAGGGAGCCGCCCATCTTGCTCTTTCCATGATTTCTGTTAGCGCTCAAATCCGCCTCAGGCTGAGGAAGGCAAAACTCGAGGCCACATCAAACCAAGATTAGCCTCGTAGCTAGCCCTACGAGGACAGGAGAGGGCTATCTCCGGTCTATCTCGGAAAAAGGTCTTTAAAGGGGCTGAGATGACTCAAATTTAATACTGATTTTAGGCTAGTAAAGAGATAGGAAAGTTTGTTTTAGATTTTTGAGTTTTTTGTTGGATAAATGGGAAAACCAATTTTGGGTGCGGGGATTGAGGTCATATTTTTGCAGAGATCGAGTTGGGGCGAGGTAGGAAATAGTCTTGATGCCTTTGATCAGGTGTATGGACGGATCAGAATGACAAGGAGTTGAAGAGGGCAAAAGAGAATATGGATCCTCTTCAAACTAACGAAAACATGGAAAATCAAACAAACTTAAAGGCAGAGCATAACAATCTATGGATTCTACCTTAACACTTCATTTATTCAATTGCAGAAGATGAAAGAAGGAAAATGATACACATTAACAACTTACAATTATAGAAAGAAACACACCATCAACACACAAAGCCACAAGGATCCCAACAGGTGCTGCAAAATCTCTGATCTTTCCTTAGCCAAAATATGAAAAATATGTACAATAGTGTCCAAAATCTTCCCAAGAGTCCAACCTATGCTACTAAATGAAAATTTACATATATAGACCAAGCTAACCTCATTCCCTAACCTCTAGGGGTCGAGCTCCTCCTTCTAAGAGCAGTTTCAACAAATTCTAAACATGGAGCAGGAATCTAGGTGACCAAAACAACCTGCCTCTAAAAAGAAGGAAACTGATTCATTACATTAATTGCTTGCTAATTTGTGAATGAATCATCTAGAAGAAGGTAGATAAGTGCCATGTTACCTTACATACATCAAATTACATCATGTTGGGTCAAAAATTACATCAAGGAGTGAAACTGGTGAAAACTGGCCGAATTCCTGAGCTGGAGGATGAAAACTGGACCAAAAACCCCAATGCGTAGCGCCCTGATCCCAATGCGTAGTGCACCTTTCAGCCTGTTTTTGGGGCACTTCCCGACATCCAAATTGAGCTCATGATAGCTCGTTGGAAAGCCCTAGATGTCTAATTTCCAACCCAAGTGGAATTTTCCAATTTGGAGCTCATTTGCCTGCACCCCCCCCCCCCCCCCCCCCCCCCCCCCCCCCCCCCCCCCCCCCCCCCCCCCCCCCCCCCCCCCCCCCCCAAAAAAAAAAAAAAAAACTACATTCTCCCAAAAGTACTTCCTACTGTTGCCAAAGGTGGCAGCAAGGTATAACTGAGAATGTATATTTCATCATGACAAACCCAAAAATATAAGGTTTTTCTTCAGCAAGTGCCCCAATCAAAAGCGAGCGCGCTACCCATTGAGCGGAAAAAACTGTTTTTTGAGACCAAAATTTCAAAATGACAAAATTTTCTCCGAATTTGCTCAAATTCGGAGCGAAGACCCTCCATCATGTTTCATGCTCAGCCAGAGAATCCTCGGCCAAAACTCAAAGCGGATCTAGCCTCTTTCGCCGTTTTAGTGCTTTGCTCAACCTCCTTTGCAAAATCTTCATTTTTGCTTTGCCAACATGCATGCGAGCCCAATAATGATTCTTCATGTGACAAAGCAAGTATTTGTCTCTATTGGCCTTCGCCAACAACCCCTCCAAATGTTGGTTGACCTTCTCAAGCAAAATTGCCGCGCAACAGGTGTCAAATCACCAGGTCTTTTACGGGCCAACCTTCGGTCTTCACGGATTCGTTACAGCTCTATAAGTGTGTGCTCATCCTCTAACTGTTTATTGCGCTGCTCCAAGTATTTGATTAGACACTCTACTTTTAGCAACTTCTCATTCAAGCTATCAATCTCGGTCTTTTGCTCTTGGATGATCTCTTTCAGCTTCGAGCTAGGGGAGCTCCTATCCACATCACCCAATGCATCATCAACATCACGACCACCTGAATGGCCCTCCTCATAAATTGGCCCCTTACCTCTGTCCTGAACCTGTACCTGTACTGAAGAAGAAGGCGAGACCCCTTCCACACCATGTGGAGATAATACTCACCGTGTAGCTGCAAATAAGGCCCTGTGGCCTCGCTGATATGTCGCACATGCTGGAGTGCTGACATGCTCGGTCTCAGGAATTTCAAACTGATGTGAAGGCCCTCCCTCATCACGAACAATCTCTGGAGGTGGCTATGGCACTGTGAAAAAGTCGCGAGAAATGAAATCCTCCCAAGTAATACCCTTTTGTGCCAACTGATGAACCACTACGATCTTGATCAACGCATAATGATAAATACTCCTGTGCTGCTGTGCTGGGGTCTTCCTTTGTACTAATACAACCATCCTCTCTATGTTTCGAAACATGAAGTATGGAATGTTCATCAGACGTACCCTTGTAAAATGCATCAACAAACGGACATGGTATGCATAAAGACGGGAGAATCTGCCCTCACAACTGAAGTACCGAATGATGAGCTTCATCAAGGGTGCAAATTGATCATTCAGGTACTGGAAAGGAAAAACTCTGCTCAAGTGCCTCATATACCCAGGTTTGATGTATGGCTCATAATAGGATTTCTCTAGCTGTTGACGCTTATTCCATTGCTCTCCAATATTTGGTATCCCAGTGGTCTCTGCAATAGTCTCTGGCAACAAAATGAAATTAACTCCAGCAAGGTTTACATGGCCATCATGTAAATGTAGAACAAACAAGCGAGCTAATTCACGATGATGGTGAATTTGTGAAATTAGCTCACAATAGTGATAGCATGACTGGTGGCGAAAACAATCCATTGCAAGCGGGCAAGCCTGCAATTGAGCTAAAGAAGTGGGCTCTTCTCTGAGATGCTTTCCACCTTTGCCACCTCTATGAGACCTCCGAGGCACATTACCCTCTGTTGTGGAATCACTGTCATTCTCCTGCTCATAAACTGAATCTGTGTCTGACGTGGCTTTGAAAACACAATGACTGCAATATATAGGAGGTCTGCAATATGTAGGATGTATGTTGTATCTGTGGTGAAATCACAATTTCAATACATGCTCAAAAACCAACTGAAACATCATAAGACTTATGCCATAATGGACATTATGTTTTAGTGTATTGGGCATAAAACAGTCATAAGGACAGTTTGACAAATGGACCAAAATATGAAGTGTTTTTGGCTCAAAGCTTACAAATGGGTACGAGGCTATGTTTCACCAAGGGAGAGTAGAAAAATCTTCACCAATCATCCATAAACACCCTTAAGGAAGATTTTGGTGAGGCCTAGGGTTTCATTTGTTGACCTAGGGTTTCATTTGTTTTTTACACTCAACACATCACACCTCTCTTCAAACACACTATAAACAATATCAAATTGATTGAATCAGTCATAGAACACCTACTTGCAGATTTGGAGGCAATTAGACATGATCTGGGCGCATGAATATAAACAAATTTTGTGCTGGACTGAGTGCGTAGCGCACTATCCCAATGCGTAGCGCCCGTGTATTTTTACATTGGCCGCACTAACCCAATGCGTAGCGCATTGCCCGGTGCGTAGTGCACACCTTCAACGCGTAGCGCACCCTCCAACACTGTCCACAAGTATGTAACTCGCGGTTTTGGCCTTCAAACGCTTAGACGCGATGTTGCTTTGGGAATTTGTGTGCAAATGGACTTGTTTTCCCTTTTTATAAGTAAACAAAATATCTCATTTGATTTAAATTGATTTCAAAAACCCACTTTGTAAGGTTTGACACTTTTCACTTTTGGTCTTTAAATACAACACTGCTTTTTGATTTTCTCATGCTTTTCTGAGGTTTGGATTGATCATTTTTGTTGATTTTTGCAGGGATCTGGCATTTGGCTTTGGAGAAGATCAGAGACTTGCTCTGAAACCTTTGAAATGACATAAATACAGTTATTTACAATAACAATTTTTAGTTCCAAAACAGAGTTTTGGACTAAAAATGTTTTAAAATGCTCTATGAAAAAATTATTAAATAAGAGTCTTTTGACATCAACCTCATGGCCTACAGGCTTGTTTTATGTATATGCAAAGGATTGACAACCCTAGACTCTAGGACACTTTTATGACAATGAATGCATGATTATGGACTTCAGTGATTTTTGAGAAAATTTGTTTTTTCACTAACCTTGCAGGGACAAACATGAGGAAACATAAAACAACCAGACCCCCTCGTCAATCAATGGCGTGCCCCTAGCGGAATGCAACAAAGTGGAACAAGCGAGACACCTAAAAATGATATGCAAAAGCAAAAAGATCACTGACGGTGGGTTGTAAGGACCGACTCTAACATTGGCTCCAATGGGGATGGTGGCTCCTTGGAGACGCTAAGAACGACAGATCTCTGGGGTGTAGACCAATGCTTTCATCCATTGGGCGATGGAGTCATTATTCCAACATTTAACACAAAACTTTGATACTTTTATTCACTGCAGATTTGATTGAAAACTGAATACAACTCTGACCTAAACTGACTCGATTTTGAAAACTGAAAGGACTAATAAAAATGGCTCGACAAATCTCAAACCAACTAACCTTCATCTCCAAAATTATAGCCTTCGCTGCGGGCCCCAGACTGAAGATGAGAGATCAGTACACACATACAATAGAACATAAGTAAAACGGTATATACAATGATGATGAAATGAGCAGAAAATACTCAGAAATGGTATCGCTTCAACAGCCGACCGTTGACTGGTCCTCCAAAACAATCATCTCCATTCATTTCCTTGAGAAGAAAAGCGTTTTGACCATGATATGCTGCAATCTTATAAGGACCCTTCCATAAATTGTCAAATTTGCCGTGCTTTCCTTTATCTTCATTCTGGGCATCCCATCTCAAAACCACCTCATCCAGCTAAAACTTATTTGTTTTTGCCTTCCTATCATAAATATTATTTATGCGCTCCTGCAATTTAAAAGTATTTTGAAATACTTCCTCCCGTGTCTGCTGTAAATGAATCATCTGATTAATCCGCCGCTGCATGGGATCTTCCTCACTATCAACTTCTTGAAGCAATTTGACTACCGGAATAGCAAGTGAAGTAGGAAAAACCGTGTCCGTCCCGTAAACCAACTCGAAAGGAGACATGCCAATAGACTTTTTCTGACTTACCCTATCAGCCCATAGTGCATTCACTAATTTCTTGTGCCAGCTCTTTTTATTGATTTCTAGCAACTTTTTAATGATATTTACCATGGATTTATTTGAAGATTCCGCCAACTCATTGCCTTGCGGATGGTAGGCGGTCGAATGCCCCAAGATGTCATTGTACTTATAACAAAATTCAACCATTTTCTTTGACTTGAATGATGCTGCATTATCTGTGATTAGCTTACGAGGACAGCCAAAACGTGACATTATATTATTTTCAAGAAAATAAATAATTACCGCATTCGTGGCCTATCGGGTGGGAATTTCTTCGATCCATTTGGTGAAGTAGTCCGTAGCTGTTAATATCCATCTATGCTGTCCTGATGATGCCGGATGAATTTCCCCTATGAAATCCAAACCCCACTGCTGAAATGGTGCGCTGACTTCAATTGGTTTGAGAGGCAATGGCTGTAGTTTCTGCTTTCCTTGAAAAATTTGGCATTCGTGACAATTCTTAACAGCCTTATACACATCTGAAAATAACGAAGGCCAATAAAAACCTGCCCTTAGAATCTTGTTCGCTGTAGTTTTCCAAAACAGATGGCCCCCGCAGTCACCTCTATGAAAATCCTCCACAACTCTTTTGGCTTCCTCCTCTACCAAACAATTCAGCAATATTCCACCAGGGTCTTTCCAATATAATGCAGAATTAAGGATGCAAAATTTGGCAGCTTTCAATTTCAATGTTCTACTCTTATTTTTAGGCATCCCGGGAGGTGAAGACAAATTTTGAAGTACGTATATAATATCAGCATACCAAGGAGAAGAAACAAACATATCAGATACCTGATTTACCAAACTCTCTTCATCTTCATCAGACATGGCAGCAATCAAATTTATATCTAGAACATGCAGATTTGTTTCAGCCATTAATTTGGCGAGTCCTTGACCTTTGATCAGCTTGGTTGGTTTAATCTCCATATCATATTCTAACAACGCAGCAATCCACTTACCCCGCCTTCCTTCTGGATCCGCCTGTACCAAAACATCTTTTACCGCTGCGTTAGGAACAAATGCTATAATGTGGGAATGCAATATATACACACGGAAGTCTTTCAAGGCTTTAACAAGCGCAAGTGCTTGTTTTTCAATAATGTTGTATTTCAATGCTCCGTCCCTTATAATACGACTGAAAAAGGCAATAGGCTTCTCAACTCCATCCCTTTTTTGCATTAGTACAACTGCCAAAGTGTGCTCAGAAGCAAATGAAAACAAAATGAAGTCCTGTGTGTAATCCGGACTAATTAAAGTAGGGGCTGAAGAAAGAGCTAACTTTACCAAATTGAATGATTTCACCGCCTCTTCTGTCCACTTTAACTGACTGTCCTTTTTCAGCATGTTCGTGATTTCTCTAAGATGCTCGACAAGATTTGGAATGAAACGACGCAAAAAATTCAATTTGCCATTAAATGACTGGATTTCTTTCTTGCTCGGGGGCAGTTCAATCTGCTGGATGGCCTCAACACGTGCAGGGTCCACACGAATGCTGTCTTTTGATATGATGTGGCCAAGGAGCTTGCCTTCATCCATGGCGAAAAGGGTCTTTTTTGGATTCAACGAAATGCCATATTTGCTGCACCTTTGGAAAACAATTTTCAAATGATATAAATGCTCCTCATCAGAATTTGAAAACACGGTTAAATCATCAAGATAAACAACCAAAAATACATCTTTCTCGTTGGCGAAAGCCATATCCATTGCATGCTGAAAAGTGGCACCTGCATTTTTCAAACCAAATGACATCTTTGCATAATGAAACGTTCCCCATGGAGTGGTAAATGCCGTCTTGTCATGATCATCTTCATGCACTAAAATCTGATTGTATCCTGAATAGCCGTCGAGTAGTGACATCCTTGATGCTCCAACTACTCGCTGCAATATATGATCCATTTTGGGCAGCGGATAATTGTCTTTTAAAGACACCTTATTCAAATTTCTGAAGTCAATACATAAACGGATCTCACCGGTTTTCTTTCTTACGGGTACCAAATTTGATATCCAATCGGAAAATCTGATAGGCACAATGATTCCTGACTTATACAATTTGTTCACTTCTTTTTCTATCAATGGTAGCAGCTTAGGATTGATTCTCCTCAACTTTTGACGGAAAGACTTCTGATTTGGTTTTATAGGGATAGTATGCTGAATAATATTAGTGTCATATGTTTTCAGATCTGAGTAATCCCATGCAAAAACTTTAGAAAATGAAGACAACAATCTGATATACTCTTCCTTTACCTTTCGTGACAATGACTTTGATAGCTTTACCATCTTGGGATTCTCAGCTGTCCCAATGTTTACCTCCTCAATGCCTTTTTCAGTTGGTCTCAATGTCGGTTTGCAGGCCACATCGTCTTGGTCAAACAGCTCCTCCAAAGGAATCAATCCCTTAGGAATAATGTTATCTTTAAGTTGCAGCACATCCATTTGATTTACTTGAATATCAACATTACCATCATCATTTTCCGTATCTATGGAGGTATCTTTAAACTTACCCTTATTCTGCAGAAAATCATTAATCTCTTCATCATCCTGAAAGACTTGCCAACATCGCTGATTATCCGGAACTGTGGGGCGGTGTTGCACATGAATGTTAGGCCCCTATACTACTAGTGTAACCCTTATTGTTATTAGTATAACCCACTTATTATATTGATGTACCCATGTAGTGCCCATATTGTTACTATTGGGCCCCATAGAAGCCCACTATTGTTATTATTGTGCCCTTACATTATTATTGTTATGTCGGCTCTGATTATGTTATAACCCCTTAGACTCCTATATATAGAAAGGAGGTCCTTTCATTTGTATCATCCAAGAATTGTTCATTTATGTAATGTAAAGGAGGTTTCCCCCTCGAAGAGGCTGAATTCTAAGGCGTTGATCTATCTTTTCTATCTTTTCTTGAGCTGGTTTCATAACATTTGGTATCAGAGCTTTGGATTCTAGGGTTTTGCTGCTCCAAACAGGTCATCGTGGAATTTTCGCTATAACTTTTTTTCTGTGACGTTTCAGAAGTCGCAAAAAAAACCCATTTGAGAAGAAATTGCGTTGAACCTTGGGTCCAAATTTCAGATCTTTTCACGTGATATTTGCGGAGATATGCTCTGAGGAAGTTGGTATTTTTGCAGACTCCTGAATTACATTCAAAACAGGCGACCTAGGGAAAATCGTCATAACTTTCTCTCTGGGGATCGGATTGAAATTTCATAAGAAGGTGCAGAAAGAGGATGGATTTTAGTTTCTGGTATGCATTTTTCAGATCCATAGGTCGAAAGAGTGACTTGTGGCACGTTGTATAAGTTCGCTCTACTGAACTAGTCTATAATCAAGTCACTGTGGGAGATTTTGCATAACTCTTCCTTGGAGAATCCAAATTGGGTCAGACTTGTGGCATTGGAAAGAGGACACAGAGGTCTACTATAGTTCACAATTTCAAAACTTAAATATCTGAAAGTACATAGTTACAGTCGTTTCAAGGTCGAGCTCCTAAAATCAAGAAAAAGCAAGATGAGGAAGTTTGATGGCAAGGATCCGGTAAATTGGATACTTCAGATGGAGCAATATTTTGATCTACATGGTTTACAACTGTTACAAAAGGTATGTATTGCATCTTCATATTTAGAACCAGATCAATTTTTATGGTATGAAGGGCTTTGTTCTAGTAAAAACCTTGTTACATGGTCAATTTTCACGGAGGAAATGATAGCACATTATGAGGATACAAAGAGCAACATCACAACAATTGGAAAGAGTAAAAGGGCTTTGTGACATAATGGAAATCAAAATTATGGAAACCAGGAAGCATACCCCTCACAACTATAAAGATGGAAGTGTTGTTTCTCCCAGCCTTCCACAACCTACAACGGTTACACCACAACAATTGGAAGAAAAAAGAAAAAAAGGGCTTTGTTACAATTGTGATAGCAAATGCACTAAAGGTCATAGGTGTGCTGAGAAGAAATTATTTTACATAGAATATGAAGAGGAGGAAGAAAAGGATCAAGAAACATCAAAAGAAGAGGATATATGCCAGGACACCACCCCAGAGAAAGAATAAATGAATCAGATCATATCTTGTAAAGCATTGGCAAGAATTACCACTCCTCAAACTCTCAAGATAGAAGGACATATCAAGAAGAAAAAGGTGCAAGAATTGAAAGATCACATCGAGAAAAGAAGAAATGAATCCAACCATATCTTGTAATTCAATGGAAGAAATTACCACTCCTCAAACTATCAAGATAGAAGGACACATCAAGAAGAAAAATGTTCAAGAAGTGAAAGATCACATTGAGCATCAAGAAATGAATCCGACCATATCTTGTAAAGGACTGGAAGAAATTACCACTCTTCAAAAGATAGGACATATCAAGAAGAAAAAGGTTCAAGCAGAGAAAGATCACATCGAGCATCAACAACAAGTTCTCCAAATTTTAAAGGATAACGCCACTTCGGTGCAAAATCAAACGAAACAATAGGTAGATCAACATCGTAGTGAAAAATGTTTTGATGTAGGTGATTGGGTATTTTTACTGCTACATCTCGAGCAAGCTATTTATGAGAAGGAAATGTTGGCAATACTACATGCACTTAAAAAATGGCGACCTTACCGAATGGGAAGACTCTTCAAGGATGAGGATGTGGAAGCATTGTTTTGTGCTATTTATATTATCCAACCAGATTGGATAAACAAAGCAAGGGATGAATGGAAGAAGGACGAAGAAGTATGGCCACTTATTCAAAAGTTGCAAAAGATCCCAATTCAAGCAATATTTCCAGAAATTGAAGAGGAAGGAAAAATCATATTGGAACCTGGAGCAGTCACAGAAAAAAGAACCTGACAGCTACAAAATCGATCAATTTCAGAGTATCTCATCAAGTGGAAGAACTTACCTGCTGAATAATCCACATGGGAGGACAAGAATTTTATACAGAAGCATCAAGAACTACTCAAGCGTTGAGGACAACGCTTTTTGAAGGAGAGGGGCATGTTAGGCCCCTATACTACTAGTGTAACCCTTATTGTTATTCGTATAACCCACTTATTATATTGATGTACCCATGTAGTGCCCATATTGTTACTATTGTGCCCCATAGAAGCCCACTATTGTTATTATTATGCCCTTACATTATTATTGTTATGTCGGCTCTGATTATGTTATAACCCCTTAGACTCCTATATATAGAAAGGAGGTCTTTTCATTTGTATCATCCAAGAATTGTTCATTTATGTAATGTAAAGGAGGTTGCCCCCTCGAAGAGGCTGAATTCTAAGGTGTTGATCTATCTTTTCTATCTTTTCTTGAGCTGGTTTCATAACAATGAATCTCGAATTTGTTGCTGGAATTCATTGGAATTTTTAAATTACTTGCTGTCTTAGCCAATGCATCAGCAACACCATTTTGTATGCGAGGCACACACGTCAATGTATGATCAAAAAAGAGTTTCAAAATATCTAAAACTGCATTTCGATATGCTCTCATGCGAGGATGCTTGGCTTGAAACTCACTTTTCCCCTGCTTTATCACCAACTCTGAATCACCGTATACTGCAATTCTTTTTGCCTTCAGCTTTCGGAGAATCTTAAGGTCGGCGATGAGAGCCTCATATTCCGCTTCATTATAAGAACAATCAAATGCTAGTTTGTAGGAACATACTCTCACCTTGCTTGGAACCTTATCTTGAGTAGAAAATGGACTTCGAATCCACACACCAATTCCAGCACCATCACTACCTACGGCGCCATCAAAATCCATGGTCCAAAGACCATCTTCATCCTCCTCCAAGTGCTAAAATTATGTTAACTCTGTTTTTTCTATTTGCTGCCCATTATCTTCAGCTGTTTGCTCCATAATAGCTTGCTTATCACTTCTTTATTTCTGCAGAACTTCTCTAAAATTCTCAGTGATTTCTGGTATATCTTCTGCCTGAACTAATTGACTATCTATCTCATTAAAACTATCAGCAAACAAAACAAACAACTCCAAAGCTGTATGTACATAATTCACAGGATGATTGATTGGTTTTTCTTTGCTTGTTATCATGTATTTCATCTTCTGCTCTCGATATAGCTTTCTCATTTCCCCGAAGACTGGAATTGTAGCGTAAGAAAAATCTAACTCTAGTGTACCTTTCAACTTAGCCCCCCAAGATCTTGAAAGCAGCATACCAAAACACGAAGGAATGTCCGCCACAACCACATCCATCAAAACATTCTTTGCGGGAATTTGATCTAAGCTTACCACCAAGTCTTTGATCAATCCGATACACTTTACACGGCTGGAATCAAATGAATATAAATCATGGTATTTTCTTGTAATATCTAATCCCAACTTTTCCATGATTGCTTTTGGCATCAAATTGTGCGAAGCACCCGAGTCAAACATCGCGTTATGTAAAACATATTCATGCAACCTCAAACTGATATAAAAGGGAGGAATATCACTTTCAGGAGATTCACCATCTAAAGCAGGCCCAAAAATCAATTCCGGCTTATCGTCTTCAACATTTACCGTGTCAAACATTGGATCAAAATTCAAAATTTTGGAGACTTGACCTCGGTAGCTGATGTTCTTCATAATTTCGGTCAAAGGAATAGATATTTTCAGTTTTAAAATTTCATTCTCCAAACTAAATGCCGAAACCTTTTCACCCTCTTTAACCGGAACTTCTCTTTTTACAGCTTTATCTCTCATTGTGTTTGGTGGCTGATTTACCTTGTTTGCTGATGATGATTTACTAGCTGAGGGATCAATTATCTCTTTTCCTTTCTTTTGTGGTATAGCTGAATCATTTTTTGCTGAAGTCTCTTTCTTTTTCTGAATGGGGTTTATGGGCACATCTCGATTTCCTAATGAGTATTGCTTCTGTTGGGCAGACAAAGCGTTCAGGTATCCTCTTTGGTACTCCTCCGATTCTTCTTCAAGTGCTGCATCATTTGATAGAATATAATCCTCATCTTGGTGTGTGGTGGAGCTTTCTACAAATTCTTCCTCTACCATAATATAGGTAGGCAGATCATCAGGAGTAAAGAAATGATTTTCCTCCCCTACAGTATCACCATCATCATCAGATTCTTGACCAACAATTTTTTTTTGAAGAGGAGTCTTTACCTGCTGCTGAGCTACCTGCTCTTGTGTTCTTTGTTCACGTTGCTTAATTCTGAATTGTGGCTGCTGCTGACCACAGAAATTAGGATTGCGGATCTGCAGTTCCGGTTTGTCAAGAGTGAGCTTCTCGACCATCCTCTCTACCTTGCGAAGTATCTGATCTGATGTAGAAGCTTCTTCTTTGATGGTCACTCGCTTTTCAGCTTTCATCCTAGCTCTTTTATCATTCAAATTTGCCTCAACACTAACAACAATCTTTTGCATATCTTCCAAGGTAGGCGGATCTCTGTCCCGTAATGAATAAGCCATCTCCAGATCAAAACCATCCGGGAATTTAAGAAGAGCTGATTTTCTAGATGGTCTTAAATCATCCGGAATAGCATTATACACTGTATTAAATCTAATAATGTAGTCTTGGACAGACTCACCATGATTGCGTTTGATATTGTTATACTCGGCATTGATCTGAAGTGGATCTTTTCTGATTTCCCAACGATCTAGAAACTGTCTATGAAGTTCAGCCAATGTAGGTACACTTCTAGCTCCCAAGCCTCTGAACCATTTTCTTACCTCTCCTCCGAATGTTTGCACAAACAATCGCATAGTTACATCCTCCTCATCAATCTCATGTAAATCACAAAAATCTGCCATTCTGTCTATGTGTTGCTGAGCGGAAACACTTTGAGGAGTGCCATCAAATATAGGAATCTTACTCTGATAATCCGCGGGCATATCATGCAAATCTTGAGGAAGAGCGAGAGGAGCAAACCGAGCAGCCATTGCTCTAGGCGGATTTGGTCTGGGAGTTGTTGGTGGAGTAGATGTAACTGAAGTATGAGGAGTATGAGGAGGTGTATGTGGAGGAGAAGCGATGTGAGATGAGGAAGGAGAATTCACTGTGGACTGTTGATATGTGATTATAGGTTGCAGGGGAATAGTGGGAATGAAAGGCGGTTCGGTGGGATTTTTCGAAGCGGAAGCCGTGACAGCAGATCCAATATTCGCAGATGCAGCTTCTAGGAAATCAGCAAGATTTGCAGCCTGAATGTCACTCTGAAGGTGCCTCAAGATAAAATTTTCAATTAATTTATTATGTTTTTCAACTTTAAGAGCTGCAGCAAAGTCAGGATTTGGAACGAGAGAATCAAGTGCACTTTCGGATTCAGTTTTAAACAATGACAATTCAAATTTCTCGTCAAAGTCAAGTTCTTCAAGATACTTAAAAATTGCAGGACAAGAATGAGACTTAAACAAAGGGATTATGGAACTTTCTCGTCGGTGTATTCTCGCAATCAGATTTGGATTCTCATATACCGGAGGTGGATCTGGATCAGGATTTAATCTCGTGTATCTTCTAGAAGCCAGTGTGGAATTGTTCTGAACAATCAAAGGGACACAACAAATTTCAGCCTATCAATTTGCTAGACTCAACCATCCAAGGTCTAGAACAAATAAGTGTACTGGGGTAAATTGTAAATGAAATGCTACATTCACAAGCTCACCGGAGATCGACTGAAGCAGCGTTTATCTACTTTCGCTTATGCATAGCAAAAGCATTTCGAAGGCTACCTGGCATGACTTCAGACTCCGTCTAAGACTCATGAAACAAACACATCATCTAGCAAACAATAACAATTTTTTTTCCCCAGTATGGTTGCCACTATGTTAGTGCTCAAATCCGCCTCAGGCTGAGGAAGGCAAAACTCGAGGCCACATCAAACCAAGCTTAGCCTCGTAGCTAGCCCTACGAGGACAGGAGAGGGCTCTCTCCAAGTCTATCTCGGCAAAAGGTCTTCAAAGGGGCTGAGATGACTCAAATTTAATACTGATTTTAGGCTAGTAAAGAGATAGGAAAGTTTGTTTTAGATTTTTGAGTTTTTTGTTGGAGAAATGGGAAAACCAATTTTGGGTGCGGGGATTGAGGTCAGATTTTTGCAGAGATCGAGTTGGGGCGAGGTAGGCAATAGTCTTGATGCCTTTGATCAGGTGTATGGACGGATCAGATTGACAAGGAGTTGAAGAGGGCAAAAAAGAATATGCATCCTCTTCAAACTAACGAAAACATGGAAAATCAAACAAACTTAAAGGTAGAGCATAACAATCTATGGATTCTACCTCAACACTTCATTTGTTCAATTCTAGAAGATGAAAGAAGGAAAATGATACACATTAAAAACTTACAATTACAGAAAGAAACACACCATCAACACACAAAGCCACAAGGATCCCAACAGGTGCTGCAAAATCTCTGATCTTTCCTTAGCCAAAATATGAAAAATATGTACAATAGTGTCCAAAATCTTCCCAAGAGTCCAACCTGTGCTACTGAATGAAAATTTACATATATAGACCAAGCTAACCTCATTCCCTAACCTCTAGGGGTCGAGCTCCTCCTTCTAAGAGCAGTTTCAACAAATTCTAAACATGGAGTAGGAATCTAGGTGACCAAAACAACCTGCCTCTAAAAAGAAGGAAACTGATTCATTACATTAATTGCTTGCTAATTTGTGAATGAATCATCTAGAAGAAGGTAGATAAGTGCCATGTTACCTTACATACATCAAATTACATCATGTTGGGTCAAAAATTACATCAAGGAGTGAAACTGGTGAAAATTGGCCGCATTCCTGAGCTGGAGGATAAAAACTGGACCAAAAACCCCAATGCGTAGCGCCCTGATCCCAATGCCTAGCGCACCTTTCAGCTTATTTTTGGGGCACTTTCTGCATTCTCCCAGAAGTACTTCCTGTTGTTGCAAAAGGTGGCAGCAAGGTGGTTTTCATGGCGTTTTTAGGCCTTTTGATCATCCAGAATTTGATGAAATGCCTTGGCAATAACTGAGCATGTATATTTCATCATGACAAACCCAAAAATATAAGGTTTTTCTTCAGCAAGTGCCCCAATCAAAAACGAGCACGCAGGCGCGCTACCCATTGAGCGGAAAAAATTGTTTTTTGAGACCAAAATTTCAAAATGACAAAATTTTCTCCGAATTTTCTCAAATTCAGAGCGAAGACCCTCCATCATGTGTCATGCTCAGCCAGAGAAGCCTTGACTAAAACTCGAAGCGGATCTAGCCTCTTTCGCCGTTTTAGTGCTTTGCTCAACCTCCTTTGCAAAATCTTCATTTTTGCTTTGCCAACATGCATGCGAGCCCAATAATGATTCTTCATGTGATGAAGCAAGTCTTTGTCTCTATTGGCCTTCGCCAATAACCCCTCCAAATGTCGGTTGACCTTCTCAAGCAAAAATTACCGCGCAACAGGTGTCAAATCACCAGGTCTTTTACGGGCCAACCTTCGGTCTTCACAGATTCATTGCATCTCTATAAGTGTGTGCTCATCCTCTAACTGTTTATTGCGCTACTCCAAGTATTTGATTAGACACTCTGCCTTCAGCAACTTCTCATTCAAGCTATCAATCTCGGTCTTTTGCTCTTGGATGATCTCTTTCAGCTTCGAGCTAGGAGAGCTCCTATCCACATCACCCAATGCATCATCAACATCACGACCACCTGAATGGCCCTCCTCATAAATTGGCCCCTTACCTCTGTCCTGAACATGTACCTGTACTGAAGAAGAAGGTGAGACCCCTTCCACACCATGTGGAGATAATACTCGCCGTGTAGCTGCAAATAAGGCCCTGTGGCCTCGCTGATATGTCACACATGCTGGAGCGCTGACATGCTTGGTCTCAGGAATGTCAAACTGATGTGAAGGCCCTCCCTCATCACGAACAATCTCAGGAGGTGGCTGTGGCACTGTGAAAAAGTCGCGAGAAATGAAATCCTCCCAAGTAATACCCTGCTGTGCCAACTGATGAACCACTACGATCTTGATCAGCGCATAATGATAAATACTCCTGTGTTGCTGTGCTGGGGTCTTCCTTTGTACTAATACAACCATCCTCTCTATGTTGCGAAACATGAAGTATGGAATGTTCATCAGACGTACCCTTGTAAAATGCATCAACAAACGGACATGGTACGCATAAAGACGAGAGAATCTGCCCTCACAACTGAAGTACCGAATGATGAGCTTCATCAAGGGTGCAAACTGATCATTCAGGTACTGGAAAGGAAAAACTCTGCTCAAGTGCCTCATATACCCAGGTTTGATGTATGGCTCATAATAGGATTTCTCTAGCTGCTGACGCTTATTCCATTGCTCTCCAATATTTGGTATCCCAGTGGCCTCTGCAATAGTCTCTGGTGACAAAATGAAATTAACTCCAGCAAGGTTTACATGGCCATCATGTAAATGTAGAACAAACAAGCGAGCTAATTCACGATGATGGTGAATTTGTGAAATTAGCTCACAATAGTGATAGCATGACTGGTGGCGAAAACAATCCATTGCAAGCGGGCAAGCCTACAATTGAGCTAAAGAAGTGGGCTCTTCTCTGAGATGCTTTCCATTTGCCACCTCTGCGAGACCTCCGAGGCACATTACCCTCTGTTGTGGAATCACTTTCATTCTCCTGCTCATAAACTGAATCTGTGTCTGACATGGCTTTGAAAACACAATGCCTGCAATATATAGGAGGTCTGAAATATGTAGGATGTATGTTGTAGCTGTGGTGAAATCACAATTTCAATACATGCTCAAAAGCCAACCGAAACATCATAAGACTTATGCCATAATGGACATTTTGTTTTAGTGTATTGGGCATAAAATAGTCATAAGGATAGTTTGACAAATGGACCAAAAAATGAAGTGTTTTTGGTTCAAAGCTTACAAATGGGTATGAGGCTATGTTTCACCAAGGGAGAGCAGAAAAATCTTCACCAATCATCCATAAACACCCTTAAGGAAGATTTTTGTGAGGCCTAGGGTTTCATTTGTTGACCTAGGGTTTCATTTGTTTTTTACACTCAACACATCACACCTCTCTTCAAGCACACTATAGACAATATCAAATTGATTGAATCGGTCATAGAACACCTACTTGCATATTTGGAGTCAATTAGACACAATCTGGGCGCATGAATATAAACAAATTTTGTGCTGGACTGAGTGCGTAGCACACTATCCCAATGCGTAGTGCATAGCCTGATGCATAGCGCCCGTGTATTTTTACACTGGTCGCGCTAACCCAATGCATAGCGCATTGCCCAGTGCGTAGTTCACACCTCCAACGCGTAGCGCACCCTCCAACACTGTCCACAAGTATGTAACTCGTGGTTTTGGCCATCAAACGCTTAGACACGATGTTGCTTAGGGAATTTATGTGCAAATGGACTTGTTTTCCCTTTTTATAAGTAAACAAAATATCTCATTTGATTTAAATTGATTTCAAAAACCCACTTTGTAAGGTTTGGCACTTTTCACTTTTGGTCTTTAAATACAACACTGCTTTTTGATTTTCTCATGCTTTTCTGAGGTTTGGACTGATCATTTTTGTTGATTTTTGCAGGGATCTGGCATTTGGCTTTGGAGAAGATTAGATACTTGCTCTGAAACCTTTGAAATGACATAAATACAGTTATTTACAATAACAATTTTTAGTTCCAAAACAGAGTTTTGGACTAAAAATGTTTTAAAATGCTCTATGAAAAAATTATTAAATAAGAGTCTTTTGACATCAACCTCATGGCCTGCAGGCTTGTTTTATGTATATGCAAAGGACTGAGAACCCTAGACTCTAGGACACTTTTATGACAATGAATGCATGATTATGGACTTCAGTGATTTTTGAGAAAATTTGTTTTTTCACTAACCTTGCAGGGACAAACATGAGGAAACACAAAACAACCAAACCCCCTCGTCAGTCAATGGCATGCCCCTAGTGGAATGCAATGAAGTGGAACAAGCGAGACACCTAAAAATGATATGCAAAAGCAAAAAGATCTCTGATGGAGGGCTGTAAGGACCGATTCTAACACTTTCCTTTTTTAACTCTTTTCAGCGCTCCCCCGACTATTTCACATTATATTGTAATGTCAACCCCCACAATTTTTGGAGTTTTTTGTGACTTTTGTGGCAACCAATTTGTGGGATGCGGGATTCGAGATATCCCTCATACTTAGCCATTTTCTTCTTTTTCGAAGCTTTCCAAGGCAATCTTCAACAAGCTCTAACTTTGTTCCAGAAGTCCTTTTTTAGACTTCTATATACCATCGGAAATCTCTTTCTAAGCACTAGGCACTGGTGGGGATCTGATCAAGCTCTGAGATATTTTGTGGCATGGGAAAGTGGCTCAAAAATTCACTGCTCTTGCGAACCTTGACCAATTAAAGCCCACATTACAATGAGTGACAACATTGGCTCCAATTAGGGACTGTGCCTTGCTAGCAAGGTGCTGAGGACCTATAGACCAATAGCCTTTCCTTCCATTGGGCATGGAGTTATTATTAAACAAAACATAATTCTGTGAAAAGGACTTTTTTGATATTAAACTGAAAAAATCAAATAAAAATTTCAACACACACACACCGGATATTTATAATGAGAAAGAGACAGATATCTCGAATTTCGAAAATAAAATTTTAGGAACTGACCATTTACACGAGGCTACAATAGTTCATCATCCAAGTTTTCTAGCATGTAAGTGTTATTTCCCATTTCTTCTGCAATCTCGAAGGGTTGAACCATAGCGGATCAAACTTCCCATGTTTTCCTTTGACTTCTCGTCAGACATCACACCTGAGAACTAAATCTCGTTGCTAAAGAGGTTTGTCCTTAGCCTTATTTTCAAACAAAGATTTCATCCTTTGCTGATAGTTTGACAATTTGGTCCCCACTTGCTCTCTGTTCTCATGAAGCTCCACCGGCTGATTTATCCTTCAAGTCAAGGAGCTTAGCTCGTCCTCGACTTCTTGTAGCAACTTAGCAACTGGCATTACTAGCTAGATTGGGAAGACAACAACCTTGCCATATACTAGCTCAAAAGGTGATTTCCCAGTGGATTGTTTGGGTGTTACCTGATTAGCCCATAGAGAAAACTTTAGTTGGGAGTCCCAGTTGCTTTGATTTTCATTGATGGTCTTCTTTAGAACTCTCACCACAGTTTTATTAGAAGACTTAGCCAAGCCATTCCCTTGACGGTAGTATGTGGTGGAGTGTCCAATAATGATATTGAATTTATGGCAGAAGTTGGTGAACTTGGAAGATTTGAAGACCTGTGAATTATCAGTGATGATTTTAAAAGGACACCTAAAGCGGGATAGTATGTTCTCTTCCATGAATTTTATCACCACTAAGTCAATAGCATTTCTAGCTGGGATAGCCTCTACCCACTTGGTGAAATAGTCAGTGGCTATTAAAATCCATTTTTGTTGGCCACTATATGGGGGGTTTATTTCTCCAATGAAGTCCAATCCCCATTGTCTAAAAGGCTCCTCTACGTGCACAAAAATCAGGGGGAGAGGAGAAAAATTCTGTCTTTCAGCAAACAATTGGCATTTTTGGCACGACCTAACCTGAGAATAAACATCTCCAAATAGTGTGGGCCAGTAGAATCCTGCCTTGAGGATTTTGTGTGCTGTTGCCTTCCAACTGTAGTGTCCTCTATAGACTCCCCCATGGAAATTCTCAATCACTTCATGGCTTTCTCCCTCCACCAAACATAACAGTAATACCCCACCGGGTCCTTCCAGTAGAGCAGTCTATTGGATATAATGTATTTTTGTGCCTGCAATCTCAGACTCGGGTATTTAGATCTATCCAATCCCGACATGCATCTTAGGAATAAGAGGTAATGAAAAATGTTCTTATACCTGGGCAATCCCTCATATTTAGCATAAATGTTTTGCTTAACTATTTTAATTCCGCTCTGGTGATCCTCTAGTCTTCCTTCCTCTGTGATCAGGCTTATCCCTAGAGCTTGGTAGTTGGATTTAGATAAACTCTTGGCTAACCCCTGGCCTTTGATGAGCTTAGTAGGCTTTATTTCTATCTCATATTCTTGTATTTTAGCTATCCATATACCCTTCTTTCCTTCGTAGTCTCCCTGCATGAGGATGTCCTTGACTGCAGTCGTTGGGACAAATGTTGTGATTCTTGATTGCAACACAGACATGTGGAATGACTTCAACATCTTGAATAGTGCATAGGCCTGTTTCTCCAATATATTATACTTCAGTTCAGCATCCCTTAGGACTTGGCTAAAAAAGGAAATGGGTTGCTCGTAACCTTCTTTATTTTTCTGTAATAGCACAACAACAATGGTATATTGGGAGGCAAAAGAAAAAATGTAGAAAGACACTGAATAGTCGGGGCTGACTAGCATTGGGGCCTTAGCCAAAGCTTCTTTGATCCTAGTGAAAGAATCATGGGGGACAAAGCTCCACTTAACTTCATTCTCCTTGAGCATGTTTGTGATACCTTTAACTATCTCAGCATAGTTGGGTATGAATCACCTTAAGAAATTTATCCTCCCCAAAAAGGCTTAGAATTCTTTCTTATTTCTAGGTAAGGGAATAAGGTTGATGGCTTTGACTCGTTCGGGATCAATATTTATTCCTTCCTGTGCTACTATGTGTCTAAGCAACTTCCCCTCAGTCAGGGCGAACTAAGATTTCTTAGGATTCAGAGAGAGGCCATACCTCTTGCACTTCTCGAAGGTATGCTTTAAATAGAGGATACACTCTTCATCAGTCTTAGAAAATACTTTGATGTCATATAAGTAGACTACCACAAATTTATCTTGCTCACCCATGAAATCTATGTCCATAGCTCTCTGAAATGTGGCCCCTGCATTTATCAACCCGAATGGCATGCAGGTGTACATGAATGTTCCCCACGGGGTGGTGAAAGCAATCTTTTTCTGGTCCTTAGGGTGGACTGCCACTTGGTTATATCCAGAGAATCCATCCATCATGGACATTCTGGCTGCACCCACTACCTTTTGCAATATATTATCCATCTTGGGCAGAGGGTAGTTATCTTTTAGAGACACCCTATTTAAATTCTGGAAGTCCACACATAGCCTTATCTCTCTATTCTTTTTTCGAACAAGGACCAAATTAGCTACCCACTCAAAGTATCTTAAAGGTACTATGATCTTAGCCTGCAACAACTTCCTTACCTCCTTTTCAATGGAGGGGAGTAAGAGTGGATTTATCTATCTGAGTTTCTGTTTGCATGGCTTTATCCCACTCTTCAAAGGAATCTTATGTTGAATAATATTTGTGTCAAATGATTTCAAATCATCATAAGACCAAGAAAATACATCTTTGTAAGTTTTGAATAGATCTAAATACCTTTGTCTGTATTGCAAGGGGATTCCTTTGGACAACTTGATCGTCTAGGGTTCCTCCTCTAATCCGATGTTGCAGTATTCTACTTGCTCATCCTTCTCTAGGGACATTTGTTTGGACGTTATGTCATCTTTATTAAAAAGTCTTTCTAGTGGAACAAGTCCACGAGGGATGGTGTTCCCTTTTAGTTGTAAATTTTTTTTCCCAACCACTATGTCTTTCCACGAAGTGGCTTCTTGTTCTGCTTCTTCTTCTTGATTGATGGGGGAGTGGGAAAACTCCCCAACAACTTCTATGAATATTTTTACCTACTCGTCATCTTCGAATACTTGCCATTGTTTGACATTATTAGGGATTGAAGGCCTAGGTTTGACTTCTATCTCATATCTGAGGAGTGGATTTTGTGGGAGCCTGAAAGTTCTTGCAGCTACCGCAAGAGAGTCAGCCATCCTGTTTTCTTCTCTGGGTAGAAACTGGATGATAAAGGCCAGGAATAAATTGTCAATTAAGTACCATACTTCACTACGGTACATCCTCATCCGGGGCTGTTTGGCTTGGCATTGGTCTCAAATCTGCCTTACGACTCGATCAGAGTCTCCATAAACCAATAGGCATTCAATGTTCATATTTCTTGTCATTTGTAACCCTAGGAGAAATGCTTTGTACTCCACCAAATTGTTGGTCACCTCAAATTTGAACTTGAATGAGAGGGGTATCATGCTGCCTTCTGAGGATACCAACAATATTCCAGCTCCATTTCCCTCTTTTGAGTTTGCTCCATTGAAGTACAAATTCCATACTTTGTTTTCATCTGCTCACAAGTGCTCTGACTGCCCGGTCAGGTATACTGATGTTTCCTCTAGGAAGGTCTCATCCTCTTCTAGGAACAGATAAGAGATGTCGCTATCCTTCCCATGCACTAGGGATTTTTCTGAGCCTTTGGCTGGGGTCATGGTTTTCACAAACCTAGATTCTCTGTACAACCTCCTTTGCTCACCTCCAAAAGTGGGAATGGTGGCATACGTAAGATCTAGCTTGATAGAGCCACCCACCTTGGAACCCCAAGATCTAGATAAGAGCATTCCAAAACGAGGAGGTATATCAGCCACCACTATATCCATTACCACACTTTTCACTGGGATTTGAGCCAGGTTTACCACCAAATCCTTTATCATGCCTAAGCACTTGACTCTCTTGGAGTCAAAGGAGTACAGGTCTTTGTATGGTCTAGTGATCTCCAAACCCAGCTGTTCCATTACTGATAATGGCATGAGGTTGTGGGAGGTCCCAGAATCCAACACGAAATTATGCAACAAAAGGTCATGGATCACCAAAGTCACATAGAAAGGTGCAGTATAAGGGTCCAACTCTTCCACATGCGACCAAAAAACAACCATGGGCCTCTCCTCTTGGAGGTTTAAACTATCCTAGGTTGGTGCTGAGGTGACTGGATGCATGAATTGGGAGACCTGAGATTTGTAATTAGGATGTTTTAGAAGCTCAGTCAGAGGAACATGAATTTTTACCTTTTCAAGCTCCTTCTAGAGATTGAATATGGGTTGGGTCTTTTCTGTATCTCCTGGCTCTGTTCTTTCTCCCTTCCCTCTAGCAGTTTTAGGTAGAACCGGTGCCTCCTTTTCTGTGTGCCCCTTCGTACCATCGCTTTCCTTATCTGCAGAGACTCTTGTCTTGGGTGGGTTAGGATGGAGCTTACGTTTCCCTTTGTTTGGTGTTGGTGGAGAAACTTGGGGAGCATTTCCTTCTTGTTGCTCTAGTTCTCTTGACCTCTTCTTTGAAGATCTTATATTATACTTACATTGGGGTTCTGATTACATGAATTCTGCAAACTGTTTGTGATAATAATCCATATCTTCCTCATCTATTGCTGCTTCTATATGATGATTGGCCTCCTGGTGAGCCATATTCTCATGTTCTTCTTCAGCAAAACCAAAATATATATTTCCATGCATCTCCTATGTATCTGACGATTGTTCGTCAAGACCATCTTCCAAGTATAAGGGATGAGGGATCTGCTCAAGTTGCTCCTTTCTTTCCCTTGGAAGTAGTTGCAGTGGAGGCCTTCTATATTGAGGGTTATAGCTCCGATTGTTGACTTGAGAATTCTGTCTGGAGAGGTTCATGTTCTCAATTTCTAGCTTTCCAACCTTTTGTGATAGACTCTTGATGAGTCTGTCTAGATCATCCACTTTGGGTCTGATGATTCTACATCTTGACCAAAGGAGGATGCCTCTTCTTTTCCTCTTTTGGGTTCAGTAGGTTCTTGGTTTACCCTTGACTTCCTTGCCGAAACCAGATTTGATTCCACTTTGAGAGCATCGATTTGAAGTTGGTCTAGAGTTGTTAGGGTCCCACCCTAACCCCCTTATTTATGTCATGGGATCACGTCATAGTCAAGAGTCAATAAAGCCCATATTAATATTTGTAAGTGATTAACCCGCAATTAATGATGGGACCACAGTTAGTTGGGCCGTAGTATTAGATAGATGGTATTAATAAAACCCACGGTATTGGCCCGTGGTATTGCATGTATGAGTCATATATAAAGGATAGAGACTCCCTGCGAGGAGCATCGTGTCTTATTTTGTAATCGAGCTCTGCTCTATTGGAGGTTGCCCCCTCGAAGAGGCATGTGAACATTGCTCTTTGAATAATAAAATCATTGCTATTCTGTGTTCTGGGTATCTTTTCTTCGCATATTCTGTATCTGAGTATTATTTTGCAGGTTAAGAGCATAACAAGTGGTATCAGAGCACTTTCCAGGGCTCGGTAGGATCTCCAATTTTTTTTGGCTAGAGACGTGTTCTGGCGTCTTTAAACCACGGGATCTGTCGTTGAGTGCATAAACCTGCGGATTTGGGGAGGCATGCACGCAGGAAATACAAGAGGTGGTCACGTCTTTTGGACTCCCTTGTAACCCCTGTGGGTACCCCTTCGAGTAGTAGCGCATCAGACAGAACCGCGCACGGACTGTCTTCCACGTACCCTCTGGGTATATAGGAAGCCCCCTAGGCTCCCTTGAAACCTCGCCATAGATAAACCTTCGGCCGTCTTGTGGCTACAGTACACCGAGAACAGCACTCGGAGAGATTACTCGCCCGTACGATAGGGTAGTCGGGTTGTACGGCTAAGGGTACGGTCGATCCTCCTTAGTTAGAGCCCTGAAACATTGGGTCGAGTACTACTGTCAGACCCTTATGTATATTGCGATCTGTAGCACCTGACACTCCTCAAGACCATAGTTCCCTTTTCTATCGGGGGATCACACATCATCTATTCCAGATCCGCGTGTGCAAAGAAGTGCCGCAGCAGCAGACATCAGTCCCGCCGCTCCATCAGATCCGCAGCAGCAGTTGTTCCACCATTCAGATCTCTCAGATCCACCAGATCGGAGTTGTTGTGAAGGGTTCCTGTACCGAGGTATACTTTTCGCAGGACTTTTGGCAGCATTGACATTTTGAGGATTTGGCGACTGCAGTATTGATCAAGGAGTAAAACTCCGTTAGGAGTTTTCCAAAAAAAAAAAAAAAAAACGAGTCTGAGATCTTCCGAGGCGCTTATTGGTGATCTAGCCCATCAGCATCAGGACGACGAGCTGAGCAAGGTGGTACCATTCAATTTATTAGAAAAAAAAAAAAATTGGCGGTCCCAATTTTTCATCAAGTTGGTGTATGGTAGAAACTAGAGCTCAAGCGATGGCCAATGAAAGGCTAGACAAAATTGAAGAAGATCTGAACTCCCTCAACCGTCTGATTGGCGGACTAAGTATCCAGGTACAGAAAGTACTCGAGAAGGGCAAGGAGCCAGCCCAAGAGGAGGCGTCTAATGGCCATGAATACCATGAGGGTGAGTCTAGCCATTCTCCTCATGTCTGGCACACCCATCCACCACCCAGTCAGCGACCTCCCAAGTTGGATATGCATAAATTTGACGGTTCTCACACGTCCGCATGGCTAGCACAAATGGAGCAGTATTTCAAATTGAATCGTATCCTAGATGATGGGACTAAGCTTATGGTGGGAACCATGTACTTGGACAATGAACGATGGCAATGGGGGGAATGGCATCAACGTTGCAATGGACCTTTTCAGAATTGGGCCCAATTTACCAAAGCTCTTCGAGATCGCTTTGAACAGGAAGACTCTTTTTTGGGGTGTCTCACTAAGCTCCGACAGACGGGTACAGTGGATGAATATATTACCGCTTTTGAAGCCTTAGCCTTCCGCACTAAGGGTCTCACAGATGAGTTCTACACGGAATGTTTTATCAACGGTCTTAAAGAAGCCATCAAAGCTCAAGTTCTACTCCACCACCCTCCCACATGGACGGAGGCTTGCTAGGTAGCTCGTAAGGTGGAACGTGCAATAGCAGCCCAATACAGCCGCCCCAATTTCCCCGCTAAAGGTCGTTCCCCACAAGCTCACAACACGACTCAGACACTTAAGATCCAAAAGGTGTCACTTGCGGAAATAGCTGAAAGAAGGAAGCAAGGACTATGTTACTACTGTGATGAAAAATATTCCCCGGGTCATAAATGCAAGGAGCCCAAGTTTTTTCAAATAGATGCCACTGACTACAGCTCAACCGAGGAAGATCGACCAGTTGAGGAACCTGAGGCGATAGAAGAGGACAACCAAAAGGAGATTGTATCTGAATTTCTTCCCCTCAAACTCTCAAAATCAGGGGTTTCCTTAAACATCGCCCAGTAGTAGTCTTGATTGATAGTGGAAGTACCCATAACTTCATCCATCAAAAAGTCGCAGACGCAGTGCATTGTTTTGTACATGCAGTTTCTAACTTCCAAGTCCAAATCGCGGATGGGGGCACCATGAAATGTGAAGGCCGCTGTGAAAATGTCAAACTTCAAATGGGGGATTATCAGTTGAAAACACACATGTTTGCCATCCACATGGGGGGATGCGACATTGTCCTCGGTGCAGAATGGCTCCGCACTCTTGGGCCAATCACAATGGATTTCCAGGAGTTATATATGAGTTTTAAACAAAACAACTGCACACATACCCTCCGTGGACTCCAGGCGGGAGCCCCCTCGATCATCAGCTCGCATAGGATGGAAAAATTGTTAAAAAAGGGCAATCATGGAGTGGTAGCTCAATTTAATGCTATCCAGGTCGTTGAAACCCAGTCCCCGCAAATTCATCCTGAGATGCAACAAATTTTAAATAAACATCGGCAGGTCTTTGACAAGCCTAAGGAGCTCCCACCCTCGCGAGGGGAACATGATCATAGCATCACATTGGTTCCAGGGGCCCAACCCCCAAATGTGCGGCCATACAGATATCCATTCACCCAAAAGAATGAAATAGAAAAGATAATCAAGGAACTTTTGGAAGCAGGTGTCATTCGTCCCAGCATTAGTCCTTATTCATCCCTAGTCGTCATGGTGCTCAAGAAAGACGGAGAGTGGCGGATGTGTCCCGACTTCAGGGCCCTCAATAAGTTGACAGTCAAAGATAAATTTCCCATCCCGGTGGTTGACGATTTGCTGGACGAACTCAATGGGGCTCAATTCTTCACTAAGCTGGATCTTCGCTCAGGCTACCACCAAATTCGCATGAAGGAAGTCGACATTCCCAAGACTGCTTTCCGAACTCATGAAGGCCATTATGAGTTCCTGGTCATGCCATTTGGTCTTTGTAATGCCCCTTCTACTTTTCAGAGCCTTATGAATCACATTCTTAAACCATATCTCAGAAAATTTGTCCTGGTCTTCTTCGATGACATCCTCATCTATAGTGGCACTTGGGCTGCACATCTTCAGCATGTAGATCTACTCTTGCAGCTGCTCCGCCAACATAAATTATTTGTCAAGATGTCCAAGTGTTCGTTTGGCATGGAAGAAGTTGAGTATTTGGGCCACATTGTGGGGCGGGAAGGTGTCAAGGTGGACCCCAAAAAGATCCAGGCAATGCAAGAATGGCCTCAACCTAAGACCTTGAAGAGCTTGAGAGGATTTTTGGGACTCACCGGCTATTATCGTAAATTTGTCCGCAACTATGGCCGCATAGCGAAGCCCCTCACTCAACTCCTAAAGAAAAATTCCTTCTTTTGGAATGAGGAAGCCCAACAGGCATTTACAGCTCTCAAAAATGCCATGTGTTCCACTATAGTCTTAGCACTACCTGACTTCACCAAATCTTTTGTCATTGAATATGATGCTTCGGGGACAGGTATTGCAGCAGTCTTAATACAGGAAGGGGGACCCTTGGCCTTCACAAGCCAACAACTAAGTGGGAGGAATATGGGCCAATCTACCTATGAAAAAGAAATGATGGCCATCTTACATGCAGTCGACACCTGGCGACCTTACTTATTGGGGCGACGTTTCCAAATCCGCACAGATCATCACAGTCTTAAATATTTTCTAGAGCAACGCCTATCTTCCCCACAACAAAATAAATGGCTCGCCAAAATGCTGGGATATGATTATGAGATCATTTACAAGAAAGGGAAAGACAATAGGGTAGCAGATGCATTATCTCGCCAATTTGAGGAAGAAAGTACTCTGCTAGGAATTTCCCTCCCCATTCCAGAATGGATTGAAGAAGCTCGCAGAGAATGGTTTTCACACCCAGGGCTATCCCAACTCATTTCTCAATTGCAGGTAGATCCAAATTCCATCAAGGGCTACTCCTGGCAGGATGATATTCTTCGCTACAGGGACAGAGTCGTAATATCACCAACATCAACCCTCAAAAGTCGCATATTGGCCGAATTGCACTCATCTCCCATTGCAGGACATTCGGGCTTTCAGAAAACTTATGCTCGCACCAGAAAATCATTTTTTTGGACCGGCATGAAAAAGGACATCCTTACTTTTGTAGCAGAATGTGAGGTCTGTCAATGCCACAAAGGGGAAATGGTCAACACACCAGGCACATTACAACCATTGCCCATTCCGACATCAATTTGGACGAAGGTTTCTATGGATTTCGTTACAAGTCTTCCAAAATCAGGGAACAAGTCAGTCATCATGGTGGTGGTGGACCGCCTGTCGAAGTATGCTCATTTCTGTGCCCTACCCCACCTATTCGCACCAACTTTGGTTGCTCAATCTTTCATGGATCAGATATTTAAACTGCATGGCATGCCCACTTCTATTGTGTCTGATCGCGACCCGATCTTCACCAGTAATTTTTGGCAGGAACTCTTCAGAATACAAGGCACTCAACTCAAACTCAGTACTTCATATCATCCGCAAACAGATGGTCAAACCGAAGCCGTCAACAAATGTCTAGAAACTTACCTTAGGTGTTTCACCTCAGAAAAGCAACACCTTTGGGTACAGTGGTTACCTCTGGCTGAATGGTGGTATAACACCAACTATCATGCCACCACCAAAATGACTCCCTATGAAGCCGTATATGGTCAACTTCCGCCTTCCCCTACTTCTTATCTCAAGGGGTGCTCCAAAGTACAAGCAGTGGATCAACTCCTACAACACCGCGCAACCATGCTCGCCCATCTTAGAGAGAATCTTCATCAAGCTCAGAACCGCATGAAGCAACAGGCCGACCAACATCGCTCAGAGCGCCAATTTCAAGAAGGGGATCAGGTCTTTTTGAAGCTGCAACCATATAAGCAAACATCACTCAAAGACAAGGGTTGTCAAAAGCTCTCTCCAAAAATCTACGGACCATACCAAGTACTTCAGCGCATTGGAGAAGTGGCTTACAAGCTGGCTTTGCCACCGACGGCAAAAATCCATCTAGTTTTTCATGTATCGTGCCTCAAGAAAGTGATTGGGAACAATTGCCGAGTTCAAACCAGTCTACCTGAATTGGACGAAGAAGGGTCAATCTGGATTCAACCCGAACAGGTTCTAGACACACGAGACAAGCACTTGCGCGGCCGCATGATTAAGGAAGTCCTCGTCAAATGGAAAGACACCTCTCCGGAAGATGCAACTTGGGAACCAACCACTATTCTTCAGCATTTTCCGCAGCTTCAGCCTTGAGGACAAGGCTAGTCTTAAGGGGGAGGGCATGTTAGGGTCCCACCCTAACCCCCTTATTTATGTCATGGGATCACGTCATAGTCAAGAGTCAATAAAGCCCATATTAATATTTGTAAGTGATTAACCCGCAATTAATGACGGGACCACAGTTAGTTGGGCCGTAGTATTAGATAGATGGTATTAATAAAACCCACGGTATTGGCCCGTGGTATTGCATGTATGAGTCATATATAAAGGATAGAGACTCCCTGCGAGGAGCATCGTGTCTTATTTTGTAATCGAGCTCTGCTCTATTGGAGGTTGCACCCTCGAAGAGGCATGTGAACATTGCTCTTTGAATAATAAAATCATTGCTATTCTGTGTTCTGGGTATCTTTTCTTCGCATATTCTGTATCTGGGTATTATTTTTCAGGTTAAGAGCATAACAAGAGTGAGAGACTTCCTTTCTCTCAGGGTAAAGACAACGTCAGACTCAAAGGCTCCAAAGAAAACCACATGAGTTGTCACTGGCGGAGGCTATATGTTGGATGGTAGGTTATTGTACTGCTTATTGAATGTTTTGATAAATTCTGAAGTATCCTCCTTCGACTTTTTTCTTATGGAATTGAACTTAATGATGAGGTACTCATTGTTCCTCTTTTCTCCCCATTTCTAGGTGAAAGCATTTTCCAGCTCCTCCAAGGTGGTGATGTAAGTATTTGGTAGGCCTTTGAACCAATTTTGGATTCTCCATCAAGACTTTGTACAAAAAGTCTCATGACCACATCCAACTATTCCACATTCAAGTTCTCAACAAAGGCACAAAATGTTTCTATGTGTCTATGTGTTGTGTTTTCATCTTCCCCACTGAATCTAGGCAGAAGCTTAAGGTAATATTGGGGCATGAAACTTAAGGGCTGAGGTAGATCAAGAGGTGCATACTTATTTAGCAAAAATCCTGGAAGAGCCATCTAGATTAGTGGAGGGGTATTAAAATTTTCTTGAGTAACTAGGTTCAATACACAATGTTTGGAGGGGAAAGAGGGTATGTCAGGGCCTTTGGAGTAAGTCCTGAATAATTAGTAGTAGTAGACTAAGAACTGGAGGAGGGAACTTCAAAGTCTGGTGAGGTGGTAGCATAGTTTGGGGGAGTTTTCTCTTTCCATATTTTCTTGGAAATTAATTTTTCAGGGTCAGATATAAATGGGGCTTTCTGCTGGGATGTATCTGAGCGAGTATGAGGCATTTTAAAATATGGGGTTATGAATAATAATGAGGGGGGTGTGGAGTCACCAAGGTGATATGAATGCAACCAAAACAGACTTCACTCACCTAAACTAAGGGTACTCAATTTGTCGTATCTCGGGGGAAAAATCCTTCAATAAGCTCCTTGGCAATAACGCAAAAGATGTTGTGGCTCCTAGAGACAACCTTGGATTGCTTACAAGACCAATGCCTGGGCACATCTAAATTTGTGTGTCTCAAATGATTTATAGGAAACATGAGACATCACTTATCTATATATATATATATATATATATAGGAAATGGGCTAGTTCATTTACCCAAAGAAATAAAACATGGATTTCTGGTACTTCCTCACAACATCAGATCTCAAAAATATGCATGAAAATAGCAGAGGCTGAGTAATTCAAGGGATCAGAGCTTAATAAGCTTTTGCAGAGCATATGAGAGAGGACAAAGAGAAAGAGAAACTCATCACATATAGAATAAGTCTTCAAGAATTCTACACTTAACACATAGAGCTTGAGGCACTAAGGATTTCTATACTTATTTGAGTTACAAGTAGAAATAATGGGTGAAGGAGGGGCAAAATGCTATGATTCATGTGCTACAGATTTAAAGAGATGATTTCAATAACCCACACAAGTATATGCATCTACAGTATTGAGACAAGTGAATCTGTGATATAATTATAGGAACTTGCATTCACATATCAATACAAATAAATCTATGAGGAAGCTTGAAACATTTCTAGCAGCTATAATTTGCATGAATACAGAGAGGAAAGATGGACATAGAATGATATTCAACAGAGGGAACACATACTGTAATTATTTAACAGGGAATCACCATTGTTTCCTTGATTATGAAAAGATCTATGTTACAAAGAAAAATAATCTAAAAATATCATGTAGTCTTTTCTATATAATTTCTGAACCTTTTCTAAGTCTTTCTTTCCCCTATTTATCTGGAGAGGGGAGAAAGAACATTCATTATAGTAAAATATCTCTAGCCTAGTCTCAACTGTCGGGTTGACTAGTTGGCTCAGTCAGAGATGGCTTTGTGGCTCAAAATATTATAGAATTAAAAGCCTCATTGAAAGGAGGCATGTTTCACTACAACAGATAAATAAACATAAATGTAAAAAATACAAAGATCTCCTTTCCCATCTTGTGATCATCTTTGCTGCAGGATTTTTTCTACCTAAAGTATGGCTTCCTGCACTGCTTCACCCTCCTTTTTATTTTATGCCTTTAATTCATTCGACGTTGGCTCCCAGACCCGTGTCATAGTGGACTTCATCTAGATCATCCCATCCTGTGATTTGAATGCACTAACTGTTCCTCTTAAAACCATAGCTGCCGACCCATCACGCCCTTTAAACCTATGTCCTACACTATCAGTGCCTTGACATGGTGGGTGATATGTATTACATTGTACAACGCGGTCTCTCTGGCATGGGCCTTTTTCCCCTAAAACAGGCAAAACGAGAACTTTTGATTTCCCCTTTAGCCCCCTTTTATTATAGCCCCTCATGTGGATTTCCTCATATGACTGGGGGCTGGAAAAAGGGTCTTAGCCCTTAGGCGCTATGGCCTTCAGACCCGTGTCTGGGAGCCTTTTCCTTTGTATCACAAAATTCTACAAATCGATGCTTTACTGTGCTTTTTGCCTTAAGATTCTTCCCCAGACACTTGCGATCACTGATCTGTGGGATCGGTCCCACCTAAGACATCGTAATCGCACTGCTAGAGAGGGGGGCCCTTTACCTTTTCCATAGCGTCGGACAACAGTCAGGACGCAAAATCCTCCTAAGGAAAAATCACTAAACGTATCAAATCTGGGAGGGTTTCCGCATATCCTAATCACATGCCACTTTACCTTTAGCTTTTCCCCTTAACAACTGCAACTGTCGATCTGCGGGGTGATGTCATCACTACCACGTGTCACCCTGTGAGTAGTGACACGTGGCACCTAGAAATGGCCCCATTTCACACTTGAAAACGTTGAAACTGAGTGACATGTGTCTCCAGTACAACCATGTCACCCTTCATACTTCCACATGGAGGAGAGAGAAAGGGGGCCACCCAATTCATGCTTCCCTTTGTTAACTCTTTTCAGCCCTTCCCCAGTGATGTTACATTATACTGCAAAATCAACCCCCACTAGGTCTTTTAAGTTTAGAACCTATTGATCCACCGAGTTGTGGGATTGTGGGGTCGCCGGGATGTGGGATGCGGGATTGCACCATGTGGAGGAGAGAGAAAGGGAGCCACCCTCCTTGGTTTTTCCATGCTTTCCTTTCTTAACTCTTTTCAGCCCTCCCTGGACGATTCACATTATATCGCAATATCACCCCCTACAAGTTTTGGATTTTTCTGTGACTGCTGTGACAGCTGATTTGCAGGATGCGAGATTCGGGATTTCCCTCATACTTCACCATTTTCTTGGTCTTCGAGTTCTAAGGCACTCTTCAATAGGATCTAACTTCTGATCCAGTAGTCCTTTTCTAAACTTCTATATTCCATTGGAAAGCTCTTTCTGAGCACTAGGCACTAGAGGGGATATGATCAAGCTCTGAGATCTTCTGTGGTCTGGGATAGTGGCTTAAAAACTCACTGCTCTTGGGAAACCTTGACCAATTTAATCCCACAATGTAGTGAGTGACAACAAAACCCACTTATTTTCGGTAAATGGTATCATCCACTTCTTCATCTGAAGTGGCAGTCTACTTTTTCAAATTAATCATTAGAGGTGTCTCAATGGGTTTACAAATCTTCATGCAAAATCTTTGTAGTATCTTGTTGGCATACTTTCCTTGAGAAACAAAAAATTCCCCATCACCTTGCCATACTTCCAACCTGAGGCAATAGTGCATGAGACCCATGTCCTTCATTTCAAATTCCCTTGCAAGGTCCTCCTTGTAAGAGTTCATCAACTGCTCATCACCAATTAATATTAAATCATCAACATATAAAACAATGATAAGCAATTTACCTTCTACCAAAATATGATACAGGTTCACATCCGATTCACTTTTGGTGAAGCCCAAACTAGTGAGATAACTGTGAATCCTGGTTTACCAATCAAGAGGTGCATGTTTGAGACTGTACAATGCTTGCTTGAGTCTGCACACATTAGACTCCTGATCAAATATCTCAAAACCTTTTGGTTGTTCGATGTACACCTCCTCCTCAATAACACAATTGAGAAATTTTGTTTTTACATCGATCTGTTGGATCTTACACCCCATTTGCATATCCAATGCAAGAATTGATCTAATGGATGAATACCTTGCTACAGGAGCAAAGGTTTCCTCATAGTCAATTCCCTCAAATTGAGAAAATCCTTTGGTCACAGATCTAGCCTTATACTTCTCTATTCTTCCGTTTGCTACATGCTTAACCTTGAAGATTCATCTTGAACCCATAATTGATTTATTTACAGGTCTTGGGACCACTTCCCAAACATTGTTCTTCATGATGTTTTTGTATTCTTCCACCATTGCATCAACCCAAACATGTTTCTCTACTACTTCCTTAAAAGAGGATGGCTCAGTATCTACAAGCTCAATCATTATAGCCATGTAGCCAGTGTACCTCTCAGGTGACCTGCTTTGCCTGTGCAAATTTGAATGAGCTCCCACATGCTCCCTTGCATCCTGCACTTATTCTTTCACCTTCCCTAGTTTTTTGTCTCCCTTCCTTGGATGGTTATGCTTGAGTGGATGTCTCCACTTTCTTCTGCTCAATTTTTTGGTTGAAACACAACTTCCTAAGTCGCCTCCTTTGGAGCTAAAAGCTCCTCTTATCGTGGGATCTGAAGCTCCCTCTCAAGAGAGCACCACATCACTTTATCCTCATTAAACTTTACATCCCTTGTAATGAGGTGATCAATATTTAGCTCAAAAATCAAAGTGCTCAGAATCACTCAAACACTGAACGACCACATCCATCTCAGTGATATGATCCCAATGCAACTCGTTTCACTCAAAACGAAGTTTGTATGAGGAAGATAAGGGCTTTTGTATGCTTTTCCAAACAGAGGAATTTTGAAAAATTTTTTTACAGCCATTGCCTAGTCAACAGTCCATACTACTGACGTGGCAGGTGACTGTGCAGGTCAAAGGTTTGGTCAACAACCAGTGAGGTCACGCCAAGTGGCACTTGTTTGATTGGTCTACAGTTGATGAATTGGCCTTTTTTTATTAGACAGGGGAGGACCAATGAGAAGGAGACATGTGGAAAGCCTAGAGGCCACCAAGTGTCCCTCCCCAATGGCCTATCAGAATCGGCGCGTAGTGAAAAATTTTATTGGCAGGTTGGCGGAGTCGAATCCGCGACCTCGCCCACACAAGCCCAAAGTCTTACTGCTATGTCACACTGCTGATACTTAACATATAACGGGTGTGATATGTATTTCATATGATATACGTGGCATGTTGGGGGAGTAGAGGCCAACCTCGCGAGCTAGCCCCCTCTGCATGTGACCACCACCACAAAACCAGGAGCGGTGCTTAGCACTAACCATGCTAAGTGAATATTAACGATTAATTAAACCATATTTATCCATTAATTAAGGTGGGATTAACTTGGCAGTAGTTTTGGTGGGTCCGATAAATTTGAAATTTACTCCATTTTTGGCAGGGTTAACTGTACTTTCTCCAATTTTGGTGGAGTTTTCCTAGGGAAAAATAAATAGGCAATAATTTTTGCAATTTCGACCAATTTTGGCTCAGAAAAAGTCATTCCTAGATGATTTTGATGTGCTGAGCACATTTAAGCAGGTTTCAGGAGTAGTAGAGCATGGTAAACAACACTTTTTTTCCATTTTGAGCTAATACAAAGGCCCAAGCCATGGAAGCTGGACTAAGGAGATGTAGCCCAGGAGGGGTGAACTCCTTCTTCAAAACACTGTGTCAAGTGTTCATTTTGATGGTTTGTTGTATATTTGTTTGTTGTTGTTCAACACTTTATTTACATGCTATTTTTCTCATGAATTTGACATAAAAGTTGACAAATTTACCTGTTACATTCACAAACACCATAATGAAACCTATTCACATAAAGACAATGATGAGCAATTGTTTTTTTAATTATGAAGTTGAAATTAGCACAACAAAACTAACATTCAACAACAGGTCACCTTCGCACAATTGTCATTCTGAGGGAAGGTAATTACACATGGTAATTGTGTGGAATTTCACTGTAATCCACAAAAGCTCCCAACTCTATTGTCGGCTCAAGCTTCTTCCTTGAATATTTGGAGACATGGCAATAAACAAAGGCTCCAAAAATCTTGAAGTGAGACACATTCGACTTTCTCCCCAAGAAATCCTCCTTCGGTGTAATGATATAAGAATCTAATGAGGGCTCCAGTTCTGCAAGTAGACTATTGTGTTACATGCCTTTGTGCACAAATGCACTAGCAGGCCTTGGTCACATCGCATATCTCTCACGACTCCAATAATGATTGGGTTCTTTCTCTCAATTACCACATTTTGTTGCAGGTTGTTGGGTGTTATCAACTCTCTTTGAATGCCTTCTTCCACACAAAAATCCTTGAAGTCATTCGAAACATACTCACCTTCATTGTCACTCCTGAGAGCCTTCACCTTCTTTCCGGTCTCTTTCTCAACTAGTGCCTTGAATTCTACAAACTTTGAGAATTTCTCATCCTTCTTCCATATGAAGAAGGTCCAAAACTTCCTTGAGAAACTATCAATAAAAATAACAAAATGTTTGTGTATGGTAGTGAAAGTTGTCAAGGAAGGCCCACAAACATGAGGGTGGACTCTTTCTAAGACTGCATGTTCTTTGTTGTCTCGTTCATGGAATGTATATTTCACATAATTCCCCAAAGTACAACCCTTGCAGACATCTTGCTGCTCAAATGATCCTTTATGGATGTCACTCGTTGTTTGCTGCATAATTTTCATGCACCATGATGCAAATGGTCCAACTTCCTGTGCCAAAGTTCACCGACATCACAGCTTTGCACTTTCTCTACCTTACTTCTTAATTCAACATAATCTTCCACATCCAACTTGTACATGTTCTTCATTTGAACCCCAATTTGCATCACCTATCCAGTGGCTATGTGTCTCTGGAATTATTTACCTTTACTGAAGATCACATCATAACCACAGTCTTCAAAAACTGCTACAAAAATGAGATTCTTATTTAGGCATGGAGCAAACATGACATCTTTGAGGTTACTGTACCAATATTAGTAGCATTGTACCTTTTTTAATCCCCAAGATCAATATGCATATGGAGATATTTCTCCTTCGGGTTACTCAAAACTCTCTACTCCCTGTCATGTGGAACAAGGCACCAGAGTCAAAGTACCACAATCATAAATTAACAACAATCGCAATCACAAATTAACAACGCTCGGTTGATGGCTCCCCCTGCAAATCAAACCAAATGGAATAAAAATAACCATTTGAATATAAAGTATTCATATTATTTGGTAACATACTTTCCTTTCTTATGTTGTTATATGTTCATTTATGTTTCCTTTTTCATTATGTGTAATTCACTTTTCTTGTGATAGGAACATCCATTCCCATATAATTTATAATGTTGTCCTTTCTAGTGAAATTTTGTGCATTGTTCTTCAAGGTTGTTGGTATAAGTGCATAACTGCATCCACCATTCAACACAAAGGAAAGTATCCATCTCATCAAGTGGCAGAGCATACAGTCCTAATTGTAGTTCCAAATCTTGGATTTGAATAGGGATTTTATGAAACCTTCCTACTCCTTTGACCTTTCATCCATCAAATATTGTAATTGTCAGGTCATTGGTGGGGTACACAAATAGGTTTAGTTGCTTAGTGAAATCAATGCCGATGTAGTAAGTTTTGTTGAAATCCATGAGTATCATTACATTTCTATCTTTTATGATTCCCATGAGCTTTAGGTTCCTAGGTTGTAATTGCCCCATCATGATTGCAAGTGGAACTGTAGGTTTGCTTCCCTATTTTCTTGGAACATGGGTCTTATTAGCTTCCTAAGATGAGGTAGAATACACTTAATTGAAGGTTCTTGTACTTGCTATTTTCAAGTAGTAGTTTCTTTTTGAGATACATCTTTTTCATTTCTATTTTTTTGGGTGCATGAGATTGAAACTAATTAGAGTGTTGGCATTTCTTTGTCATCTATTTTTGGTGTTTTAATTTTAATGTTATTGGGTTGACTTGTTCTACCTTGATTTATCTCATAGAACAACCTTGATGCTTCTTGGTAACATATTTTCCTTGCTTCTATTGTTATATGTTCATTTATGTTTCCTTTTTCATTATTTGTAATTCACTTTGCTTCCCTATTTGCTTGGAACATGGGTTTTATTAGCTTCCTAAGATGAGGCAGAATACACTTAATTGAAGGTTCTTGTACTTTCTCTTTTCAGGTAGTAGTTTCTTTTTGAGGTACATCTTTTTTAGTTCTATTTTTTTGGGTGCATGAGATTGAAGCTAATTAGAGTGTTGTCATTTATTTGTCATCTATTTTTGGTGTTTTAATTTTAATGTTATTGGGTTGCTAATTAGAGTGTTGGCATTTCTTTGTCATCTATTTTTGGTGTTTTAATTTTAATGTTATTGTGTTTACTTGTTCTACCTTGATTTATCTCGTAGAACAACCTTGATTCTTATTGGTAACATACTTTCCTTGCTTATGTTGTTATATGTTCATTTATGTTTCCTTTTTAATTATTTTTAATTAATTTTTCCTCCCTATTTTCTTGGAACATGGATCTTATTAGCTTCCTAAGATGAGGCAGAATACATTTAATTGAAGGTTCTTGCACTTGCTCTTTTCATGTAGTAGTTTCTTTTTGAGATACATATTTTTCATTTCTATTTTTTTGGGTGCATGAGATTGAAACTAATTGGAGTGTTGGCATTGCTTTGTCAGATCTTTTTGGTTTTTTGATTATAATGTTATTGGGTTGCTAATTAGACTGTTGGAATTTCTTTGTCATCTATTTTTGGTGTTTTAATTTTAATTTTATTGGGTTGAATTGTTCTACCTTGATTTATCTCATAGAACAACCTTGATGCTTCTTGGTAACATACTTTCCTTGCTTCTGTTGTTATATGTTCATTTATGTTTCCTTTTCCATTATGTGTTATTCACTGGGCTTCCCTATTTTCTTTGAACATGGGTCTTATTAGCTTCCTAAGATGAGGCAGAATACACTTAATTGAAGGTTCTTGTGCTTTCTCTTTTCAAGTAGTAGTTTTTTTTTGAGATACATATTTTTCATTTCTATTTTGTTGGGTGCATGAGATTTAAGATAATTAGAGTGTTGGCACTGCTTTGTCATCTATTTCTAGTGTTTTAATTTTAATGTTATTGGGTTGACTTGTTCTACCTTGATTTATCTCATGAATTGTGGTTGACATTTTAGATTTACCGAGGGATTTTTGAAATTTATTGATCTATCATTGACTCAACTTGGCTTTCAAATTGTCTCTCAATCCATTCTCTATGCTCATTATTTGTTCTTGATGTTTTCTCTTATTGTCGATACATCTTATTAGGTCTTACCAAAAATAAAAAACTATAGCTTGGGGACATTCAAGATTATACTGTGCAACTCTGTATAAATCCATTTGTATAGCATGCACACAAGATTAAGATATAAATAACATTTTAATCATGCCCTTCACTACTGAGAGAAACTCCCATGGACTCCACCCAGTAAAGAAATTAACGTATCATGCCTATTTCAACACAACCTGCAATAAATAAAACAAAATCATAGATTTTGAAAGTGGAGCAACTGAAATTTCATCAATTAAGGAGACATAAGCATTATCTTCATAACAACACTAATTAAAAATAGTTACACCATTGAAATCATAATATGTTTGTAAAAATATACGAGGCACATTTCGTCTATTCCTATGCATTGACATGTTAAAGCCTTCAAATCATGAACAACATGCAGGGGCTATTATAAATGATCTCCATGATGCTCACAGAATGCATGATGAACTCAAAATCTTTATAGAGGCAGTAAGATGGTAAATTCGAATAATAAATTTATAAAGTAAAATTCGTAACATTGTAACAATAAACATGGTCATAGATTTTCATATGTACAATTAATAAATCGATTTCTGGATTTAACAAAATGCTTTTGGATGATATGGTGTTCGATTGTTGATTAACTTGTCAATTATATCCCTATTTGCTATTAATTTGTCAATTTTTTTCGATTCTTTTTGAGACTTCACAATCCTATCTATAATTTGCTTGGTACTATTAGCTTCATCTTTAGAATGATGAACATCAACATGTGCTTTGTCATTATCACCTCCCTCCATTCTGATACTCGATGCTCTTATCCACTTCTTAACTATTAGGTAGGAGTTAAACATGATGACTTTATGACATCTTTAGGTAGAATGTATAGGTTACTTCGACAAACCTATTGGGTGGGTTAAATTTAGAATGTTCTAAACATTTTAATATCACTTAATATTTTTAAGGTAAGATATGCTTTCTGGTTACTTGCATCTAACCCAACTTCCATTATTCAAAATATTTTGTAAATCTGCAAATATACTATGATCTATTATGACCCATGTATGGCATATAAATAAACATGTATTAAAACCTTAATAATTTTTTTTTATAACAAGGCAGAATAATTGTTAAATTTCCAAGAATGAAAATAAAAATAAATTAAGAAATACTTTCAAACTTGGGTGATTTGAAGCTAAGTTGAATTAGAAAGATTTTTATCTGTGGAATGAACACAAAAATAAATTAGTAAATACTTTCAACCTTCTGTTGATTTGAAGCTAAGTTGAATGAATAAGAGATTTGTATTTGAGTTGAATTAGAGATCTCTAGTTGTTTTCCTCTTGCAATTCTCCAACCATCCAACAGCGTAGAAACAACATTTCCTACTACCTAGCCTTCTGACAGATTTCTCTAAACAATGATCTTTTGCACAACCTAACCCTTCACTAAATGTTTTGTCTACACATTAAATTTCTTCCATTTTGTGATGAGACAATATCACATTTATTAAATTCCTTGGATTTGGTGATGATACAATATGATATTTATGTTTCTATTACTTTAGCCATGTGACTTCTTTAGGATTTTCCTAGCACATTTTTAAGTGCATATTGGGTTTTTCTTTAGGCTTTTCCTAGCACATTCTAAAGTGAATATTGGGTTAAGTCTTGATAAAATTTGGGATAATTATAATTTTAAGTTGTTAAATCTATGTCATAGAGTTCTTAAATACGCTTAATATATTTCTACATCCAAAAATATAATTTAAATGACAAAACATCAACATCCTATCAAAATTAAATCATGTAAATTTCAAGAAAAATAGCAAATCACCTGATCTTTATACATTAAATCAAAATGTTTACACCATCTAGATTAAGTTGATCCAATATCCATGAACCTTATCCAACTAATCATAATACATTAAATCAAAATATTTACACAATCTAGATTAAGTTGATCCAATATCCATGAACCTTCTCCAACTAATCATAGGGTAATTTCCTAAACCTAGTTATAGTACTAGGTCAAAGCTTTTCCCAACTTATCATGAGGTAATCTCCTATGCCCTTTGTTTTATCACTTCATCCAAGGTGTGCATAACTTTTGAGTCAATGCATCATGAATTAAATCTTGATATCATTATTCGAGTGATGTGATAGTGATAGGGATCTTGAATGTGACCATCAGTTTAACAACGAACAAACGCTTGGCCATGCATTTAAACACTAATTTATATAGACCCAGTTCCTAAAATCAATAAATTGCTAACATCATAATTTATAATTGCTTGATGAAACTATCAATCACATGTATAAATTCCGAAGGAGAACATAGAAGATGATCTTGAAACTAGGTTAAATTATTGTAGTATTCCATTATTCAATCACAATAGGTATTTATTTAATATCATTCTCCTATAAACTAGGGATTTATTTATTATCATTCCATTATTCAATCGTAATAGGTATAAATATATTAAATTCGATTTATTGAATTTTTTTTAACAGGGATCAGAGAACGCATTAAACATGGTTGAAAAATGGACATTATGCATGGAACTTTCTTGTTATCCAAATCGAAGGCAAGCAGTGATTACTTATGTGCTATGCAATATTGTGATGAACAACGTCCTCCAAAGGAAAAGGAATGTACCTAGAATAACAACAAACAATGAAGCATATTATATTGCATTGATATAAGGCTTAGGAACAACTAGGGAGTATGGATCCAATGGAATTGTAGTCTTCGCCAATTCTGAACTTGTGTGCAACTGAATGAAATGCGTGTACCAAGTTAAAAATGAGAGGTTAAAACAATTGCATGGAGAAGAAAAAAATATTGTTAGACAATTTCAATCACTTAACATAAGATATTGCACAAATGTTAATAGGATGTCTAGTGATCTATTGTATGGGGCAATGCCAATTTAAGATTTGTGTGTGAAAGATGAATTAAGTAAGCACAACCTAGTGAAATTTACATGTTTTAGAAAATTTTGTATTTAATTTTCAAAATGTGCGTGCTTCAACATTTCTGTTTTTAGTCTCGAGTATATTTTAATGAAGAGATTCAAATTGTTACATTAATTTTCTGAATTTTTTCAATGTTTTTAAATATCAATTTTAAGGTCTTAAAATGCATGATGTAATTTTAAGAGTTACATCAATTAAATGAAAATTAAATGCATGTGGTAACTTCAAGGGTTATATCAATTTTCAAAATTTTCTCAATCCTTTTGAATAGAAATTTCAAGATTTTTAAATGCTTGAGGTAACTTCAAGGGTCACAACAATTTTCTAAATTCTTGATCTATATATCTATATATATCCATATCAAGGATGAGAATTTTCCACATGATCCTTCGAGGCGAGCATCAATAGAGTCTCATGCATCTACTAGAGGGGGAGGTCGAGGTCATGGATCAAAGAGAATATCAAATGAAATGGGGGAGGTCCATCATTCACATCATGGTATTTATTATGTGTGTGTTCATTTTCTTAAATGATAAATAAGTAGAATCATATGTATGTACACATATATATTGAATTGATTTTTACTTTTTTTAGAAGCTTCGCTCACTATGTCGTCGCTTGATGGTGGTCAACTTTCTCCGGGTGGTCATCAATATTAGGGTGGTCAACATTCTCTAGGTGGTCATCAATCTTAGAGTGGTCAACATTTTCTGAGTGGTCATCAATCTCAATCGGATCATCATGATCAACATCATTTTGGTAAATTATATATATATATTTTTATGTTAAAACAAATTTGTACATGTAAATGAATTGTATATACATATGCATGTACATGTCTATCTTGCATACATGTATGAATACATTTGTTCACATGTTTTTATATTTATGTAATTTTATATATTGATCCAGAGGGTGAAAATGTTGGTCCAAGTAGACGTAAGTGAAGCGGGACAGTTCAAGAAGAAGGCCATACACCAATTACCACTTATCCATCTGATAATCCTAATGAGCTTCCCTGGGAAACAAACCTCCAAAAATGTACATTTCAAAGGTGCAAAACTCATTATTCAGAATTGAGGAAAGATCTTCAGAGTTTGGAGCTCCTTGTAGAGATTTGAGAAAGCTTAGAAATAATTGGTCATTCTCTAAGCTCATTTCTTGATATTTACGAGAAGCTTGGGCCAACCATAGATTCATTTATAGATATGATGAGGCATAGAAAGGAAGTAGTAATGGGTCTCGATAAATGGGTCGAGGTTAGTAAAAGGGTTACAAAATAAAATGAAAAATCTATGTTTAATTTCAAAGAAGGGCCGAAAAGAAAGATGCTCAAGGTGCAATATTTCAAGCACCCTGATATAGCCAGCCATTTGTATTATAGATTCCTTGCAGCGTATGGAAACTTGCCATGGAATGATGACGTTCCATTTTATTTGTAAAATTCTTTTATGCAAAATTCTTTTATGCAAAATTATTTTTGGGTATGAAATCCGATTATAATGACCTTCCATCTAAATATTATGGTACTGGGAGAAGTCAGTTATATGATTGTAAGGGCGCAATACGTGATACTGAATTGCCTCACCCTTAGCCACCTTTGGTACGCCAACCTCCTCTTTTGGTAACTTTGCAACCAGAGATGGATGCCACTTCTCAAATTGGTCAAGAAGGAAGGGATTCCATTATAGACAACATCCAAAGTGCATTGACTAGAATTGATATTGGTCTAAATCGACAAAGAGTATGAGCTAATGCACGTGCTAATTTTTTATATAAAATAGATGAGGAGATAGATAATATGAATACTAAAGAGATTAAAGCATATGCAAAGGCTTGTCATAATGGTTGGCAAGACCTATTTTTTCATGAATAAGAGGGTGTGGGATCGATATGTGTTAATGGTTAGGGTGGATATTTTAATGTAATTTGTAATGTATGTGTTAATGTCGATTCAAATACATTTTGTTATTTTTTTCAGGTATAATCTAGCACAAATGTATCATATGTTTACCATTTCTAGTTAACTCGTTTGTTGAATGTAAATTTTGATAATTTCACGGTCCCAGGTTTAGATTCCAAACAAGATATTTTGAGAGATGTTAGTTTTTTTTTTTATGAGTTCACATTGATACAATTATTATTCTAATTTTATTATATCGGCAATGTGATGACATATTTTAAAAAGAAATAATTATGTATATATAATTAAATGTTAATAGATTCTGATTCTGACCAATGTTTTGGACAAAGTGCCACCCTCTTCCTCCCTATTAGGAGATGTCTCAAATATTCGATTGCCACAAGTATGAATATTTCACTTATGTTTTGTTATAAATTGAAGTGCAAGTTTCATTAAAAAAATGAGAAAGATTTATCTTATAGTTTTAAAATTTTGGAATTTTAGGTTTGTGGAGACGATTTCCATTCTCCAGGGACTTTAGCGATGGAGTCAACAATGGGAATAGAATCATCTAAACAATTTGAAAAAATTGTGTAACAATTTTTTAATATTGCGAGTTTATGCATTTTCATGTGCAATTTTAAATTTTTAATATATACATGTACATGTATTATATAGGGCATCCAAGAGGGCATAATGCATGACGAACACCAGAAGGGTATAATGGAGGGGGAACACCATGAGGAATTGCATGGAATTTGAAACTTTTTATAATTTTGTTTTGATGATTACATTCTCATTTAATTTTATAACATTAAAATTTAATTTTAAAGTACATAATCTTATGTATATATGCAATTACAAATGTTGTGCAAGGTACCCATGATTCAGATGAGAGCATGAGGAGGTTGATATATCATATATTTCAACGAGATTCTCTAAATTGATGTAGCTTTTTATTTTTCAACAATCTTTTAATCTTATATTTACTTTTATCATGATATAAATTTTGGACATATTTAAAGTATAACTCTTTATTATGAATTGATGCATCTTATTACTTGACAACTTTTTATTATATATTTACTTTTTTAATAGTATAAATTTTAGACATACTTTAAATCTTGAACTCTTTATTATGATTTAATACATGCTAATTTTGGAGTTTATGTACAATTTGCATGATGTATGGTTTGATGTTTAGAACTTGGTTTTACATATTTAAGTTCATGAATATGTAGCAAAGAAAGTAAATTTTCATTTATTTGGTACTTTTTGCATTCAATCATTCCTATAATGTTAGTAGATGATTCTTAGGTTTTGTTTAAAGTTGTTTTGTCAATTTATTTAAAATGAATCTAGAAAAATTGCAAATCACAGAACATGACCTACTTTTTCATTTGAATGAATCTTATAGTTTGTTGTAGATGTCTAAAACAATAACTTAAAATTGCATTATAAAATATGGTATGTACATTTTACATTCATGTATAGAAAGGCTACTATGGATGTCGGTTGATAGTTAACTTTTAATATAAAGTTGTTTGAATGCACAAACATAAGTTAGATAAAATTGCATTATAAAACATGGCCCACAATTTACATGATGCATGCATGGTTTGATGCTTTTAAAGGTTTTACATATTTTCATTTAGTTGGTGTTGAAATATGGCAACAAGAATATTCCAATTTAATTTGTCCTTGAATTAAAATCAAATTTAGTCTTAACAGCTACTTGGAAATAATTAATTAATTTATTTTAAATTAATTAGCTGGAGAAATTCAAGTTAGAAGTCTTTCTGAAGTCGTGCAAGGGTTATCCCTTAAATTAAGGAGATAAGATTGAGTTATATTTAAGTTGTAATTAATTAACTCAGTTTACTGAGTTAAGTCTAGTTAAATTAGTTCCAAACTGTTTGAGGAACTAATAGTGAGTTAATAGTGAGTTGATGCATTAATGCACTCAACTAGTGCTACTCCAGTTAACTGAAGATTCCCTCATCAGAAACTCATCCATGTCTATTCTGAGAAAGACCCAGTTGAGATAAATGTTCAAGGAAAGTGTACTATCAGTTGCATGTGTTTTCTCATGGAGAAAACTCATGCATGCAATCAAGGATTTATCCTTGAGGATTGCAAAGTTTTGAAGGAGGGTTTTCCACTTGGTAATAGGAAAATCATCCACAAGGAACAATACAAGAAAATAGGAGCTTGGAGGTTAGAGAGGAAGGCTGGAGAGAAGCCAAGATTGCCTGTGAGAATCTATGAGGATTGTACTGAGATCTGGCTAGTTGTGAGAGCTAAGGCTTTGTATAATTCCTATGTATTTTCCACATGTATGATAATAGAATAGTGTGGGGTTTTTAGCTGAGGCTTTCCCCAAAGTATTTTCATGTGTATTGTGCCATTGATTCTTCTTCTTCTGATTATATTATTCAGCTCGATCTTTAAGCTTCCGCAAATTGATAGTAGAAGTAGGTTATAGTATTCTACTTTGATTTATATTGCATTAGTGGGTTAACCTACACAGATTTTCTACATGGTACCAGAGCTGTGAACAGTATACTAAGAAGAGAATTTGAAGTTTGAAGTTCGGGGTTGCAGATGCAAATCGAATTCATATCATACTTCAAGGTTGGCCAATGGCGTTCTATGGCTTGAGACTCGAGTATGCCTTGGAAGGTAGCTTGAATTACATAGCATGGAAAGATATAATGGAGGTTATATTAGAAGACAATGGCTTAAAGGAATTCATTAATCAAGAAATCCCAAAGCCAGCTTCAACTAATGCACAAGAGTTGGCTGAGTGGAAGAAGTGTGTGGCAAACGCGAGACAGATCATCCTTAAGGGAATTCGAGCCCATATTGTCTCGAGTCTCCATGGGAAGGATAATCCATTTTCAATGTGGAAGACATTGAAGGACCTCTACAAGAATAGTAGTGACCAGAGGAAATTGGCACTCAAGGATAAGCTTTGAAGAATCAAGATGGAGAAGGGCGATACTATTTCCACATATCTGAACAAGCTCACCACTTGCAGAGATGAGTTTGTCAGTGTGGGAATAACTACTTTCGATGATGATATGGTGATACTCGCTCTCCTTGGCCTTCCAAAGAGTTGGAATAGCTACCAGGACTCTGTGAATGGAAGGGAGAAACTGCCAGATTAGGAACGAATGTGGTCGGGTCTTATGTAGGAGGAGATCAGGAGGAGCACACGAGATGGTTCTTCATCCAAGAATGATGATGAAGAAAATCTGGCCTTAGCAAGGCAAGGAAAGGGAAGGGGAAGGCTTCCCATTTCAAATCGAATTCTTCTCATGGAGGGAAGAAGGGTGACATGTCTAAAGTAAGATGCTTTAATTGTCACAATATGGGACATTATGTGACTAATTTCCCATCGAAGAAGTCCAAGAATGGATCCTCGTAAGGATCGGAAGGTGAGGCATTAGCCTCTCAATTTGAAATGGACTTTACCCTCATCGCATGCATGGTGTCATCGATGATGTGTTGTGTCTAGTATCTTGACAGTGGAGCCTCATTCCACATGACCATTGATAAAAATTTATTCAGTGCCTTGGAGGAGAAAGACCTCAAGATGTGCATAGAGATGGGTGACGACGGAAGGTATAGTGTTTCAGGAGTGGGCACAATTTCTTTTCAAAGGGAGCATGGAGCTCATTTCACCTTGACAGATGTGATGTATGTGCCTGGACTGAAGAAGAACTTGGTATCCGTCATGTGTTGGAGGACAAAGGCTACGATGTTGTCTTCAGTAAAGGAAAGGCGTTCCTAAGACACCTAGCCATGGGTCAGACCAAGAGGATAGGGATTCAGGTGAAGAATATCTATAAACTAGAGGTAGATGATTATACATCATTGAGTACGAAAGTAGAATTGGTGCAAAGCCAAGACATTGGCGAGTTGTGGCACAGGAGGTTGTGCCATTTGCATCATGGGGCTTTGACGATAATGCATCAGATATCTACAGGACTTCCCAAAGGTAAACTTGAGAAAATTGACAGATGCAAAGGTTGTACCTTGGGAAAGTACACCAAGTCTTCCTTTCTTGATTGAGACAATCGAGCAGAGGCTATCTTAGAGAGAGTTCATACTTATTTGTGTGGACCATTCTTGACAGCATCCAAAGCGAAGCAAAGGTGTTATGTGATTTTCACTAATGACTATTCTAGTAAATGCTGGATTTATTTCATGCGGTAGAAGTACCAAACTTTCACAAAGTTTTGTGAGTTCAAAGCTTTGGTCGAGAAAGAGTTAGGGAAGAAGATCAAGGCCTTGATAAGCAACAACGGTGGAGAATATGTCTCTCAAGAGTTTAAGGACTTTTTTGCAGTGGAAGGAATTAAACGAGAGTTTACAACACCTCATAACCCACAACAGAATGGGGTGGTCGAGAGGAACAACATAACTATTGTAGGGGCAACACGGGCAATGCTGCATGACCAAGGCATACCACTTCACTTGTGGGCTGATCCATGCAACACAACGGTCTATTTGCAAAATAGAAGCCTGCATCGCATACTTGGGATGAAGACACTAGAGGAAGCTTTCTTCGGTAAGAGACTAGATGTGGGTCACTTCAGGAACTTTGGCTCATTGGTATATTGCCATGTGACAAAGAATGCACAGAAGAAGCTTGAGCCGACAAAAGAGTTGGGGATATTTGTGGGATACATTGATACACCTCACAACTATCGGGTGTACTTGCCTACCAGTCGGAGGACAGTGGTTCACAGAGATCTTAAGTTTGATGAGCAGAAGGCCATGCGAGTTTCCCTTGAGAGGGAGCTCCAACTATAGGCTGTGGAGGAACTGTTGGTTCCTAAGGAGGAGGAGCTTCAGACTGATGCGGAGCAGCCGCATGCAAAGGTTCCAGGAGTGGAGACATCCACTCAAGCAGAGTCTTCCAGAGATGGACAGAAGTGCACAAGAGAAGCTGATAGATTGTTCGAGGATGCGAGAGAGAATGTGGGAGCACCATCTTCTCAGCGCAGATAGAGGAGGTCACCTGAGAGGTACAATGGATACATGGCCCTTGCTGGGGAATGTGTTGAGACCGAGCCATCTTCCTTTGAGGAAGCAGTGCACTAGCCGATTTGGGTTGATGCTATGGTGGAGGAGTATGATCCCATAGTGTTTGGGACGTGGTTCTGAGACCAAATAACAAGTCAGTTGTGAGTTCTTGTTGGCTTTACAAGGTAAAGCTAGTTGTTGATGGTAGTGTGGAGAATCATAAGGCAAGATTTGTTGCCCGTGGCTTTTCACAGGTCGAGAGGATCATGTTGCTACAGTATATTTTGACAGAGGAGCAAGATGTTGACATTTTGACAAAGGCATTGTCAAACTATAAATTCGAGTTCCATAGAGACAGGATCAGGGTCGCAAATAATCCCTTTCTTGTTGAGAGGGAGTGTTGAAATATGGCAATAAGAATATTCCAATTTAATTTGTCATTGAATTAAATTGTGAATTAAAATATAATTTTGTCTTAACAACTACTTGGAAATAATTAATTAATTTATTTTAAATTAATTAGTTGGAGAAATTCAAGTTAGAAGTATTTCTGAAGTCATGCAAGAGTTATCCCTTAAATTAAGGAGATAAGATTGAGTTATATTTGAGTTGTAATTAGTTAACTCAGTTTACTGAGTTAAGTCCAGTTAAATTAGTTCCAAACTGTTTGAAGAACTAATAGTGAGTTAGCAATCAGTTGATGAATTAATGCACTCAACTAGTGCTGCTCCAGTTAACTGAAGATTCTCTCATCAAAAACTCATGCATGTCTATTCTGAGAAAGACCTAGTTGAGATAAATGTTCAAGGATAGTGTACTATTAGTTTCATGTGTTTTCTCATGGAGAAAACGCATGCATGCAGTCAAGGATTTATCCTTGAGGATTGCGCAGTTTTGGAGGGTTTTCCACTTGGTAATAGGAAAATCATCCACAAGGAACAACATAAGGAAATAGGAGCTTGGAGGGTAGAGAGGAAGGCTTGAGAGAAGCCAAGATTGCCTATGAGCATCTGTGAGGATTGTACTGAGAGCTAGCTAGCTGTGAGAGCTAAGGCTTTGTATAATTCCTATGTATTTTCACATGTATGATAATACAATAGTGTGCGGTTTTTAGCTGAGGCTTTCCCCAAAGTATTTTCTTATGTATTGTGCCATTGATTCTTCTTCTTCTAGTTATATTTTTCGACTTGATCTTTAAGATTCCACAAATTGATAGTAGAAGTAGGTTATAGTATTCTGCTTTGATTTATATTGCATTATCGGGTTAAGCTACACAAATTTTCTAAATGGTATCAGACCTTTGAACAGTATACTGGAAGAGAATTTGAAGTTTGAATTTTGGGGTTGCAGATGCAAATCGAATTCATATCATACTTCAAGGTTGGCCAATGGTGTTCTATGGCTTGAGACTCGAATATGCCTTGGAAGGTGGCTCGAATTACATAGCATGGAAAGATAGAATGGAGGTTGTATTATAAGACAATGGCTTGAAGGAATTCATTGATCAAGAAATCCCAAAGCCAGCTTCAACTAATGCATAAGAGTTGGCTGAGTGGAAGAAGTGTGTGGCGAAGGCGAGACGAATCATCTTTGAGGGTGTTCAAGACCATATTGTCTCGAGTCTCCATGGGAAGGATACTCCATTTTCAATGTGGAAGAAATTGAAGGACCTCTACTAGAACAGTAGTGACCGGAGAAAATTGGCGATCAAGGATAAGCTTCGAAGAATCAAGATGGAGAAGGGTGATACTATTTCCACATATCTAAACAAGCTCACAACCTGTAGAGATGAGCTTGGCAGTGTGGGAATAACTATTGTCGATGATGATATGGTGAGCCTCGCTCTCCTTGGCCTTCCAAAGGGTTGGAATAGCTACTAGGACTCTGTGAATAGAAGGGAGAAACTGCCGGATTGGGAACAACTGTGGTCGGATCTTATGCAGGAGGAGATCAGGAGGAACACACGAGATGGTTCTTCATCCAAGAATGATGATGAAGAAAATTTTTCCTTAGCAAGTAAGGCAAGGAGAGGGAAGGGGAAGGCTTCCCATTTCAAATCGAATTCTTCTCATGGAGGGAAGAAGGGTGACATGTCTAAAGTAAGATGCTTTAATTGTCACAAGATGGGACATTATGCGACTAATTTCCCATCAAAGAAATCCAAGAAGGGATCCTTAGAAGGATCGGAAGGTGAGGCATTAGCCTCTCACTTCGAAATGGACTTTACCCTCATCACATGCATGGTGTCATCAATGATGGGTTGTGTCTGGTATCTTGACAGTGGAGCCTCATTCCACACAACTGGTGATAAAAATTTATTTAGTACCTTGGAGGAGAAAGACCTCAAGATGCACATAGAGATGGGTGACGAAGGAAGGTATAGTGTTTCAGGAGTGGGCATGATTGCTTTTCAGAGGGAGCATGGAGCTCCTCTCACCTTGACAGATGTGATGAATGTGCCTAGACTGAAGATGAACTTGGTATCAGTCGTGATGTTGGAGGACAAAGGCTATGATGTTGTATTCATTAAAGGAAAGGTGTTCCTAAGTCACATAGCCACGAGCCAGACCAAGAGGATAGGGATTCGGGTGAAGAATCTCTATAAAATAGAGGTAGATGATTGTGTAGCATTGAGTATGACTGTAGAATTGGTGCAAATCCAAGACATTGGTGAGTTGTGGCACAGGTAGTTGGGCCATTTGCATCATGGGGCTTTGAAGATAATGCAACAATATCTACAGGACTTCCCAAAGGTAAAATTCAGCAAGTTGACACATGCAAAGGTTGTACCTTGGGAAAGTACACCAAGTCTTCCTTTCATGATCAAGACAATCGAGCAGAGGTTATCTTAGAGTGAGTTAATACTTATTTGTGTGGACCATTCTCGATGGCATCCACAACGAACCAAAGGTATTACATGATTTTCATTGATGAATATTCTCGTAAATGTTGGATTTATTTCATGCAAAAGAAGGACCAAACTTTCACAAAGTTTTGTAAGTTCAAAGCTTTGGTTGAGAAAGAGTCAGGGAAGAAGATCAAGGCCCTGAGAAGCGACAACGATGGAGAATATGCCTCTCAAGAGTTTAAGGACTTCTGTGCAGTGGAAGGAATTAAATGAGAGTTGACGGCACCTCATAACCCACAGCAGAGTGGGGTGGCCAAGAGGAAGAACAGAACTATTGTAGGGGCAGCACAGGCAATGCTGCATCACCAAGGCCTACCACTTCACTTGTGGGCTAAGGCATGCAACACAACAATCTATTTATAGAATAGAATCCCGCATTGCATACTTGGGAGGAAGACACCAAAGGAAGCTTTCTCCGGTAAGAGACCAGATGTGGGTCACTTTAGTATCTTTGGCTCATTGGTATATTGCCATGTGACAAAGGATGCACGTAAGAAGCTTGAGCCGACAGTAGAGTTGGGGATATTTGTGGGGTACACTGATACCCCTCACAACTATCAGGTTTACTTTTCTACTAGTCGGAGGACAGTGGTTCGCAGAGATCTCAAGTTTGATGAGCAGAAGGCCATGCGAGTTTCCCTTAAGATGGATCTCTAACTACAGGTTGTGGAGGAACTATTGATTCCTAAGGAGGAGGAGCCTCATACTGATGCGGAGAAATCACATGCAAAGGTTCCACGAGTGGAGACATCCACTCAAGCAAAGTTTTTCAGAAATGGACGGAAGAGCACAAGAGAAGCTGACAAATTGTTGGAGGATGCGAGAGAGACTGTGGGAGCACCATCTTCTCAGCATAGACAAAGGATGTCACTTGAGAGGTGCATTGGCTACATGGCCCTTGCTGAGGATTGTGTTGAGACCGAACCATCTTCCTTTGAGGAAAAAATGCAACAGTGGATTTGGGTTGATGCTATGGTGGAGGAGTATGACTCCATAGTTTGTAACAGTGTTTAGGATGTGGTTCCAATACTGGAGAACAAGTCAATTGTGAGTTCCCGTTGGCTTTACAAGGTAGAGCAAGCTACTGATGGTAGTGTGGAGAAGCATAAGGCAAGATTTGTTGCTCGAGGCTTTTCACAGGTCGAGAGGATCATGTTGCTACAACATATTTTGAGAGAGGAGCAAGATGCTGACATTTTGACAAAGGCATTGTCAAAGGGTAAATTCGAGTTCCATAGAGACAGGATTGGGGTGGCAGATAATCCATTTCTTGTTGAGAGGGAGTGTTGAAATATGGCAACAAGAATATTCCAATTTAATTTGTCCTTGAATTAAATTGTGAATTAAAATCAAATTTAGTCTTAACAGCTACTTGGAAATAATTAATTAATTTATTTTAAATTAATTAGTTGGAGAAATTCAAGTTAGAAGTCTTTCTGAAGTCATGCAAGAGTTATCCCTTAAATTAAGGAGATAAGATTGAGTTATATTTGAGTTGTAATTAGTTAACTCAGTTTACTGAGTTAAGTCCAGTTAAATTAGTTCCAAACTGTTTGAGGAACTAATAGTGAGTTAATAATCAGTTGATGCATTAATGCACTCAACTAGTGCTACTCCAGTTAACTGAAGATTCCCTCATCAGAAACTCATGCATGTCTATTCTGAGAAATACCTAGTTGAGATAAATGTTCATGGATAGTGTACTATCAGTTGCATGTTTTTTCTCATGGAGAAAACTCATGCATGCAGTCAATGATTTATCCTTGAGGACTGCACAGTTTTGAAGGAGGGTTTTCCACTTGGTAATAGGAAAATCATCCACAAGGAAAAATGCAAGGAAATAGGAGCTTGGAGGGTAGAGAGGAAGGCTAGAGAGAAGCCAATATTGCCTGTGAGCATCTGTGAGGATTGTACTGAGAGATGGCTAGCTGTGAGAGCGAAAGCTTTGTATAATTCCTATGTATTTCCACATGTATGATAATACAATAGTGTGAGGCTTTCCCCAAAGTATTTTCATGTGTATTGTTCCATTGATTCTTCTTCTTCTGGTTATATTGTTCAACTCGATCTTTAAGCTTCCGCAAATTGATAGTAGAAGTAGGTTATAGTATTATGCTTTGATTTATATTGCATTATCGAGTAAACCTACACAGATTTTCTACATGGTATCAGAGATGTGAACAATATACTGAGAAGAGAATTCGAAGTTTGAAGTTCAGGGTTGCAGATGCAAATCAAATTCATATCATACTTCAAGGTTGGCCAATGGCGTTATATGGCTTGAGACTCAATTATGCCTTGGAAGGTAGCTCGAATTACATAGCATGGAAAGATAGAATGGAGGTTGTATTAGAAGAAAATGGCTTGAAGGAATTCATTGATCAAGAAATCCCAAAGCTAGCTTCAACTAATTCACAAGAGTTGGCTGAGTGAAAGAAGTGTGTGGCGAAGGCGAGACGGATCATCCTTGAGGGAGTTCGAGACCATATTGTCTCGAGTCTCCATGGGAAGGATACTACATTTTCAATGTGGAAGACATTGAAGAACCTCTAGCAGAACAGTAGTGACCAGAGGAAATTGGTGCTCAACGATAAGCTTTGAAGAATGAAGATGGAGAAGTGCGATACTATTTCCACATATCTAAACAAGCTCACCACCTGGAGAGATGAGCTTGGAAATGTGGGAATAACTACTATCGATGATGATATGGTGAGCCACGCTCTCCTTGGCCTTCCAAAGAGTTGGAATAGCTACCAGGACTCTGTGAATGGAAGGGAGAAACTATCGGATTGGGAATGACTATGGTTGGATCTTATGCAAGAGGAGATCAAGAGGAGCACATGAGATGGTTCTTCATCCAGGAATGATGATGAAGAAAATCTGGCCTTAGCAAGTAAGGCAAGGAAGGGGAAGGGGAAGGCCTCCCATTTCAAATCGAATTCTTCTCATGGAGGGAAGGGTGACATGTCTAAAGTAAGATGCTTTAATTGTCACAAGATGGGACATTATGCGACTAATTTCCCATCACAAAAGTCCAAGAAGGGATCCTCAGAAGGATCAAAAGGTGAGGCATTGGCCTCTCAGTTTGAAATGGACTTTACCCTCATCACATGCATGGTGTCATCGATGCTGGGTTGTGTCTGGTATCTTGACAGTGGAACATCATTCCACATGACCAGTGATAAAAATTTATTCAATTCCTTGGAGGAGAAATACCTCAAGATGCGCATAGAGATGGGTGACGACGGAAGGTATAATGTTTCAGGAGTGGGCACAGTTTCTTTTCAGAGGGAGCATCGAGATTCTCTCACATTAACAAATGTGATGTATGTGCTTGGACTAAAGAAGAACTTGGTATCGGTCACGATGTTGGAGGACAAAGTCTACGATGTTGTCTTTAGTAAAGGAAAGGCGTTCCTAAGACACATAGTCGCGGGTCATGTTATGATTCCAAGAAACTCTCCTAGGTTGTAGCTCGAAGATGCCTGGTAACATATAAATTCAACTGTTGTTGCAGGTTTAATGGAAAGAATGATGGTTTGGTTCAAGCCAGATAACCACCTCTACTTTGTTTCACTCCAGACATGCATGAACACCCTCATACTACAAGGCTTTAGACCACCAATGCTCATAGTTTTAGATATTAGGTGAATATGGAGAATACTAACCGCACCAGCAGATACACAATACCATGTGATGGCCAACTGCAACTAGTAAAGAAACCTGTAAGTCTAATCTATTAATGCAAAGACAGGATGACAACTCTCTTGCATTAGATAGAAAGAAACCTGAGAAACCTATTCAGTGATGTATTCGAGATTCTAACACAGAGATAAGATGAAAGTTATCTAGTGCTAAACATCAAGAGATCAAGAACACAACATATCAAGCACAAGCTTAGAACAGAGGAAAATGGACAGTGAGCAATTAACAACAAAAGAAGCTTATATCTTCTAAAAATGAAGATGAGACATTGCAAGTGAAAAAATTTCTACAGTCTCCAGAAGTTGAACCTTACATCAAATGCCAACCCTGATTACATTTTGCTTCTAGATATTTATAGATTTACATTACAAGGGCACTTGGCCGTTTAGGTATGGAGGAGTCATAATTGACCACAAACTGCATTTAACCACCTGATGGAGTCTCTGAACGAGGTGGCTTGTTTCAGTGGATGAATCCAATCTGCTCAGGTGTTGTGTTGTCCTTTAGGCAGTTGGAGTGCTCGTACCGGTGGAGTCCATTACTGATAAATTCAGTTACAGAGTCATGCTATGTCCTTTTCTCCCTTGGCCATGCTTTCTATTAAATATGGTTGTTGGGGATATTACTATAACTGGTGCTGATAGAGCTGATCATCTCCTTATTCGGGCAACAGAATGGTCACAAGACACGGAAAGCATGGGTAGATGGACGATTGGGATGAGAGAGAAGGATGACCGTCGGATTGGGGAAATGAATGACGGAGATGGCTCGGTGAAGACTATCGGCCGGGGTGGGAGCGGGGTGTGTTAGGGCCATTGGATCATCAGTAGACAGATCGAACGATCATCAGGGAATGGAGTTGCGTGGGCATTTAATGGGTGATGGCAGATTGGTCGGGTGGTAATGGTTTTCATCGCACCGCTTTCGGGCGTAAAGTGGTAAAAGCCCAGGGCTGAGCGATTCCATTCAAAAATCAACACGTAGTAGCAGATGAGAGAGAAAAACCACTCTCATCACATGTTATCGCTCGATTAAGTTGTCAACGTGATGAAAGCGAAGACCGTCAGATCTTAGAGAAGATGATCTGACGGCGGAGAGTGGTAAAGTGGGTCGCCTTTATCAGGTGCGATGGGAGCCATTGGATCGGTGGGGGGATCAACGGTGAGGATGTGGCGCGACGAGTTATGAATGCGCGAAAACATATGGTAGGGTTTTATGGTTGGTTTGGGGTTTTACACTTGGGGCTAAGGTCAAAGGGAGTTACTTTGTCGGGTTTAGGAGGAAAACATGGGAACGTAGGTGGTGGAGAGTAAGCGGGGCGGGAAGAAAAGGAAGAATGACCAAAAGTGAGGCCCCTTTGAAGACACCACCCAACAGACCAAGCTTTTCTCTGACATTAGAAAGTCAGCACTGCATAGCAGGGCTAACACTAGCTCCTTCTGGGGATGAAATCCTCCCTGAGAGGTTTCAAGAACTGTAGACCACTGCCTTTCATGCAAAAACAAGATCAGCAATAATTCCTAGTGTTCCATTGGGCATGGAATCTAATCAAGCCTACACTAAAAGTTTGTAAAAGAACATATTTACAATGTTGAGGCCTAAAAGGCCTTAATTAACATAAACCTTCAAAAACCGCCCATTAACTGGGTCATCAAAAACTATTTCTCCTTCCATACTTTGCAACGTGAAAGTGTTGTTCCCCTGGATCTGAGAAATGACAAAAGGTCCTATCCACGGAGCATCAAACTTCCCATGATTGCCTTTCTTTTCCTTCAATGCATCCCTCTTAAGAACCAAGTCTCCAATTTGAAAATTGTCCATCTTTACCTTTCTGTCACTGGCTTCCTTGATTCTCTTTTGATGTGCTGCATACTTTTCAATCAATTGATCTTTGATTTGATGCACTTCAACCAAGTCATTTATCCTCTTTGCCATGTCCTTTTCCTCATCTTGCTCTTCCTGCAAGAACTTGGCCACAGGGAGGGTCAACTGGATTGGGAATACAGCCTCAGTGCCATATACCATCTTGAACAGAGAATTCCCTGTAGATTTCTTAGTGGCCACCCAATCAGCCCACAATGCAAACTTCAGTTTGGTATCCCAGTTCCTTTTGTTGTCTTCTAGTAGCTTTTTGATTATCCTTATCAGGCTCTTATTAGATGATTGTGCTAGACCATTACCTTGAGGGTAATATGAGGTGGAATGCACTAGCTTAATGCCCATTGAGTCACACATTCCCACCAACTCTTTTGCCCTGAAGGCTGCTGCATTGTCTGTAACTAATTTGTGTGGACAACCAAACTTGGTGAAAATGTTTTCTGTCAAGAACTTCATGACCACATGGTGATTAGCTTTCCTAGTATGGATGGCTTCAATCCATTTAGTGAAGTAGTCAGTGGCCACTAAGATCCATCTGTGCTGGCCACTGGAATGTGGATTAATTTCCCCTATGAAATCCAAGCCCCACTGCTGGAAAGGGCCACTGGTATGTATTGGCTTCAAAGGTAAGGACTTTAACTGTTGTTTTCCTTCAAACCTCTAGCACCTATCACAAGATCTTACAAATGAAAAGACATCAGAAAACAGAGTGGGCCAATAATACCCAGCTCTAAGGATCTTGTGGGCTGTGGTTTTCCAATAGTGATGTCCTCCACATATGCTGGAATGAAACTGATGCATGACCTCCAGCGATTGTTCTTTGTCCAGACCTCTTAAAAGGATCCCAGATGGATCCCTCCAATACAACAAGTTTTCATGGATACAGAACTTGGCTACCTTGAGCTTAATAGTCCTGGCCTGGCCTAAACATAGGCCCGGAGTAACTTCTAGCTTCAGCAAAAGTTGAGCTATTGTAGAATACCATTCATAAGAAGCTAGATTTTTAGCCAACAACTGGTCATGTCCTATTGTTGCTTCTTCTGTCTGTCCATCCTCTGAATTTGTACCCACACAGTTTATGTCAAGAATTTTGTAATTTTCTTCAGCCATCAGCTGAGCAAGGCCCTGACCCTTAACAAGCTTGGTGGGCTTTAATTCTATGTTAAATTCAATAAGATTTGCAATCCATTTGGCCCTTCTTCCATCAACATCTGGCCGCGTTAGGACATCCTTTACTGAAGCAGAGGGCACATATGAAATTACCTTGGAGTGCAAAATGTATATTCGGAAAGCTTTTAAAGATTTGATAAGAGCGTGAGCCTATTTTTCGATGATATCATACCTTAGTTCAGCATCCCTTAATGCTTTGCTGAAGAATGCCATTGGATGCTCTGAACCCTCATCATCTTTCTGCAATAGGATTGCTGCAAGGGTATCACCGGAAGAAAAGGAGAAGATATGGAACTCCTTGCTATAGTCTGAGCTGATCAAAGTGGGAGCTTCCATAATAGCTCTCTTGATGGCTTCAAAAGATCTTCTTGTTGCATCAGTCCATTTGATCTCTGATCCCTTTTTCAGCATAGAGGTGATGTGTTTTACCAATTCTGAAAACTTAGGAATAAACCTCCTTACAAAGTTTATTTTGCCCAGAAAGGATTGGATGTCCTTTTTTTATCTTGGGACAGATAAGGTCTGTATTACTTTCACTCTCTTTGGGTCAATTTTGACACCTGCAACAAAAACAATGTGTCCTAACAGCTTGCCCTCTTCTAAAGAAAATTGTGACTTCTTAGGATTCATTGATATCCCAAACCTTCTGCACTTCAGAAACACCTTCTTCAAATGCTGCAAATGATCTTGATGGTTGCTGGAGTATACTGTTATATCATCCAAGTAGACAAGGACAAACTTATCCTTCTCTCCTACAAATGCTATATCCATGGCTCTCTGAAAGGTAGCCCCAGCATTCATGAGCCCAAAGGGCATCTTAGAGTACATAAAAGTGCCCCAAGGAGTGGTGAAAGCAGTCTTTTCTTGGTCATCTGGATGTACAACAACTTGGTTATACCCTGAAAATCCATCCAGGAAAGACATAAGTTTGGCCCCTGAGACTTTCTGTAGCAAATGTTCCATCTTTGGCAGGGGATAGTTGTCTTTCTTAGAGCATTTATTTAGGTTCCTGAAATCAACACACAGCCTGATTTCTCCACTTTTCTTCCTCACCACTACCAAGTTGGCTACCCACTTTGAATATCTCAAAGGAACTATGATTTTTGCAACCAAAAACTTCTCGATTTCCTTTTCAATTAGAGGGAGGAGCAAAGGATTTATGGGTCTCAGTTTCTACTTGAAAAGAATGGTGTGTTTCTCAAATGGGATCTTATGTTGGATGATATTTTTGTCATAATTTTTAAGGTCACTGTATTCCCAGGCAAAGACATCAAAAAATTGCTTCATCAAGGGGCAATACTCAGAGCTTTGGGCAGCAAACAAATGGGTGGACAGATTTATATACTTTGGATGATCTGGACTCCCTATGTTATTCCTATGGACTGCAGAGTGATCTTATTTTTGGGCAATCTTATGAGGCACATCATTATGGTCAAACAACTTCTCTAGAGGCACTAGCCGTCTTGGTATATGATCGTTGGGCAGTTGTATAATGATGTCTCGGCCAATTTTGTTCCTTAGCTGGGGCTGGGGACATTCCTTCAAGGTTTCATTCTCTTGATCAATTTTTATTTCAGAGAATTCATCAATGACTTGCAGAAACCTATTTACTACATCATCATCCTCAAAGAATTTCCAGTATTGGACATTATCAGGCAACGATGGTCTATATTTTACCTGGAATTCATAAACCAATTTAGGGGGCATGGGAGGGATGAACATGCTAGCAGACACAACAAGGGAATCAACAAGCTGATTTTTTGCTCTAGGAATATATGAGATACAAAAGCTATCAAATGATTCTTTGAGTCTCCATACCTCATCTCTGTATGCTTTCAACCTTGGGTGCCTTTCTTGGAATGTTTTGTTCACTTGTTGAATGATGAGATCAGCATCTCCAAACACCTTTATGTCTCTGATTCCCATGTCTTTGGTAGCATTTAAGCCCAATATCAGCGCCTCATACTCTGTTATATCATTAGTGACCTGAAACTTCAGTTTGAAAGACAGATGCGTGCTTTCCTGTTTTGGAGACACCAGCACCACTCCTACTCCCGCAGTTTCCTTTGAACAGGTTCCATCGAAGAACATATCCCAAGCCTGTGTCCCTTCCTCTTCCATGGCCTGGCATATTGGTTTCTTGAGCTACATCGAGGCCCTATGGGATTCTTCAATTTGGAGAATACATGCTCCAAAATCAGTGTCCACGGTGTAAATGGGACGATTAGTGGGGTTCTTCTCATCACTAATGATATAGGCCAGCTGGGTCTCCCTGTATAGTCTTCTGCTTTCTCCTCCAAAAACTGGGACGGTGGCATAAGACAAATCATTTTACAATGTCCCACCCAACCTCTTAATCCACCCTCTAGAAAGTAGCATACCAAACTTAGGGGGAACATCTGCTACTACAATATCCATCATCATATTTTTCATGGGCAGCTAAGTTAGGGTGATGGCCAAGTCTTTGATTAACCCCAGCCATTTCACCTTCCTCAAATTAAAGGAGAACAAGTCATGATAAGGTATGGTAATATCAAGGCCTAACTCTTCCATGACATCTTTGGGCATCAGATTATGGCTGGCACCTGTTTCCAGCAGACAATTGTGGAGGATTATGTCATGAATGGTCAAGGAGACATAAAATGACGGGGAATTGTCATCAACAGGTTTAGTCATTGGGCTAAGCACAACTGCAGGTTTATCATCTTGTAAGTTCACATAGTCATTGGATGCTTGTGTGGCTTTCAGCTCAAGGGCATCAAGGATGGGCTTCTTAAAGACCTCACTCTTTACAAGTTCTATCAGAGGTACATATATTTTTAACTTCTGGACTTCTGATTCAAAACTGAAAAGGGAAGGGGACTTGTCAAGGCCTCTTACCTCTTGAGCCGGTGATTTCAAGATGGTGGGATCAGCTGCCGGTCACTTCTACTTGTTGATTTGCTACTCTGTGGAGACAACAGCTCTTTGGGCAGGATTCTCTTTGGCATTATTCATTCTTGACCTCAAGTTATACCTTTGGTGGTCTTCAATTTGCAAAACAACTTCTCTGTCCCACTCATGACTAGTCTGGTCCCTGAGTAATGACTCCTCGTAGGCAGCTAATGTCAAAAAGGCAACACTGCCTTGTCTTCCATGCAGTGAATCTCATCCTCTTCATCAAACTTCTCCTCCTCCATGACTACATTCTAGAAAGGAGTCTTAACCCTTTGTTCTTCATTGGCCTCTTTGCCCCTCTAAATGATCTACGATTGTTCATTTTCTCTTCTATATGGATTTGGATTTCTAGGAGCAAATGTTTTAGGAAGCCTTGCTTTCCCAGAACTCTGCTCAACCTTCAATTTGTATATTTCAGCAGCCACTGACTCTATGATTTTAGTCATTTTATCTATTTTGGGTTTTGAAGATGAAGAAGAAGAGGAAGACTCACCTCTCTGCCTCCTTCTATCAGCATGCCCTTTGAGTTTCTCTGCAGCCATGATATTGGATTCCACCTCCAAAGCTGCGTCTTGCATCTCAGCTAGAGAGGCACATCTTCTTTCTCTTAACAGCATATAGAAATCGGAATCAAAGGCATTGGCATAGGTGAGTTTGGCAGAGGTGTGGGTAGGCTTTACATTAGCTGGTATCTTGCTATACATACGATTGAACCTTTTATTAAAATCAGACAATGACTCCCCATTTTCCCTTTTCAGGTTTCCAAACTCAGTATGGTAGTAAAGTAGGTCTTTCTTATCTCCCAAATGCTTTAAAAACACATCATCTAATGCTTCAATGCCTGCTATAGACCTAGGGGTCAGCTCTCTAAACCACTTTCTAGCCTCTCCATCAAGGCTTTGGACAAATACTCTCATCCACACATCATCTTCACTGATGTCCAGGTTATTAGCATAGCTATAAAAAGACTCAAGGTGTTCTTTAGCTGTCACTCCCTTTGTCCCAGTGAACTTAGGCATGTATTTCTGGTATTCTCCTGCAGGCATGGCATTCAAAGGGATAGGTAGGACCAAGGGTCCATACCTAGCAGCTATGATTCTTTCCATTTTGGTGGGTGCTTGTGGGCCTACCATGACTGGGGTAGATGGAAGGCTACTAGTAGTTTGGAAGGTAGGGAGTTGAGAAATGACTGACAGGGCTAAAGGAATATGATGGGTTGGAAGGGAGGTTTTCTTTAGACTGAGATCCAAAGGGGAACTTATTGAACAAGGAGATTTATGAATCTCTGAGAATGTTTCTTCACTGATAATGCTAGGCTCTATACTTTCAACATGTGCATGCTCAGTTACAAGCCTTTTTTGCAGAGATACATAAGATTGTTGAGGCTTACCTGATCCTGATGCTCCTTTTCATGATATCTTGCTTTTCTTGACAGTTTTCTCAGGATCAGGCACTGGATCAGCTGGTGATTTCTAAGGATTTCTCCGAGTGTACCTCACAAACTGAGCTAGAACTGTGATGTGGAGTCGCCAAAAGGTTAGTCCTCCAGTAGAGTCACCAGATAGATGATTACAACCAAAAATGTGTCCAAACTTTGTCTATCATCAAAGTTGGATCTATGTCATTCTCCCAGGGAATCTGAGCTTCAATCTCCTCTCCCCAGAAGCGGTGCCAATTATGTTAGGATTCCAAGAAACTCTCCTAGGTTGTAGCTCGGAGATGCCTGGTAACATATAACAACTGTTGTTGCAGGTTTAATGGAAGGAATGATGGTTTGGTTCAAGCCAGATAACAACCTCTACTTTGTTTCACTCCAGACATGCATGAACACCCTCAAACTACAAGTCTTTAGACCACCAATGCTCACAGTTTTAGATATTAAGTGAATATGGAGAATACTAACCACACTAGCAGATACACAAGACCATGTGATGGCCAGCTGCAACTAGTAAAGAAACCTGTAAGTCTAATCTATTAATGTAAAGACAGGATGACAGCTCTCCTGCAATGGATAGAAAGAAACCTAAGCAACCTATTTAGTGATGTATTCGAGATTCTAACATAGAGATAAGATGAAAGTTATCTAGTGCTAAACATCAAGAGATCAAGAACATAGAATATCAGGCACAAGCTTAGAACAGAGGAAAATGGACAGTGAGCAGTTAACAACAAAAGAAGCTTGTATTTGCTAAAAATGAATATGAGACGCTGCAAGTGAAAAAATGTCTACAGTCTCCAGAAGTTGAACCTTACATCAAATGCGAACCCTCATTACATTTTTGCTTCTAGATATTTATAGATTTACATTACAAGGGCACTTGGCCATTTAGGTATGGAGGGGTCATAATTGACCACCAACTGCATTTAATCGCCTAATGGAGTCTCTGAATCTAATTTGCTCAAGTGTTGTGCTATCCTTTAGGCAGTTGGAGTGCTCGTACCTGTGGATTCCATGATTGATAAATTCGGTTACAGAGTCGTGCTATGTCCTTTTCTCCCTTGGCCATGCTTTCTGTTAAATATGGTTGTTGGGGATATTACTATAACTGGTACTGACAGAGCTGATCATCTCCTTATTCAGGAAATAGAATGGTCACAGGACGTGGAAAGCATGGGTAGATGGATGATTGGGATGAGAGAGAAGGATGACCGTCGGATCGGGGAAATGAATGGTGGAGATGGCTCGGTGGAGACTATCGGCTGGGGTGGGAGCAGGGTGTGTTGGGGCTATTGGATCATTAGCGGAAAGATCGGACGGTCATCGGGAAATGGAGTTGCGCGGGCGTTTAATGGGCGATGGTAGATTGGTTGGGCGGTAATGGTTTTCATCGCACCGCTTTCGAGCGTAAAGTGGTAAAAGCCTAGGGCTGAGCGATTCCATTCAAAAATCAACACATAGCAGTGGATGAGAGAGAAAAACCACTCTCATCACGCGCTATCGCTCGATTAAGTTGTCAACGTGATGAAAGCAAAGACCGTCAGATCTTAGCGAAGATGATCTGACGGCGGAGAGTGGTAAAGTGGGTCGCCTTTATCCGGTGCGACGAGAGCCGTTGGATCAGCAGGACGATCAACTGTGAGGATGTGGCGCAACGAGTTATGAATGCGTGAAGACACATGGTAGAGTTTTATGGTTGGTTTGGGGTTTTGCGCTTGGGGCTAAGGTCAAAAGGAGTTACTTTGTCGGGTTTAGGAGGCAAACATGGGAATGGAGGTGGTGGAGAGTAAGCGGGGTGGGAAGAAAAGGAAGAATGACCAAAAGTGAGGCCCCTTTGAAGACACCACCCAATAGACCAAGCTTTTCTCTGACATTAGAAAGTCAACGCTACATAGCAGGGCTAACAGGCCAAACTAAGAGGATAGGGATTCGGGTGAAGAATCTCTATAAACTAGAGGTAGATGATTGTGCAGCATTGAGTATGAAAGCAGAATTGGTGCAAATCCAAGAAATTGGTGAGTTGTGGCACAGGTCGCTGGGCCATTTGCATCATGGGGCTTTGAAGATAATGCAGCAGATATCTACAGGACTTCCCAAAGGTAAACTTGAGCAAGTTGACACATGCAAAGGTTTTACCTTGGGAAAGTACACCAAGTATTCCTTTCATTATCAAGACAGTCGAGCAGAGGCTATCTTATAGCGAGTTCATACTTATTTGTGTGGACCATTCTCAACGGAATCCACAGCAAAGCAAAGGTATTATGTGATTTTCATTGATGACTATTCTCGTAAATGCTGGATTTATTTCATGCAGAAGAAGGACCAAACTTTCACAAAGTTTTGTGAGTTCAAAGCTTTGGTCGAGAAAGAGTCAAGGAAGAAGATAAAGGCCTTGAGAAGCGACGACGGTGGAGAATATGTCTCTCAAGAGTTTAAGGACTTCTGTGCAGTGAAAGGATGTAAAAGAGAGTTGACAACACCTCATAACCCACAACATAATGGGTTGGCCAAGAGGAAGAAAAGAACTATTGTAAGGGCAGCACGGGAAATGCTGCATAACCAACGCCTACCACTTCACTTGTGGGCTGAGGCATGCAACACAACAGTCTATTTGCAAAATAGAAGCCCGCATCGCATACTTGGGATGAAGACACTAGAGGAAGCTTTCTCCGGTAAGAGACCAGATGTGGGTCACTTCAGGATTTTTGGCTCGTTGGTATATTTCCATGTGACAAAGGATGCACGAAAGAAGCTTGAGCCTACAGCAGAGTTGGGGATATTTGTGGGGTACACTGATACACCTCACAACTATTGGGTGTACTTGCCTACCAGTCAAAGGAAAGTGGTTCACAGAGACCTCAAGTTTGATGAGTAGAAGGCCATGCGAGCTTCCCTTGAGAGGGAGCTCCAACTACATGTTGTGGAGGAACTGTTGGTACCTAAAGAGGAGAGGCCTCAGATTTATGTGGAGCAGCGGCATGCAGAGGTTCCAGGAGTGGAGACATCCACTCAAGCAGAATCTTCCAGAAATGGACATAAGCACACAAGAGAAGATGACAGATTGTTGGAGGATGCGAAAGAGAATGTGGGAGCACCATCTTCTCAGCGCGGACACAGGAGGTCACCTAAGAGGTACATTGGATACATGGCCCTTGCTGGGGAATGTGTTGACACCGAGCCATCTTTCTTTGAAGAAGCAGTGTAGTAGCCGATTTGGGTTGATGCTATGGTGGAGGAGTATGACTCCATAGTTCGTAACAGTGTTTGGGACGTGGTTCCGAGACCGAAGAACAAGTCATTTGTGAGTTCCCATTGGCTTTACAAGGTAAAACAAGCTACTGATGGTAGTGTGGAGAAGCATAAGGAAAGATTTTTTTCCTGTGGCTTGTCACAGGTCAAGAGGATCATGTTGTTGCAGTATATCTTGACAGAGGAGCCAGATGCTGACATTTTGACAAAGGCATTGTCAAAGTGTAAAATCAGGTTCCATAGAGACAGGATCGGGGTGGCAGATAATCACTTTCTTGTTGAGAGGGAATGTTGAAATATGGCAACAAGAATATTCCAATTTAATTTGTCCTTGAATTAAATTGTGAATTAAAATCGAATTTAGTCTTAACAGCTACTTGGAAAGAATTAATTAATTAATTTTAAATTAATTAGTTGGAGAAATTCAAGTTAGAAGTCTTTTTGAAGTCATGCAAGAGTTATCCCTTAAACTAAGGAGATAAGATTGAGTTATATTTGAGTTGTAATTAGTTAACTCAACTTACTAAGCTAAGTCCAGTTAAATTAGTTCCAAATTGTTTGAGGAACTAATAGTGAGTTAACAGTCAGTTGATGCATTAATGCACTCAACTAGTGCTACTCCAGTTAACTGAAGATTCCCTCATCAGAAACTCATGCATGTCTATTCTGAGAAAGACCAAGTTGAGATAAATGTTGAAGGACAATGTACTATTAGTTGCATGTGTTTTCTCATGGAGAAAACTCATGCATGCAGTCAAGGATTTATCCTTGAGGATTGCGCAGTTTTGAAGGAGGGTTTTCCACTTGGTAATAGGAAAATCATCCACAAGGAACAACGCAAGGAAATAGGAGCTTGGAGGATAGAGGGGAAGGTTGGAGAGAAGCCAAGATTTCCTGTGAGCATCTGTGAGGATTGTACTGAGAGATGGCTAGCTGTGAGAGCTAAGGCTTTGTATAATTCCTATGTATTTCCACATGTATGATAATACAATAGTGTGAGGCTTTCCCCAAAGTATTTTCATGTGTATTGTGCCATTGATTCTTCTTCTTCTAGTTATATTGTTCAGCTCGATCTTTAAGCTTTTGCAAATTGATAGTAGAAGTAGGTTATAGTATTATGCTTTGATTTATATTGCATTATTGGGTTAACCTACATAGATTTTCTACATGGTATCAGAGCTGTGAACAATATACTAAGAAGAGAATTTGAAGTTTGAAGTTCGGGGTTGCAGGTGCAAATCGAATTCATATCATACTTCAAGGTTAGCCAATGGTGTTTTATGTCTCGAGACTCGAGTATGCCTTGGAAGGTTGCTCGAATTACATTGCATGGAAAGATAGAATGGAGACTGTATTAGAAAACAATGGCTTGAAGGAATTCATTGATTAAGAAATCCCAAAGCCAGCTTCAACTAATACACAAGAGTTGGCTGAGTGGAATAAGGATGTGGCGAAGGCGAGATGGATCATCCTTGAGGGAGTTCGAGACCATATTGTCTTAAGTCTCCATGGGAAGGATACTCCATTTTCAATGTGGAAGACATTGAAGGACCTCTACGAGAATAGTAGTGACCAAAGGAAATTGGCGCTCAAGGATAAGCTTTGAAGAATTAAGATGGAGAAGGGCGATACTATTTCCACATATATGAACAAGCTCACCACCTGCAAAGATGAGATTGGCAATGTGGGAATAACTACTATCAATGATGATATGGTGAGCCTCGCTCTCCTTGGCCTTCTAAAGAGTTGGAATAGCTACCAGGATTCTGTGAATGGAAGGGAGAAACTGTCAAATTGGGAACGACAGTGGTCGAATCTTATGCAGGAGGAGATCGGGAGGAGCACACGAGATGGTTCTTCATCCAAGAATGATGATGAAGAAAATCTGGCCTTAGCAAGTAAGGCAAGGAAAGGGAAGGGGAAGGCTTCAAATTTCAAATCGAATTCTTCTCATGGAGGGAATAAGGGTGACATGTCTAAAGTAAGATGATTTAATTGTCACAATATGGTACATTATGTGACTAATTTCCCATTGAAGAAGTCCAAGAAGGGATCCTCGGAAGGATCAGAAGGTGAGGCATTATCCTCTTAGTTCGAAATGGACTTTACCCTCATCGCATGTATGGTGTCATCAATGATGGGTTGTGCCTAGTATCTTGACAGTGGAGCCTCATTCCACATGACTGGTGATAAAAATTTATTCAGTGCCTTGGAGGAGAAAGACCTCAAGGCATAGAGATGGGTGATGATGAAAGGTATAGTTTTTTAGGAGTGGGCACGGTTTCTTTTGAGAGGGAGCATGGAGCTCCTCTCACCTTGACAGATGTGATGTATGTACCTGGACTAAAGAAGAACTTGGTATCAGTCACGATGTTGGAGGACAAAGACTACGATGTTGTCTTCAGTAAAGGAAAGGCATTCTTAAGACACATAGCCACGAGTCAGACCAAGAGGATAGGGATTCGGGTGAAGAATCTCTATAAACTAGAGGTAGATGATTGTGCAACATTGAGTACGAAAGTAGAATTGGTGCAAAGCCAAGACATTGGCGTGTTGTGGCACAAGTGGTTGGGCCATTTTCATCATGGGGCTTTGAAGATTATGCAGCAAATATCTATAGGACTTCCCAAAGGTAAACTTGAGCAAGTTGACACATGCAAAGGTTGTACCTTGGGAAAGTACACCAAGTCTTCCTTTCATGGTCGAGATAGTCGAGTAGAGGCTATCTTAGAGCGAGTTCATACTTATTTGTGTGGACTATTCTCGATGGAATCCACAACGAAGCAAAGGTATTATGTGATTTTCGTTGATGACTATTCTCATAAATTCTGGATTTATTTCATGCAGAAGAAGGACCAAACTTTCACAAAGTTTTTCGAGTTCAAAGCTTTGGTCGAGAAAGAATCAAGGAAGAAGATGAAGGCCATGAGAAGTGACAACGGTGGAGAATATGTCTCTCAAGAGTTTAAGGACTTCTGTGCAGTGGAAGGAATTAAACAAGAGTTGACGGCACCTCATAACCCATAGCAGAATGGGGTGGCCAAGAGGAAGAACAAGACTATTGTAGGGGAAGCACGGGAAATGCTGCATAACCAAGGCCTACCACTTCACTTGTGGGGTGAGGCATGAAACACAGTGGTCTATTTGCAAAATAGAAGCCCGCATCGCATACTTGGGATGAAGACACCAGAGGAAGCTTTCTCCAGTAAGAGACCAGATGTGGGTCACTTCAGGATTTTTGGTTCATTGGTATATTTCCATGTGAAAAAGGATGCACGGAAGAAGCTTGAGCCAACAACAGAGTTGGGGATATTTGTGGGGTACACTGATACACCTCACAACTATCAGGTGTACTTGCCTACCAGTCGAAGGAAAGTGGTTCGCAGAGATCTCAAGTTTGATGAGCAGAAGGCCATGCGAGCTTCCCTTGAGAGGGAGCTCCAACTACAGGCTGTGGAGGAACTGTTGGTTCCTAAGGAGGAGGAGCCTCAGACTGATGTGGAGCAGCCGCATGCAGAGGTTCCGGGAGTGGAGACATCCACTCAAGCAGAGTCTTCCAAAAATGGACATAAGCACACAATAGAAGCTGACAGATTGCTGGAGGATGCGAGAGAGAATGTGGGAACACCATCTTCTTAGTGCAGACAGAGGAGGTCACTTAAGAGGTAAACTGGATACATGGCCCTTGCTGGGGAATGTGTTGAGACCGAGCCATCTTCTTTTAAGGAAGTAGTGCAACAGCCGATTTGGATTGATGCTATGATGGAGGAGTATGACTCCATAGTTCGTAACAGTGTTTGGGACGTGGTTCCAAGACTGAAGAACAAGTGAGTTGTGAGTTCCCGTTGGCTTTACAAGGTAAATCAAGTTGCTGATGGTAGTGTGGAGAAGCATAAGGAAAGATTTATTGCCCGTGGCTTTTCATAGGTTGAGATGATCATGTTGTTGCAGTATATTTTGACAAAGGAGCAAGATGCTGACATTTTGATAAATGCATTGTCAAAGTGTAAAGTCGAGTTCCATAGAGACAGGATCGGGGTGGCAGATAATCCCTTTCTTGTTAAGAGGGAGTGTTGAAATATGGAAACAAGAATATTCCAATTTAATTTTTCCTTGAATTAATTGTAAATTAAAATCAAATTTAGTCTTAGCATCTACTTAGAAATAATTAATTAATTTATTTTAAATTAATTAGTTGGAGAAATTCAAGTTAGAAGTCTTTCTGAAGTCATGCAAGAGTTATCCCTTAAATTAAGGAGATACGATTGAGTTATCTTTGAGTTGTAATTAGTTAACTCAGTTTATTGAGTTAAGTCCAGTTAAATTAGTTCCAAACTGTTTGAGGAACTAATAGTGAGTTAACAATCAGTTGATGCATTAATGCACTCAACTAGTGCTACTCCAGTTAACTGAAGATTCCCTCATCAGAAACTCATGCATGTCTATTCTGAGAAAGACCCAGTTGAGATAAATGTTCAAGGACAGTGTACTATCAATTGCATGTGTTTTCTCATGGAGAAAACTCATGCATGCAGTCAAGGATTTATCCTTGAGGATTGCACAGTTTTGAAGGAGAGTTTTTGGTAATAGGAAAATCATCCACAAGGAATAGCGAAAGGAAATAGGAGCTTGGAGGGCAGAGAGGAAGGTTGGAGAGAAGCCAAGATTTCCTGTGAGCATTTGTGAGGATTGTACTGAGAGTTGGCTAGCTATGAGAGCTAAGGCTTCGTATAATTCCTATGTATTTCCACATGTATGATAATACAATAGTGTGGGGTTTTTAGCTGAGGCTTTCCCCAAAGTATTTTCATGTGTATTGTGCCATTGATTCTTCTTCTTCTGGTTATATTGTTCAATTTGATCTTTAATCTTCTGCAAATTGATAGTAGAAGTAGGTTATAGTATTCTGCTTTGATTTATATTGCATTATCGTGTTAACCTACACAGATTTTCTACAGTTGGTACATTTTGCATTCAATCATTCCTATAATGTTAATAGATGATTCTTAGGTTTTGTTTAAAGTTGTTTTGTATTGAGTTATTTAAAATGAATCTATTAAAATTTCAAATTACAAAACATGACCTACATTTTGCATTTGAATGAATCTTATAATTCGATGTAGATGTCTAAAATAATGATAACTTAAAATTTCATTATAAAATATGGTATGTACATTTTTCGTTCATGTATAGAAAGACTATTATGGATGTCAATTGATAGTTAACTTTTAATATAAATTTGTTTGAATGCACAAACATATCTTAGACAAAATTGCATTATAAAGCATGGCCCAAAATTTGCATGATGCATGCACAGTTTGATGTTTTTAAAGGTTTTACATATAATTTAAGTTCATGAATATGTAGGAATGAAAAAATAGTTGGTACATTTTGCATCCAATCATTCCTATAATGTTAGTAGATGATTCTTAGGTTTTGTTTAAAGTTGTTTTGTCAAGTTATTTAAAATGAATCTATTAAAATTACAAATTACAAAATGTGACCTACATTTTGCATTTGAATGAATCTTATAATTTGGTGTAGGTGTCTAAAACAATGATAACTTAAAACCACATTATAAAATATGGTATGTACATTTTTCATTCATGTATGGAGAGGATACTATGGATGACAATTGATAGTTAACTTTTAATATAAAGTTGTTTGAATGCACAAACAAAAGTTAGATACATTTGCATTATAAAACATATCCCACAAATTGCATTCAATCATTCCTATAATGTTAGTAGATGATTCTTAGGTTTTGTTTAAATTTTTTTGTCAATTTATTTAAAATGAATCTAGTAAAATTGAAAATTACAAAACATGACCTACATTTTTCATTTGAATGAATCTTATAATTTGTTGTAGATGTCTAAAACAATCATAACTTAAAATTGCATTATAAAATATGGTATGTACATTAAATTGCATTAATGTGTAGAAAGGCTAATACATTTTGCATTCATGTATGAAATTGTTTAAGACCAGAGAATGTATGTACATATAAATTACTTATCGTGCATGCAAACATAATATCAGTAGCATCAAATCCTCAATACACCTACATAATAGGTAGTATACATATAACTTTGTAACTCAATACAAGACCCAATGAGTATCACTTTCACATCATCACATTCTTAAGAATGTACAACTTAAGAGTGCACAAAAAGAAAGGCTAACAATGTACTTGAACTCTAAGTTCTTAAAGATGAATCCAAGGAGAAGAAATTATTGCATAGTTCAATTAAAAAAATTCTAATGGAATTCCATCCTCAATGATTCGTTCATGGTCAGCTTTTGACATTCTCCATTTTTTAGCTTTCAATTGGTTTTTTTATTGAACTTCTACCAACTTTATGCATGCTGCACACACCATGTGACTATATTGATAACTTATGACATCAAGTTGATAATATTGAACGTAAACATTACTCTCAGCTTGATGAGTTTCTTGGAAAAATTAACAATGCAGTATAATAGACCCTCTTTCATATATAAAACCGTTATCATCACATTCTTCCAATAACTTTATCTTTCATTCAATGCACCACATCAAATAATAGTTGACATTTTCTATGTTGTTAATGGGTGCAGCTACAACAAAAACATCTCCTTCAAAATAAATAAGTGTAAATTCAGATCATAATTAACATCAAATTAACTTGATCAACATGGACTTGATTTTATTGTCTATTTCTAGATCTCTACATTTTAACTATTATCTAGATACTTATATGCATTGATTTTAAAAACATAAAACACACACATCCTTTGAAAGAAATTGAAATATTAACTCCTCTAACTAGATTAGAAACTCAATCACCTTCATATGATATGTATTTAGTTCGGTATGTTGCCAAGATTTTACATACATATTGCTTTCACAAACATCATTGGGTTGTGTGTCCTCTATCAAAACAAGACAAAAACAAGAATATTTTATTTTATCAGATGAAAATGCATTTCGGTAATCCTTTGTATTAATTGAATGCAATTTTCAAGTCCATTTTATTATTTCAGCTTCATATGTAATCGATCTATCTACATATTGGACTCCAATATGCCAAAAAAACTATAATAAATTTAAATATGTTATTTAAAATACAATTTATATATCAAAGATAATCATCATCATAATGTTTAAATTATATCATTTATAAATGTTTAAAATTAGAGAATTTATAAAAATTATCATATATTAAAACTATATACAAGTTAAATTGTATATATGTACATACCTCCGTACCTCCCTTGATGGGTTAGTCTGATGGATTAGTGCAACATCGCACCATTGAACAACTTGTTCAGCTGAGGCAAGTTGGTTTGCAGAGTGGTCCATTTGATATCTTCAAAATGCTCGTTTTATACATGCCCCTACACCATCATGTTCTCCTTTATAGTACACCATTATTTTACCTTAAAAATCGCCAAAATATTATATCAAACTTATAAAATCATTAGAAATCTAAATATTTCTATAAATATATCACCAAAAATTTTACAATTTGCTTATTAAGAACTAGAAAGATTCACCAAGGTTTCTAAACTTTAAGATAAACTTCAATCCTTAAAATTTTCCCTAATGTATGATCATCGCTAAAAGTGATATTCTTTAATAACATGTTGATTCTCGCGAGAGCTTTCTACATCATCAACATTTTGTTCAGTATGTCTATATAAAATATGGACAAGCATAGAGACTTGGTTAGAATGATAATATTCACTCTGTATTTCATTTTATGCAAAAAATTTGTAATTCTTTTCAAAATCAACTATTAACAAAATGGTCCTTGGTGGAAGAATTTTATGTGATTTTTTGAATTGCAGGTCTTCTCATCGAGCTCTATGCGAATGTTTGGTGTACTTGTAAATTTTTGTCTCAAGTTTTTTCAAAAACTCTATCACATAAATTTCTTCTTCTTGTAAATCAATCCTTTTAGCACTTTTACTATTATTTGAACTAATCAATGTATGGATATTCATATCTCTTCCATTTCACTTTTAGTTTAGACAATGATTGATCATTTATATCAATATAATATTTGTTGTGAAATAAAGTCAAATTTCCACAATGATCACATTTTTTTTACCACCAACACATTTCTTTTAGTAAAATAATTCATGGCTTTCTCTTGCACATAGAATTTTGGATATGAAACCATTGATAGTGGAAAGAGGAGGTGAATTTTTCCAAAATGTTTTACCAAAATTATGGAAGGTGTCATAATATAATTAAAATTCCACATGATAATGACAACAACAAGTGTTGCGTATAGTGATGGTTTTAACATACCACAGTTTTTGTTGCACAAAGGTACTGATTGGGACATTAATTCCAAGATTCTCTTCGATGAACTTATTGAACTTTATTTGAGTGGTGTCCAAGATATGTTTTGCATGTTCTTCATACTAATTTCATGCTATTCTTTGCCGCATCACATCCCTTGCTTTTGGTGAAACACGTGAATTTTTCATCCAATATTCATATATTATGTTTTTAACATCTTCTCCAAGTCTATCTTTATATGGTTGCCTACAAATCACTGCCCAACAAGCACGCTCATCATTTAAATCTATTTGCAATCAAAATTTCCTATGTTTTTGCAATGTTTTCTCTAAGGCCCCTAATGCTTTTGCCATAGATTTTAACAAACGATTTTCTTTAGTATTTGATGAAACTGCTGCCATTTGTATTGCTCTACGTGCAACTATGTCATTTTTCTTTCTAGATCTTCCAATTGATTTTAGAGCATTATTTATATTTTGAATCAAATTTTCCTTCACCTTTTCATCTTTCGTTGATTTCCAAATACCCAATAGAGTTGTAGCTTCTTTTAGTTTCTTTGATGTTAAGAGACCTCTCAAAATTTGAGATTGAACTGTCACATTTTCATCTTTGAAGAAACTCTCAATAATGAGCTTAACACGATATCATATAACATGGTTAGCCTTTTTATCTCTATATATGTCAACGTCACCATTTTCTAACATCTCATCATCGATATTGATTTCATCTGTACATATGAAAATTAAATGTACATAGGTGTTAATATTCATTAAATAATTAAATTAAAAAATAGAGTTTGAATGAAATTGAAATTATTAAATATGTATAATTTCAATAACACACATGACATATATATACATGCTTGATGGTGATTCAACTCTTCACTTGAATCTCTTTCAACATCATCAACCATTGGTTCATTATCTTTTTCACTTTATCTTTCAACATTTTTAATCTCATCATCAATGTTATGCTGAATATCTCTCTTTGTTTACATTGCAATATATTTTTCAAATTAGTTCATCAAATAAAAATTAAATTTTGCAATACACTATCATTTATATTATTTACATTTATATACCTGCTTCAACTTTTAGTTGAGATTGATTTTCCTTTTCAATATTTAAGTGTTCTTCCTTCTTTCTTTTGTAATAATTTCTCATGTATTCTCTAAAAGCCTCAATGTTTATTGTTCAATCATATTTTTTCATGTAATTTCTTTGATTTCCCATGATAATTCAATTTATGTAGATTTTTAAAATCCAACACAAAAAAATCAATTTCAAACTACTATAAAAAAACTCATTTTAAAATTCAGCCAAAAAAAAAATTACTTAAAAAAAACTGACTTTAAAAATTCAACATAAAAATTTCATTTTAAAAATTCAGCCCAAAAGACTTATTTTAAAAATTAAGCCCAAAAACTCACTTTAAAAATTCAACCCAAAAGACTTACTTCAAAAATTATACTTAAAAATCTCACTTTAAGAATTCAACCCAAAAAACTTACTTTAAAAATTAAGTCCAAAAATTTTCCTTTAAAAATGCAGTCCAGAAAATTTAGTTTAAAAGTTCACTCCAAATGAGGAAAGAGAGCGAAAATAATGTTTCGGCTTCATTTATTTATATCAATCAGGCGAAACGTTTTTTTTAGGGTCGCATCGTTTCGTTTTTGCGCCCATCGGAAAATATTGATAGAATTTGGGCCAACCTTTTAAATTAATTCGGCTGAATTATTTTTCCATTTATTTTAACGGGTGTTGACGACCAACACAAGTTCGGCCAAATGTGGATTTAGTTCAGCAAACTACTCTAACTTAGAACTTTGCAACAACTCAACTCTCATCACCTTTTTCAAACTTCGGAATTGTTAAACTCCATCAAATTTGGTGAATTTACTTTCGGAACCAATACTAACATTTGCATAATTAAATCTACTTTCAGTAAATATAAATTTTATGGAATTTCATAGAAATTTGCTCATTTTAATTAATTTTCTAATAAAATGTGTGGATTTTTTTTAAAAGTCATTATGATATAGTGAAATAAAAAAATTATATCTTTCAAAATACACTATAAAATATATATGAAAAATTTATGGTTCATTAAATTGGTCCGTCTTCTGTAATTGGTAGTTTTTATATTTTTAGTTTATACTAATATGTTGAGAAACTTGACTCTCAGCTAAACATCTTCAAAATCTGCAATTTTTTGATATTGGTTCAATTCAAAAAATTCTAGTAATTATGATGTACATCACTTGGTTTTATACATATAATGATATCGAAGTAGAGTATATCTAGATTGTTGCAACACATTTTTTTTTTTTAAAACGCTAAGTTAATAAAGAATACACTAGTGCTAAAAAAAATGAGGTTTTATGAATCACTTATTTTTGAAGAACACACGGTGAAACAATTGCTAAGTTGACATATCAAATGTGAATAAAGAAAAAATCCAAAAAATAAGTAATAGAAAATTAATAAAATATCTCACAAGTGTTTTTATTGTAAAATGAAATTCTAAACAAAAAAAATTGCTTTGGCTTTCCAAAAGTTGAAGAACTTCTAAAAATGATATTTTTTTCTCAAAAAATGGCAAAAAGTGTAACCCAACTTCACATTTTCACCAAGTGTAATGATTTTTTATTGTTAAGTTTCGTAGGAAAACCACCATATTTTAAAATCCTTGAAAATAAGAATAACAAAAACCCATTTTAACAACGTTTTTGGGATATCCATTTTCCCTAACTCTACGAAAGTCCTGCCAATTACAACTCAAGCTCAAATTTGATGGACCCATTAGATTCTAAGTTAATTCTGACACATGATCTTATATCTAATTTTTTGAGAGCATAATTTTTAGCTTAAGTGGTAGGTTCAAAGCTTCAATGTACATCACATTCAAATGATTCATAGGTTCTAAAGTCTATAAAAAACACTTGTACACTTTTGAAATATTTATATTAATTATGAGGAATGATGACTTTTTTTACAATCATAAGAGATATTTATTTGCTTATTTTTTAAATTTGAAAGTAGCAGTGAAACATGGCATTGTTTAAACTTGTAGCAAACTTCTTCCATTAGTTGAAATCTAAAGAGAAAGGAAGTTGGGCTTTTAATCAATCTAGAAATCTAATCAATTTTTTGAAAATATAAGTCTATTCAAAATAGGGAAATGTCCTTTGGAGCATTTTTCAATCATACACAAAAATTTGATTATATTTCAAATTTTTGTTAAATACTTCCCAAACTTATCTTTGAACAAAACATCATTTTGTTAGGATATTAATTTTAAATCTGAGATTTTTGTGATTCATATTGTAGATAAATGTATTTCAGATTAATCACATCATTAGGATTTGGTCAACGTTTCGAACCAACTAATGTGGTTCATCCTCAAGACAAGGTGAAAAAATCATACAATCTTCATGAATAAATAGTAGGGATGCATCATTGCGCCAAGGTCAGTCGGTGAAAACTAGTCATTGGAGATCAAAAATTCTAAAAAGTTAGAAAGGAATTATATAATATTTAAATCTAGTTTTGGATTATTTAATATTATAAAGTTACATTATATAATATTCTAAATTTAGTTATAAAATAGTAATAGATTGTTAAGAAATTTAATAAGGGGGACAAGAATAAGTTTTTTAATAAAATAGTTATTCAGATATTATATAATATTAAGTAATAATAAAGTTTAATAAGTTATAAGTATTAAAAATAGTTGTTATATAATTAGTAAGATTAAGAGAGGTTGAGAGAAGGCTTGAAAATATTCTCAAATGGGGGGAATTATTTAATACAATAAATTTAGTTATAAATTAACAAATAGGCGAACCAGTAATATATCTCGAAGAAATTTCCTCCATACATTAATAAGAGGGTTAAGAATAAGTTATGCATATTAATAAAAACGGTTGTTAGGAGTTTATAAATAGTATTAAATACTAATAAGGTTTAGATCTAAAATATTATATACTATAACATATAATGTAAAGTGAGGTTAAGAGTAGGATTCAAAATCTTATAAGTTAATGAAGTAATTATTAGCTCACTAATTTATTTTAATTAAGTTAAAGATAGGGTAAAAAATGAATCAATAAAAAGATAAAGGATAATAAATGTTAAAAATATATAAAAAGATGAGAGGAGGGAATTTAGTTTAATATAAAGAATCAAGGAGCTTGAAAATTTATTATATTTATGTTAAATAACAATAGAATAAAAATATATAAAGAAAAAAGGAGGAGGGAAAAAAAATATAAAGGGGAAAAGAGACAAGAGGATCATAAGGAGAGTGCACCGCCCACGAGCTGCGGTTAGCGGATGGGCGAGGGCGTGGACGAGCGAGCCAAGACGCTGGTCGCACGAGTGGAAACGGAGAAAGTGCGATGTGTTTTGGTGGAGATATGTGTTTATATCGTGTGGGTGGTCCCAGGCGACCTAACGAACAGGTAAGCCGACGGGCGAACCACCATACAGGTGGGCAGTCCCGAGCGAACCAATGGGCAGGCCGACGGGCGAATTAGTGACGAGCCGACGTATTGGCAGGGCAGTCACCCACATATCGGGTGGGTCAAAGTTTTGAAAACTTGACGAGCTGACAATTGTGCGATGTTGGGCAGGTCGGCTGGGCGCTTGAATGCATGGGCGGGCGATCATATAAATAGAAAGACGAGTTGGAGAGATGGAGCATCATTCGATCAATTCAACCAACACTTGGATGCAGATCACTCAGATGAGCTAAGTGAAGTGCGAAGAAGTGTGAAGGAGCAGGTCGTGTGGATGTGCCCCTACGACGGGCAAACCGTTCATGGCGTTCGTGCAGAGCTGAACGACAGGCAAACCATTCAGGGCGTTTGTGTAGGGCTGAACGACGAGTGACCCGGGTAAGGCGTCTGTGCAGAGTTGAACGACAGGCAGACCGTTTAGGGCGTTCGTGCAGGGCTGAATGACGAGCGACCTAGGTAGGGTGTCCATGCAGGGTTGAATGACAGGTTGATAGTTCGTGCAGGATGACACGGTGAGGGCGTTAGCCAAATGAAGGGTGGTTGAACTGGAGGTCGTGAACGGGAGTTTGTGTAGGCAGTACTATGTGCGGCCCACCGAACGAAGGGAGGTCGAAACTGTGAACGAGAGTTCGGGCGAGTGGCGACATGGGTGCGTGTGCGCCCACCGAACAAAGGAATGGTTGGGCTGAACGATAATGTCGAGCAGGGTAACACAGTTTGGGCGTTTGCTGAACGAACGGTGAGCGAGCTGGGTGAAGACGTGCGACGGGTGAACGAAGAGTTGGGCAGAACGTGCAGCGACCGTTCAGAGGTGCCAACGAGGCTGGGCAACCAAGTTTGCCGAAGTTGTGAAAATTTGGCTAAGTGTAAATTTGGGGTTTCCTCCAAGATTTAACTTATGTTGTGAAAATTGAAGATTATATATATATATATATATTATATAGTGATTCGGGAAGACTCACATCGGGGATTTGCCCCTCCCTTTATATTGTTATGCAATTGTTCATGTTATTGTTGTTTATGATGAATGTTCATGGTTTCATCATGTATAAAGGATAAAATAATACTTGGTAACGAAAAATAAACAAGTACAAATGTTAGGCGTAGTCCAAGATCATAAGTACTGGTGAAAAGAAAGTGGTCGGTGGTGTTGCACCTCGCTATAGTGCGGTTGGAAGATTACCGCCAGTGTAGGGGCGTGACAAGTGGTATCAGAGCTGGTGAAGTGCAAAGGGGATTTGCAGAAGGGCATGATCCCATTGTCACTTTGTGACAGATGGTATCAAAGCTGGTGAACTGAATCAAGGAGCTGATTCTACAAGAAGGTCGAAGAATTGGCAGGGGAGTTCAAGTTTTACAGGTGACAGGTGGTATATCAGGGTGATTCAGGGTTGCAGGAAAGTGGATGGCAGAGATGGTGGAAGGACCTATGGCAGGTGAATCTAGCCATAATGCAGGTGAAGCTTTCCGGTACAAAGTGTTGGAACAGATGAGTAGATGGAGTTCTGAATGGGCTTCGATGAAGGCCAAGAACATGAAGATTCGGGAAGGTTGTTTGAAGATCAAAAAGAACTTGAAGAACTCAAGGACCAATATGAGGATGTTGCAGATATGACAACAATGGAGGATGAACTTGAGATTGATCAAGTTGGACTAGGATTGTGCAATTTGCAGACATGGGGGAATGAGGATACTCACATGGAGGAGCCTAATAATGAAGTAAGTATTATTGATACTTGTGTTTCAGTTGAGTATTTGGTAGATGGACCGTATGCAAGGAAGAGCAAAGTCAGTTTGCCGATGCAAGGGGGTCTCTTACCATGGATGTCTACGATGAGACCTTGTATGAAGAGGCAAGGATTGTTGACTGTTGCAGGACTTGTTGGGGTTGTTTGTGACCTTATGGTGGAAGGTACAAGGGCCCGTGACAAGGGAGGAACATGATGGCATTGCAGAGGATTGGGTCATGCTTTAGCCACATGGAGGAATTGGCTAAGTGCCGGCATGGCTCATGGATAGATTGGAGGGCACACACTTGAGTATGATGATACTTAGGTGGACTTCTCATGGTCGAGACCAAGAGCAAGTCTTGGTGGAACCTTTAGTGGGGGAGCCATTGTGGAAGAGACTCATGTGATGATGATATGGTTGGGTGATCGAGTTCACTAGACTAAATTTGCAGACTTGGATGAGGATGGCCGATTGTTGTGATGGGTCTATTTAGTTGGACAACATGGGAAACTTGTGTCATGGACATCAGGTTGGAGACATGGAGCATGGCAGTCTATGCAGGGGCATTATGTAGGAGAACTTGTAGGGGTGTCACTTATGGGCATCCAAGGAGTAGTGTCAAGGCAGGGATGTTGTGTAGGTAGATTTGCTGGTGTGACATGGAGACTTATTACTTATGAGCTGATGGATATGTTGTGCACTTGAGTACAACAAGGCCATGGAATTGGTTGGAATTATGAGCAGACTATGGAGCATTCCTATTACATGGAGAGCTGAGGCATCTTGCAGAGACCTTTGGGCCGAGACTTGTATGCTTGCTGGGATGTTGGTTGGAGATGACTCATGGAGCTCATGATGACATGAGGTTGTGACTTTTGAGGACTTCATATATGGTGGACTTAGAGGATCTGATTGATTGAGGAGCTGAGGTAAGGGACTTTGATGCAGGATGGGTGCATACTTTTGAGTACATGTATGGGTGTGCTTGGAAGAGTGACTTGATGAGGAGGATCAATATGCGACACTTTTTTAGTGATGGAGTTACAGTGATGATGATGCCTTGGTGACAACACTTGGGCATGGGTTGAGCCGAGACTTAACCACTTTTGACACATGGGAGCTGATTGATCTATGATCATGGGCAACACATGGGAGATGAGACAGGTCTATACTTATTTCTATGGCAGACTTGAGGGATGGCACATTGCAGAGATGATGAAGGTTGCTTCATGGACCTAGATGTGGCACATCAAGAGTCGGGGTTGATGAGAGGACCTCTTCACTTTGGGGAGATGGATGTTTTGCAGATGGATGATGATGTTGGATAGATGTGGTTGATTTCATGCAGCACATTGATACCAAACATCATGGACAGCATGTTGCGGACGAGATGGAGACTACTTCATGGACCTGGGCATGGCTTACTTATAAGGAGATGGATTCTTGATCGAGTTGATGATGTGACAGGATGTTCAGAGAAATGACTAATGATGGCATGAGGATGTGCATTCTCATGAGTTGAGCATGACAGTTGGACTGATCACCCAACTAGTTCGAGTCATGGGGACTAGTAGTGTACAGAGATGTGTTAGCATTATGTTGGAGTATCATGGCAGTAGTTCACACGATGACGATACATGATGAGGTCGACGCGATATGTTGCAGGGAGCATGTAGCTTGAGATGGAGGGACCATCCTTCCACGATGGGAGCAACATGTGAAAACTGCGACGGATGTGGTTGATGATCATGGATTGAGGAGACATTCCGATGTATGACATACCGATGGAGTATATGCCTTGGTATGGATATCTTGGTGACGAATGGTTACCGAGATGAGAGATTGTCGAGGACGACAATGATTTCAAGTGGGGGAGAATGTAATACCCACAAGATACGGTTGGCGAATGGGCGAGGGCACGGATGAGCGAGCCAAGCCGCAGGTCACACGAGTTGAAACGAGAGAAAGTACGATGTGTTTTGGTGGAGATATGTGTTTATATCATGTGGGTGGTCCCGGGTGACCCGATGAGCGAGTGAGCCGATGGGAAAACCACCACACAGGTGGGCGGTCCCAGGCGAACCAACGGGCAAGCCGACGAGCGAGTTGGTGATGGGCCGACGTATTGGCAGGGCAGTCACCCACATATTGGGTGGGTTGACGTGTTGAAAACTTGATGAGCCAACGATTGTGTGATGTTGGGCAGGTCGGTTGGGCGCTTGAACGCATGGGCGAGCGAGCGTATAAATAGAAGGACGAGTTGGAGAGATGGAGCAACATTCGATCGATTCAACCAACACTTGGACACAGAGCACTTGCATGAGCTAAGTGAAGTGCAAAGAAGTGCGAAGGAGCAGGGATGTGCCCGTACGACGAGTGAACTGTTCAGGGCATTCGTGTAGAGTTGAACGACGGGTGGACCGTTCAGGGCGTTCGTGCAAGGATGAACGATGGGCGACCCGGGTAAGGCGTCCCTGTAAAGCTGAATGACGGGCGAACCGTTCAGGGCATTCATGCAGGGCTGAACGACGGGTGACCCAGGTAGGGTGTCCGTGTAGGGCTGAACGATAGGTTGATAGTTCGTGTGGTGAGGGCATTAGCCGAATAAAGGGTGGTTGAATCCGAAGTCGTGAATGGGATTTTGTGTAGGCGGTACTACGTGCGGCCCACTAAATGAAGGGAGGTCAAAACTGTGAATGAAAGTTCGGGCGAGTGGTGACACGGGTGCGTGTGCGCCCGCCGAACGAAGGAACGGTTGGGCTTAACGATAATGTCAAGCAGGGTGACACAGTTTGGGCTTTTGCTGAACGAACGGTGAGCGAGCCGGATGAAGACATGCAACCAGTGAATGAAGAGTTGGGCAGAATGTGCGACGACCATTCAGAGATGCCGACGGGCTGGGCAACCGATTTCGCTGAAGTTATGAATATTTGGCTAAGTGTAAATTTTGGGTTTCCTCCAAGATTTAACTTATGTTGTGAAAATTAAAGATTATATATATATTGATTCGGGCAGACTCACATCGGGGAGTTGCCCCTCCCTTTATACTGTTGTGCAATTGTTCATGTTATTGTTGTTTATGATGAATGTTCATGGTTTCATCGTGTATAAAGGATAAACTAATACTTGGTAACGAAAAATAAACTGTATGAATGTTAGGCGTAGTCCACGATCATAAGTATTGGTGAAACGAAAGTGGTCGGTGGTGCCGCACCTCGCTATAGTGCAGTTGGAAGATTACTGCTAGTGTAGGGGCATGACAGAGAGGGTTGGAATCTAACTTTTACTCAATTTCCAATGATCATCTCTGTTGAGATTTCTAGTATGTCTCTCAATCTCGATAGCCTCCCTAAACTTCGTATTGTGGAAATGATCAACTCTAGCAATGACTTTGGAAACCTCAATAAATACATGGTGTTTGGATAATAAATGAATCATTTATTATTCTTTATCTTTATATTGATTCATTTTTTAGCCTATCTTTAACTTAATTAAACTAAATTCGTGAGCTAACAATAACTTCATTAACTTATAAGATTTTGAATCCTACTCTTAACCTCTCTTTACATTATACACTATATTATATAATATTTTAGATCTAAACCTTATTAGTATTTAATACTATTTATAAACTCCTAACAATCATTTTTATTAATATGTATAACTTATTCTTAACCCTCTTATTAATGTATGGAGGATTGTTAGTGACACATTACTCGTTATCCTATTTGTTAATTTATAACTAAATTTATTGTATTAAATAATTCCCCCCATTTTAGAATATTTTGAAGCCTTCTCTCAACCTCTCTTATCCTTCCTAATTATATAACAACAATTTGTAATAATTATATAATAATTATAGCGTATTAAACTTTATTATTATTTAATAATATATAATATATGAATAACTATTTTATTAAAAACTTATTCTTATCCTCCTTATTAAATTTCTTAACAATCTATTACTATTTTATAACTAAATTTATAATATTATATAATATAAATTTATAATATTAAATCAACCTAGATCCACCTTAACTCTGGATTTATCAAGCGTCGAGAGGGATCAAATTTCATGAGGTGAAAACTTATTTTTTGAGTGCAAAACTTGAGGAAAGGTTTGCACCTCGAGAGATTTGATCGCTTTTGGCGCTTGATCGATCCAGTGTTAAGATGGATCTAGGCTGGTTTCAGTCGTGTGTGACCAAATAAAATCTAATGAGCAAATGATTGATTTTATCAATAATATTTAAAATCATATAATATTAAATATGCTAAATATGTTTCAGATTAATCTAGTCATTTTAATTTTAAATTTTCTTAGTTACCTCAATTTGTTGAGATGATAAATATTGTGAATAACTTTAATGATGAAAAATGAAAAATTTTAAATGTAAAGTGACAATGTAATAGTGTTGAATGATAGAAAATGCAAGCTCCGGTTTGCAACTCGCGCTAGGGCTCCAGCGTTAACCCTTTCACTTTCTACTTTGTGCTATTGGCGATCCTAACTCAGTACTCCTACTGAGTTCTCCACCATGGATTCGCCCTTTGGAGGGGCGGGCTCATCCCCCCTTCATCCACAGTCTTTCGTCTGACAAGACAGAACGCGCAGACCCTCTGATCAATCCAGGCGCCCTCCCTCGGACCAACCAGGACACTGAGCCTGCCACCAATGCTATTGGGGACCCTGTTGCAGGTTCTACGACCGCAAATGATATAGGCAATGATCAAAAGACCTCAACGTCACAGCCAAAGGCGTCTTCTGCAACATGCATTCTGAAGACTGCAGAAAGAATCAAAGTAGATCTCCCTAGTCATAGAATCAACAGCGAAATCCAATATATGAGGGATCATGCACTCATAGGCAAGGTCCTCGGATTCTAGCCTACTGAAAAGGCCTTGCATGGCTGGATAGCTTCCAAATGGAAGCTTAAAGGACAAGTTACTCTGCAGCTTAGCCCCAAAGGCTTCTTTACCGCCACTTTCAACTACTTGGAAGACAAAACTCGCATCTTCGAGGGAGGCCCGTATTTTTCAACTCTTCAAGCCTGTACCTTTGTGACTGGAAAGAAAGGTTCAACCCAGACAAGGAAGATTTCAGTTGGGCTCTGGTATGGATACGCATGTATTCTCTGCCACTGGAATACTAGAACGAGGAGACCTTAAAGGACATAGGCAACAGCCTGGGGGTATTTATCAAAGCTGCCGAGGAAACCAAAACTTGGAGATACACCTCCTATGCCAGGATCTGTGTTCACATGCATCTGACTAAAGCACTCACGGAGTCGGTAAGTCTATTTCATGACGACTATGAATGGATCCAAACAATAGACTACGAGCATGTACCTTTTCATTGTAGAAAATGCCACGAACATGGCCATGTCTTCAGGGATTTCCCTCTGAATCTTAAATCCAAAGCCCCAGTTAATGAGACATGAAAAGACTCTAAGGGTTTTATAAAGGTCCCTAGTTGCAAAAGGCATGCTAAGAGAAATCTGGTAGCTCCTGGTACCTCCAAAAATCCTGAAACCCATAATAGATTTGAAATTCTGACCTCTCAAAATACTACGAAGGATCACCCTGAAATCCCTCTTGCAGATCCCTCTCCTTCCTCACCCCCCCAGCCCCTTCAATCTGCAGTTCTGAAATCCGCCTCAACTCTTACCAGCTTTCCCGCCTCTACCTCCTCTGAGAAAATAGATCCAGAGACTGCCCAGAAATCTTCCACTATGGAAATCGATGCAGCTCTAGCTCTCAACATTCACCAACAGATAAATGAGGAAGATCAGAATACCCCGATCCACATGGATGAGGAACCAGAGAGCGTAGATCTGGAAGTACTAGATATTCTCAAACTAGAAACAGCGTGCAAACAAAAATAATTTAATACAATACCCCCCCGAGAAATAGAAAGGCTTGAAGTAGTTCTGGAAAGAGCACAACACAATAAATGTCTAGGCATTCAGGCTGGTAGCCCTTGGGATGGAAATAAAATCTTTAAAGACACGAAGAAAAGAGGACACAAGACAGATTTGCAAAGGACAATTATCATCGGAGAAATGCTGGTGGATTCTGCTAGATTCCCCAAGCTGACCAGGTTCTTCAAATCTCTCCCCCATGGTTCCTCATGAAGCTCATCTCATGGAATGTGAGAGGGTTTAACAGCCCCACAAAACACAGAATGTTAAAAAATATGATCCAGCAAGAAAAGCCCTCAATTGTCTTCCTTCAAGAGACAAAGGGAAATAACACTGTATTGGAAAGGATTCTAAAGAAGGTTTGGTCAGGATGCCGCTCAGTCTCAGTGGATGCTTCTGGCGCTTTTGGAGGGCTAGAAATATTGTGGAACCCGCAGGTACTCTCTCTTCAAGACTTTCATGCCTCACACTTCTTCATTCAATCAACCTTTCATCTAATTGGGACCAATATCCATGGCCATCTCTCTAATGTATATTTTCCACAAGACTTACAACAAAAGATGGATCTACTGGACACACTCACAGCTCTCAATTCAGATAGGCGATTTCCCCTTTGGATTGGTGGCGGTGACTTCAATATAATCACGGCTTTGGAGGAAAAATCCAGAGGTAGATCGAACCTAGAAGCTGACAGCACAGGCTTCAAAGACTTCATTAACAGTAATCAGTTAATGGATCTTCAGACTTCCAATGGTATGTATACCTGGACCAATAAAAGAAAGGGACCATAGCATATAGCTTCCAGACTGGACCGCTTCCTTATATTAGATAATGCCATACACTTGGGTGGGGACTTTCATGCTTCCATTATGCCTCAAGTGGGCTCTGACCATTGGCCCATTATGCTTCAGTGGTCGTGTCGGGCACAAACTGCAATAGACCTTTCCGCTTTGAGGCCATTTGGTTCTCTCATCCCAATTTCAAAGAAGTAGTTAACGAGGCTTGGAAGTCTTTCAATCCACCTGCAGGAGCCAAGATGTTCCATCTCCAACAAAAACTAAAACATCTCAAACAATCTCTCAAATCATGGAATCGGATTCAGTTTGGTAACATCTTTGAAAATCGGAAAGAGCTGGAGCAACAGATGACCTCACTACAACAGAGAATTATCTTGGAGGGAAGAACAGATGAATATGCGCAACAGGAGCAGACCCTCTTAACCAAGATCGAAGCACGAAGGCAGCAAGAAGAAGTTCTGTGGTGACAAAAATCCAGAATCAATTGGCTAAAGGAAGGGGAGAAAAATACAAAATTTTTTCATAGATCTACTATTCAAAGGAGAATGCACAATAACATCGCCTTCATAAATAATCGACAAGGGGAGAGATTAGAGGTGCATGAAGATGTGGAACAGGAATTCAAAGAGTACTTTCAGGATATTCTTCGGGAGCCGCTGGGATGCAGGGATCAAGCCATTCGATCACTCACGCAGCATATTCCTAAACTTGTTACGGAGGACCACAACAAAATGTTGCTCCAGCCCATCTCCAAACAGGAAGTGGAGGATGCCATGGCTCAACTTAAGGATGGAAAAGCGCCTGGACCTGATGGCTTTACAACCAACTTCTTTCATGCGTTTTGGGAGCTAATTAACACAGAGGTCTGGGAGATAGTGGAGGAATCAAGATCGATGCACTGGATCCTTCCTTCCCTAAATTCTACCTTCATAGCGCTAATTCCTAAAGTGGATGAACCCAACACACCTGACAAATACAGGCCCATAGCACTTTGTAACATCATTTACAAGCTCATATCCAAAGTCTTAGCAAACAGGCTCAAACCTCTTCTCACTCTTCTCATTTCGCCAGAGCAGACTGGATATGTCGAAGGGCGCCAGATAATGGATGGCATCATTCTCTCAAATGAAGTGATCCACTCTCTCAAGCTATTAAAAAAGCCAGGTATGATTCTTAAGCTAGATATTTCCAAGGCTTTTGATAAACTTAGCTGGAATTATATCCATAAGATGTTATTGGCATTTGGCTTCAGCGCTACTTGGAATCGGTGGATCATGAACCTCATCTCTTCACCTAGTTTCTCCATCCTGCTCAATGCTCTCCTTCTGCTCCCTTTCGACCTTGTGGCATTCGACAAGGTGACCCCTGTCCCCTTTCTCTTTGTTCTCATGGCTGAGGGCTTTAGTCGCCTCCTTCATTCTGCCATCTCCTCCCATTTCTAAAGGCATTTCCCTTCATGGTCTCCCTATCTCCCATCAACAGTTTGTCGACG